>CM057255.1:20891404-20909404 GCA_029931835.1 Etheostoma nigrum | reverse complement strand
CGGTATAAATACACACAAGCTGTGTGTGATTCAGTGTTTTTAATATATTTTAATATATTATTTTCCAGGACGAGAGTCAGAAAGTCCGAGCAGAAAGCCGACTGGACATCAACCTGGAGCGCAGCCGCATCTCGGACGTGGTGAGACACAGGAAACAGGAAGTCAGGGGTTGTAGTTCACACAGGAAACAGGAAGTCAGGGTTGTAGTTCACACAGGAAACAGGAAGTTACAGGTTGTAGTTCACACAGGAAACAGGAAGTTACAGGTTGTAGTTCAGACAGGTTAAGACTACGGGGAAACTGCCGAGTCATCATTAAGACTCTGGGGAAACTGCCGAGTCATGGTTAAGACTCTGGGGAAACTGCCGAGTCATGGTTAAGACTCTGGGGAAACTGCTGAGTCATGATTAAGACTCTGGGGAAACTGCTGAGTCATGGTTAAGACTCTGGGGAAACTGCCGAGTCATGGTTAAGACTCTGGGGAAACTGCCGAGTCATGGTTAAGACTCTGGGGAAACTGCCGAGTCATGGTTAAGACTCTGGGGAAACTGCTGAGTCATGATTAAGACTCTGGGGAAACTGCTGAGTCATGGTTAAGACTCTGGGGAAACTGCTGAGTCATGGTTAAGACTCTGGGGAAACTGCCGAGTCATGGTTAAGACTCTGGGGAAACTGCAGAGTCATGGTTAAGATACTGTATAACTTTGTGTTTGTGCCAGTTTACAGAACAGGAGAAGAAGCTGATGGAGGCGAGCAGCGAGTTTCACCACAAGGTAAATAGTTAGTGTTGGGGTAACTGTTGTGTGTTTTGTGGGTGATTGTTGTGTGTTTTGTGGGTGATTGTTGTGTGTTTTGTGGGTGATTGTTGTGTATTTTGTGGGTAACTGTTGTGTATTTTGTGGGTAACTGTTGTGTATTTTGTGCGTCCAGAAAGCCGACCTGGAGAACGACAACATGGAGATCAACAGGAAGATCGACCTGCAGGTGGCGTCACTCAAAACGGTCCTCGAGTCCCTGAAGCTGGAGACGATCCGCTACCTAGCAGGTACACACTGAATTACACAATATACTGCAATATACTACACAATACTCTGCAATATACACGGGAAACAGCCACGAAACCACCATCACCAAACCCACCAGACTCCATGTAAATAATCACTACTTTTAGCGTGTATAGAGCAGCATATCTCCACCAGACTCCATGTAAATAATCACTACTTTTAGCGTGTATAGAGCAGCATATCTCCACCAGACTCCATGTAAATAATCACTACTTTTAGCATGTATAGAGCAGCATATCTCCACCAGACTCCATGTAAATAATCACTACTTTTAGCGTGTATAGAGCAGCATATCTCCACCAGACTCCATGTAAATAATCACTACTTTTAGCATGTATAGAGCAGCATATCTCCACCAGACTCCATGTAAATAATCACTACTTTTAGCGTGTATAGGGCAGCATATCTCCACCAGACTCCATGTAAATAATCACTACTTTTAGCGTGTATAGAGCAGCATATCTCCACCAGACTCCATGTAAATAATCACTACTTTTAGCGTGTATAGAGCAGCATATCTCCACATGTAAATGGGTGAATTGAGAGTTTATTTACAGACACTCTACTTTAAGTAGAGTAACTTGTAGGTATTTCCGTGTTTCTCCCCAGCGACGGTGTTTTCCTGCCTGGCCATCGCTCTGGGAGTCTACCGGTTCTGGAGGTGAACGATCCACCAAACGGACTCGTTCAAATCGTTTTCCTACGCCGCAAAAAGTAGTTCCAGTGAAAACCCGAACGTCACAAAGCTGCAAAAACGCCACAAATTACAATTACTCACGTTGGTGTAATCGAGTAGTTCATAAAATGTGTACTTTTACTTCAGTGTGTTTTCTTTGAAATGTTGTACTTTGAAACAAATCTCATTGTTAGACTTTTTTTGGCATACTTCAATGTGAAAGGGGGGACGGAGGACGGGAAGAACATGTCGTCCTCCTCTCCCCCCCCCCGGATCTTTAAGTGATGCGTTTGAGAACCGCTGCGTAAAAGTCTCCGTTCTGAAAAGATGAAATAAAAACACCAGAACGATCTTTAAATCCACTCAACTTTATTCGTAGCTTTGAAACCTGAACGACAATAAAACTGAAACACCGCTCACAACAATGAGTTCCACTTTTTATTTTATTTTTATTCAAAGACCAAAAAACAAAAAACAACAGAAGAAGACTCGGATCCTCCGGAGCGCCGCAGGTGGAGTCTTCTGTCGTCCAATCAGAAGATGCTTACCTTTAAACGCAGCCAGAAACAACTTCCTGTCCCCAAAACCAACCAATGAAATCAACTTCCTGTCCCCAAAACCAACCAATGAAATCAACTTCCTGTCCCCAAAACCAACCAATGAAATCAACTCATTCATCTCCGTCCAGCCGGCGGTAGATTCAATCAGTTACACCAGAGATATTACCAAAAATACTTTAATTATAAATTAAATAATTTACATCTCGTTAAGGAAAACAAAATCATTTCTTCTTTTTAATAAGAAACCGGAGACCTGACAACGGTCGGCGCGCAGTCCAAATACTAAAATGTATTCAAAGTTAAGGTTGCCGAGGACGCCGCCGCCGCCTCGGTTTAAAAAGACACCGTCTCTTTAAGAGAAACAGGAAGCGGCGGCGTGTCACGGTTTGTTCTCGTCACATGGGTCCGTTAAAATCTCCGTCTCTTCGGTTTTGACGTCGGGGAGCTCGCTCGCCTCCGACTCTACTTCCTGTTTGACGGCGGCGGCGGCGACGGCACAGGAAGCAGCAGCGGCGTCCTCTTCCTGTTCCTCCGTCTTCACGGAGATGGCCAGCGGGTGATCCGTCAGCGTCTTGCTGGGAGACGGCGTCGCGTCCAGGAACGTCTGCAGGAGAGACCAAGGTCATCAGGGGTCAAAGGTCATCAGGGGTCAAAGGTCGGGGGGGGGGGTCACTGTGTGCGCGCGCATGTATGTGTGCATGTGTATCACATGTATCATGTCTATGCGCATGTGTGTGTGGGTGACAGTGTGTGTGGGTGACAGTGTGTGACAGTGTGTGACAGTGTGTGTGTGTGTGGGACACTGTGTGTGTGTGTGACAGTGTGTGACAGTGTGTGTGTGTGTGGGACACTGTGTGTGTGTGTGTGACAGTGTGTGTGTGTGTGTGACAGTGTGTGACAGTGTGTGTGTGACACTGTGTGTGTGTGTGACAGTGTGTGTGTGTGTGTGTGACAGTGTGTGTGTGTGTGTGTGACAGTGTGTGTGTGTGTGTGTGTGACAGTGTGTGTGTGTGTGTGACAGTGTGTGACAGTGTGTGTGTGACAGTGTGTGACAGTGTGTGTGTGACAGTGTGTGACAGTGTGTGTGTGACAGTGTGTGACAGTGTGTGTGTGACAGTGTGTGACAGTGTGTGTGTGACAGTGTGTGACAGTGTGTGACAGTGTGTGTGTGACAGTGTGTGACAGTGTGTGACAGTGTGTGTGTGACAGTGTGTGTGTGTGTGTGACAGTGTGTGACAGTGTGTGTGTGACAGTGTGTGACAGTGTGTGACAGTGTGTGTGTGTGTGTGTGTGACAGTGTGTGTGTGTGTGTGACAGTGTGTGTGTGTGTGTGACAGTGTGTGTGTGTGTGACAGTGTGTGTGTGTGTGTGACAGTGTGTGTGTGTGTGACAGTGTGTGTGTGTGTGACAGTGTGTGTGTGTGTGTGTGTGACAGTGTGTGTGTGTGTGTGTGACAGTGTGTGTGACAGTATGTGTGTGACAGTGTGTGTGTGTGTGTGTGACAGTGTGTGTGTGTGTGTGTGTGTGAGACAGTGTGTGTGTGACAGTGTGTGTGTGTGTGTGACAGTGTGTGTGTGTGTGTGTGTGTGTGTGACAGTGTGTGTGTGTGTGTGTGACAGTGTGTGTGTGTGTGTGTGACAGTATGTGTGTGACAGTATGTGTGTGACAGTGTGTGTGTGTGTGTGTGACAGTGTGTGTGTGTGTGTAAAATAAATAATAAAGTTGAGACGGATTCATCTCGAGAAACGCGTGTATGAACCGTTGCCATGGTTACCACTTTTTGGGGAGGAATCTCAGGTACTTACGTTTTTATAATCTTCAAAGCAGGCGGGATGGAAGTTCTGCAAAATAACAAAATATTAAAATTAATAATCAGATAATTAACACGAGGCGTTCACTGGCAGTGGGAATGTTGGGACTTTACAATGTTTGACAGATTTCAGACCTTTCGCTTAAAAGTTTTTTTCCCCCGACATTACAAATATTTGTAAAAAACCCGAAAAATATTTGTAAATTCATTCCAAAAAACTTTTTAGGAATTCTTATTAAAATTTTTGGGGATTTTTATTATTTTATTAATTACTTTTTTAATAGTTTAATTTACAATTTATTTAACATCTTGCAAGTATTTCTTCCGACATTTTACTATATTTTTGGGACATTTTAATATATTATTTTACCTTTTAAATTTTATTTTGACTTTTTACAATTTTATAATTTCTTTTGGACATTTAAATTGTTTTTTTTTTTTTTTAATTCCTTGAATCTTTATTTACATTTTTTGATGTTTTTAAACTATTAACTACTACTAAATCCTATTTTGACCATTTTTAGACCTGACAGCGGATGTAAAGCAGCAAAGGGCCGCGGGTCGGAGTTGAACCAGCGTCCTCGAGGGGATCACCTCTTCATCGGGGCTCTCCCAGCTGAGCTCCCCGGGCGCCCCGAAAACTAATGTTTACTACATTTTACAAAAGACTTAAGGAAATATTATTATTATTATTAATAATAATAATACTACTACAACTTAAATATTGTTGAATATTGTACTTACATTTTACAATATTTCGGGGACTTTAAGGAATATTTTATTTTACTCATTTTTTGGACATTTTACTAATACTTTGTACCAATATTTTTCCTAATATTTACTGGGGAGTGTGTTGTTGCCGTGGCGACGTGCGGTACCTTTTCGTCGACCCGGAGGGCGTTCTTCAGGAACCAGTCCTCCTCCTCCTCCACCCAGTACGTCTCAAACGCCTCCTGGCAGATCTCACACAGCTAAACACACACAACAACAACGTCAACAACAACGTCCCTCATTCTGTAGTCAGCGGTTTTATTTCAGGAACATTTGAACAAATATGTCGCCTCCATTTTCTGTTTGGATCCAAAAACAAATCCTCTAAACTATCTGATCTGATCTGGGAGTCGTGTGTGAAAGCAGAAAGGAAAGAATGTAAGGAAGGAGGAAAGAAAGAAGGAAAGGAAGAAAGAAGGAAAGGAAGAAAGGAAGAAAGAAGGAAGGAAAGGAAGAAACTGAAGTAAAGAAGGAAGGACCACACCGACCAAACTGGAGTTACCCGCTTTCTTTCCTTCTTTCTACTGTAAAATATAACCGATCTATCGGCTCTATTTTCCGATCTATCGGCTCTATTTTCCGATCTATCGGCATGTGTAACGGCGGATAACGACGTCGTCAGCGCGTCTCACCTCCCCCACTCGGTCCTTGGTGGCCTTCACGCTCTGGAACTCCTTCTCCTTGGCGGCCGCCTGGCTCTTCTGGACCTCCTCCTCGTTCTCCTTCTCAAAGAAATGGCTCTTAGCTCGCTCCTCCAGGTCGGCGATCTCCTCGAACTCGATCCAGTCCTGGTGGAGAAACAGGGAGAAACAAGCTGTCACCCTACAGGACAGATGTTCAGCATCAGGGAGAAACAAGCTGTAATGTTACCCTACAGGACAGATGTTCAGCATCAGGGAGAAACAAGCTGTAATGTCACCCTACAGGACAGATGTTCAGCATCAGGGAGAAACAAGCTGTAATGTTACCCTACAGGACAGATGTTCAGCATCAGGTAGAAACAAGCTGTAATGTTACCCTACAGGACAGATGTTCAGCATCAGGGAGAAACAAGCTGTAATGTTACCCTACAGGACAGATGTTCAGCATCAGGGAGAAACAAGCTGTAATGTTACCCTACAGGACAGATGTTCAGCATCAGGGAGAAACAAGCTGTCACCCTACAGGACAGATGTTCAGCATCACGGAGAAACAAGCTGTCACCCTACAGGACAGATGTTCAACATCAGGGAGAAACAAGCTGTCACCCTACAGGACAGATGTTCAGCATCAGGGAGAAACAAGCTGTTACCCTACAGGACAGATGTTCAGCATCAGGGAGAAACCAGCTGTAATGTAACCCTACAGGACAGATGTTCAGCATCAGGCAGAAACAAGCTGTAACGTTACCCTACAGGACAGATGTTCAGCATCAGGTAGAAACAAGCTTTAACGTTACCCTACAGGACAGATGTTCAGCATCAGGGAGAAACAAGCTGTAATGTTACCCTACAGGACAGATGTTCAGCATCAGGGAGAAACAAGCTGTAATGTTACCCTACAGGACAGATGTTCAGCATCAGGGAGAAACAAGCTGTAATGTAACCCTACAGGACAGATGTTCAGCATCAGGGAGAAACAAGCCGTAATGTAACCCTACAGGACAGATGTTCAGCATCAGGGAGAAACAAGCTGTAATGTTACCCTACAGGACAGATGTTCAGCATCAGGGAGAAACAAGCCGTAATGTAACCCTACAGGACAGATGTTCAACATCAGGTAGAAACAAGCTGTAATGTTATTTACATGGAGTCTGGTGGAGATATGCTGCTCTATACATGCTAAAAGTAGTGATTATTTACATGGAGTCTGGTGGAGATATGCTGCTCTATACACGCTAAAAGTAGTGATTATTTACATGGAGTCTGGTGGAGATATGCTGCTCTATACATGCTAAAAGTAGTGATTATTTACATGGAGTCTGGTGGAGATATGCTGCTCTATACATGCTAAAAGTAGTGATTATTTACATGGAGTCTGGTGGAGATATGCTGCTCTATACATGCTAAAAGTAGTGATTATTTACATGGAGTCTGGTGGAGATATGCTGCTCTATACACGCTAAAAGTAGTGATTATTTACATGGAGTCTGGTTGATATATGCTGCTCTATACACGCTAAAAGTAGTGATTATTTACATGGAGTCTGGTGGAGATATGCTGCTCTATACACGCTAAAAGTAGTGATTATTTACATGGAGTCTGGTGGAGATATGCTGCTCTATACATGCTAAAAGTAGTGATTATTTACATGGAGTCTGGTGGAGATATGCTGCTCTATACACGCTAAAAGTAGTGATTATTTACATGGAGTCTGGTGGAGATATGCTGCTCTATACACGCTAAAAGTAGTGATTATTTACATGGAGTCTGGTGGAGATATGCTGCTCTATACATGCTAAAAGTAGTGATTATTTACATGGAGTCTGGTGGAGATATGCTGCTCTATACACGCTAAAAGTAGTGATTATTTACATGGAGTCTGGTGGAGATATGCTGCTCTATACACGCTAAAAGTAGTGATTATTTACATGGAGTCTGGTGGAGATATTCTGCTCTATACACGCTAAAAGTAGTGATTATTTACATGGAGTCTGGTGGAGATATGCTGCTCTATACACGCTAAAAGTAGTGATTATTTACATGGAGTCTGGTGGAGATATGCTGCTCTATACACGCTAAAAGTAGTGATTATTTACATGGAGTCTGGTGGAGATATGCTGCTCTATACATGCTAAAAGTAGTGATTATTTACATGGAGTCTGGTGGAGATATGCTGCTCTATACACGCTAAAAGTAGTGATTATTTACATGGAGTCTGGTGGAGATATGCTGCTCTATACATGCTAAAAGTAGTGATTATTTACATGGAGTCTGGTGGAGATATGCTGCTCTATACACGCTAAAAGTAGTGATTATTTACATGGAGTCTGGTGGAGATATGCTGCTCTATACACGCTAAAAGTAGTGATTATTTACATGGAGTCTGGTGGAGATATGCTGCTCTATAGTAGTGATTATTTATGTAGAAACCGTGTTCTCACCGTGAGTCCGTAATACCAGCGGCGATGTGTGATCTTCTTGCTGGCCACTTTGCCGGCGTGGTTCTGTCTGAAGTGCCAGTCCAGGTGGTCGGCGTACAGGTCGGTCTGGGTGGCGGTGAACCTCATGCTGCACAGGCAACACTGGTTCCCCGAGTACAGGCGGGTCACCACGCTCTCGTAACGCCTGGGGGGGGGATAACACGGGGGGGAATTAGGAAATAGTAACACACACACACACAGACATACACACACACACAGAGACCCACACACACACAGACACACACACACACACACACACAGAGACACACACACACACACACACAGAGACACACACACACACACAGACATACACACACACACAGAGACCCACACACACACAGACACACACACACACACACACAGAGACACACAAACACACACACACAGAGACACACACACACACACACACAGAGACACACACACACACACAGAGACACACACACACACACAGAGACACACACACACACACAGAGACACACACACACACACACACAGATACACACACACACACACACACACTCAGTGTGTTCTCACTGTTTCATGTCGTCGACGTTGAAGCTTGTTAAGTCGGGGAAGTCGTCTTCCTCCTCCACCTCCGCCTCCACCTCCTCCTCCTCCTCCTCCACCAGAGGCGGCGCTGCTGCAGGCGCCGACGTTGGTTCTGGAAGAAGAAAATAATTTTACCAAAATAATAAAAACAAAGCAGCCTCGTTAAACCAGGTTACATCCCCATAGAGGCAGGCAGGTGGTTGTTATTAAACCAGTCAGGATCAGGAGACTATGCATGAAGGTCCTTTGGAATTAAAACTTATTGTTGTTGCTGTAATTGTGTTTTTAGCCTTAACCTACGTATGACCTGATGATGAAAGAGAATAAATCAACAAGATAAATGAAGATGATAACGGCCGGTGGACTGACCGGCGGCGGCGGCGGTTGCCACGGCGTCGGGCTGCGACGGTTTGATGATGCCGTTGGAGATGAGCTTGGACAGCAGGTCGTTGACGTCCACCTGACCGAAGTGGTTCTCCGGGGGGGCGGCCTGCAGAGCTGCAGGGACACAACCGTTAGAGACACGCCATGGGGGGGGGAAGAGATAAATAGATGAGAGAGATACAGATAGATGAGATAGAGATAGAGAGAAAGAGAGATAGATAGATAGAGAGATAGAGAGAGAGAGAGAGAGGTGTATTTATTGATATAAGAGGATTGTCTTACTCTGCTGTCCAAAAGGCGCCGGGTTCTGAGGCAGGAACGGCGTGTTGAGCCCCCCCAACATGTTCACCTGCAACCAATCAGAGCACAGCTCTTCATATACATACACATATACAACACTTATAACATTTAATATAGGGGGGGGGCACAATTCTGAAAATATCACGATTCAATATTATTTTTTAAGCTCATGATTTGATCGATTTGAGTAAAAACATTCATAATTAAATAAATGATTCACATTATGTACATGTAGTTACAAAACTAAAGTTTTTTTATTTATTTTTTTTATTTTAAAAAAGATATATCCAAAAATAATTGTTTTTTTTTAAAGAAAATATATACCAATAAATTTAATAATTTTTTTAAAGAAAATATATTCAAATAAATATATTTTTTTAATGTAATAAAAAACAACTAAAAACTAAAAATATATAAAAAAAAATTTATTTAATAAAAAAAACTAAAAACCAGAATATGCAAAAAATAATTTTTAATTTAATAAAAAATAATTGTTTAAAAACAGAAAAGATATCAAAAATATCAATTTTTTTGGAATTCTATGGACTGATTTTAATCGCTAGAGCTGGAATAATTTCATTAATGTGATTCGATTTTTCTGCACACCCAACATTTAACCAACATTTAACCAACATTTAACCAACATTTAACCAACATTTTCAGACATTGTAGTAATATTTGTGAGATTTTACTCACAGTATTTTTTTGGACTTATGAACATGTTACATTAATTTTTAGTTTAATAAAGTTTTATGTTAACTGAACATTATTATTCTGTCTGTCACATTGAAACTAATTTTAAATGACAAAATCTGAGAAATCTTTGTGTTTAAATATGTGCCGGTAGACCGGGGGGGGGGACTCACCGGCTGCTGCATGCCGACGGCGGGGGCCGCGGGGTTGTAGAAGGGGGCGGGGCCCGGCTGGCTGAAGGGCGCCGGCTGCATGTTGAAGTTCCCTCCGCCCGGCTGCATGTTGGGCTGGGCTGGGAACGCCATGGGCCCCGCGGGGAACTGCGTGTTCATCGGCTCCTGGAAGCACTGGGGGGCCATGTTGAAGTTCTGCTGCGGGGGGACGGGGGTATCGTACATGGGGGGGGCCATCGGCCTCATGGGCTGCAGGTTGTGCTGCGGGGCGAACCTCATGGGGCCCTGCTGGCCGGGGGAGCACTCGTACAGCGGGGGCCCGCCCTGATGGTGTGCGTTAGGGATGTCAAACCTGGGGCCCGGTTGCCCCGGCGACTCAAAGTGCATCGGGCCAGGGCCCTCAAACCGCATGGGGCCCATCTGGTTTGGAGGGCCGTCAAAGCGCATGGGCCGCTGCTGCTGCTGAAAGCCCATTGGTCCAGATCCAGGGCCCGGTGCCATGTTGTTATCAAAGCGCCGCGGCCCCTCAAAGCGCTGCATGGGGCCATCAAAGTGTCCCGGCCCCTCAAATCTCACGGGGGGCTGCTGCCCGACGGGACCGTCAAACCTCACGGGGCCCTGAGGGTGTGGGGGACCGTCGAAGCGTCCCATTGGACCGTGAGACATGAGGGGTCCATCAAACCTCTCCGGGATGTTTTGATGTCCGCCGCCGTTGTTGAACCTGCCGGGACCCTGGTGGGGAGGCCCTTCAAAGCGGGACGGGTCATCAAAGCGCCCGGGGCCGCCGCTTTCGTACCACCCTGGGGGGTTCGGTCTGGAGGGGCCTACGTGTCCCGGTGCGTCGTACCGGGGCGGGGGGTGCCCACCGTCATGAGGCGGCGTGTGTCCCGGTGAGTCACTGTGCTGCCGCACGGAGGACAGCGGTCCGGCGCGGGCCGGGCCCTTGAGGATGGATTTAGGCGGGGGGAGAGGGTGGGGAAGGGGGACGTGGGGGTCCAGATTGAGGGGCCCGTCGTCGGAGTGCTCGCTGTTGGGGCTCTCGAACCGCGGGCTTAGCTCCGCCAACTCTTTCTGGTGTAAGGGCGACAGGCGCTCACGCTCGATCCGGGGCGCCGCCGCGTCCAGACCGGCCGGGCTCGGGGAGTTCCTGTGGACCACGGTGCCGGCGAGCGGGGGCCCCTCCGGCCTCCGGGGGTCGGCGGGGGGGCCGTACCGCCGCGGCGCGTCGTAGCCGCTCTTCTGCACCTCGCGTTCGGCGAAGCGCTGGCGCTCCGTCAGCGGCGAGGTCCACTCCCTCTCACCTGGAAGGAAACATCCGCAGATCTGAGGCGCCGAGACTTTAAACAACACCGAGATTCATACTTCTACTTTAAATAAAGAGGACCGCCTTCCTCAGACGGCCTTCTCCTAAACTACCACACCCAAACGGAATCTGCAGAGACATTTTATTTTTATTATTTACAAAAATAATAATCTGCTGAATTCCCCGTCCGTAGATTCTGTGTGGCGCTGATGATTTCTGACTACAACTCCCATGATCCCCTGATATGTTGGATCCCATTTAGGGCTGCACGATACGGCGAACATGTGCAATATGCCATGAAGTTATACATCGAGATAACGATATTACTTGCGATAAATTAACAGATTTAAAGTGTCCTCGGATGTGCATTTCTGCTAAATACAAAGAAATAATCAATTAGAGGAAATATTCTTTTTAACCAATAAGGCAGCACTTAAAGGTTCTGAAGTCTCTTTATTTAGACCTTAGTGGTCCCTAATACTGTATCTGAAGTCTCTTTATATAGACCTTAGGGGTCCCTAATACTGTATCTGAAGTCTCTTTTATATAGACCTTAGTGGTCCCTAATACTGTATCTGAGGTCTCTTTATATAGACCTTAGTGGTCCCTAATACTGTATCTGAAGTCTCTTTATATAGACCTTAGTGGTCCCTAATACTGTATCTGAAGTCTCTTTATATAGACCTTAGTGGTCCCCTAATACTGTATCTGAAGTCTCTTTATATATACCTTAGTGGTCCCTAATACTGTATCTGAAGTCTCTTTATATAGACCTTAGTGGTCCCTAATACTGTATCTGAAGTCTCTTTTATATAGACCTTAGTGGTCCCTAATACTGTATCTGAAGTCTCTTTATATAGACCTTAGTGGTCCCTAATACTGGATCTGAAGTCTCTTTATATAGACCTTAGTGGTCCCTAATACTGTATCTGAAGTCTCTTTATATAGACCTTAGTGGTCCCTAATACTGTATCTGAAGTCTCTTTTATATAGACCTTAGTGGTCCCTAATACTGTATCTGAAGTCTCTTTATATAGACCTTAGTGGTCCCTAATACTGGATCTGAAGTCTCTTTATATAGACCTTAGTGGTCCCTAATACTGTATCTGAAGTCTCTTTTATATAGACCTTAGTGGTCCCTAATACTGTATCTGAAGTCTCTTTATATAGACCTTAGTGGTCCCTAATGCTGTATCTGAAGTCTCTTTATATAGACCTTAGTGGTCCCTAATACTGTATCTGAAGTCTCTTTATATAGACCTTAGTGGTCCCTAATACTGTATCTGAAGTCTCTTTATATAGACCTTAGTGGTCCCTAATACTGTATCTGAAGTCTTTTATATAGACCTTTTTACATTTTTTGGGGGACATTTTGGTCAACATATTACAATTTTTAGGGACATTTTCCAGGTTTTTGGGACATGTTTTGTAATGACAGTATTACAGTTACACCTTAATGTTGTTACATGTTGCAGCCTTTTGCGATGTGTACATTGGGCATGTTGATATTGCGATGGCAAAAAAATACAATCCGATATATGGTGCAGCCTTAATCCCATTCTACAGTTTTCTGTGCACTACATGTGTAAAACTGATCCCTTTAGAAGAGGCTCTAACCCTGCTGAAGTGTCACAGATCGAGACCCTGACACCCCGCAGCTCCAGACCCTGACCTCTGACCTCTCTGTGGATAAAGACGACAGATGACAGATAACATGTTTGGCTTCACAGATCAGTTTTAAAGCAGATGTAAGTGTATGTGATGGTGGATCTGCTGGGAGCGGCGGACTCACTGGGCTCTCGGGGGTCGGCTCTCCTCCTGAAGCGAAGGCCCGGCAGAGACTTCAGCGCCGGGAACTCTTTGCCGTGGTTGTACTCCTCGATCATGGGCCCGAGCGGCGGCCGCTGCTCCTCGCGCTCTTTACTCCGCCGCTCGCCTGCGGGGGAAATCAACCATTTATTTAGAATCCATTCCACAAAAGCAATGTGTCACACATCGGGGGCGGCTGTGGTTCAGCGGTAGAGTGGTAGAGCCAATTGGAAGGTTGGTGGTTCAATCCCTGGCTAAGTGTCCTTGGGCAAGGCACTGAACCCCGAGTTGCCCCCGATGCTGTGCAGGTGTGTAGATATGTTTGAGTGTGTTATCACTGCAGAACGGGACAAACTGACATTATATGATATATATATTTTATCATATATATGATATATAATATAAAATAGATCCATGCATGACAGTATTGCCACTGAACATATGGCGATCCTACGCTGTGGAGACCTTGGTGATGCAGGTTCATTAGAAACTAATCAGTCTTGTGGCCGTGGCAACACGCCGAGAAAAAGACCACGTTAGTCGCTATGACAACCAGCCACGCTCGCCTCACGCGTGATGCGGTACTAATCTGCGACGGAGAACGGACGCGCGTCGAGCAGTTACAGCAGCGGGGAGACGTTCGGAGCTCACCTTGCATGTCCCGGGGCGCGCGGCTGTATTTATGCGCCGGCGGTTGCCCGGCGCCGCGGCACGTCTTCTCGCCTGGCCCCTCCCCCTCCTCCGAACTCTCCTCGCCGTCCCACTCCTCTCCGGCGGCGCGTGCTCGGTTCACCTGCGTCTTCCTCAGCTTGGACTTGTGTTCGTAGTAGGACAGCTGCGCCGCGTCCATGGCGTCGTGCGGCCGCAGCGCCGCGGGGGGCGGCGGCGACGTCAGCGGTTTCTTGGCGGGGTAGTCGGCCGAGTCGTCCCAGCTGTCGGAGCGCTGCTTCTCCTCCTGGTACTGGAAGAAGTGTTTGATCTGGTGGGCCATGTTCAGGAAGTCCTCCTGGGAAATCTCCCCGCTCTCCAGACGCTTGCTGGCCTGCACAGACACGAGAGGACAATAATAATAATAATGATATTAAAAATAATAATTACAGCATGTGGACAGCATGAGGACAGCATGAAGAGACAGCATGAGGACAGGGAGAGCATGAAGACAGCATGAGGAGAACATGAAGACAACACGAGAACAACACAAGGACAGCATGAGGGCAAAATGAGGACATTATGAGGACAACACGAGGACAGCATGGGGACAAAATTGGAACAACACGAGGGCAACACAGGGACAGCATGGGGACAACACAAGGGCAGCATGGGGACAACACAAGGACAGCATGTGGACAACACGAGAGCAACATGAGGACAACACGGGGACAGCATGAGGACAGCATGGGGACAACACAAGGGCAGCATGGGGACAACACAGAGAGCAACACGGGGGCAACACGAGGACAGCACGGGGACAACACGAGAGCAACATGAGGACAACACGAGGACAGCACGGGGACAACACGAGAGCAACATGAGGACAACACAGGGACAGCATGAGGACAGCATGGGGACAACACAAGGGCAGCATGGGGACAACACGAGAGCAACATGAGGACAACACGGGGGCAACACGAGGACAGCACGGGGACAACACGAGGACAGCAACATGCAGGACAACACGAGGACAGCACGGGGACAACACGAGAGCAACATGAGGACAACACAGGGACAGCATGAGGACAGCATGGGGACAACACAAGGGCAGCATGGGGACAACACGAGAGCAACATGAGGACAACACGGGGGCAACACGAGGACAGCACGGGGACAACACGAGGACAACACAGGGACAGCATGGGTTTTAATAGAAAGGACAGACAGCAGATCAGCTGTTTTGACGCACCCTGCGGAGCAGATCCTTCTTGGAGGCGGAGTTGAGGACTTCTGGTATCTGCAGGTTGGCGTCCACGCTGAGGCGGTGCTTCGGGGTCCGGGGGGTGGTGGGCCGAGTCGGGGGGCCGTACGGTTTGTGTCTCGCAGGCGCCGGCTTCACGTGGGAGTCCTCCGGCAGCTTCGGACTGAAGAGGAGACACAGGACAGAGACAGAGTCACATGACTTCTCAATAAATCACATGTTTGAATCCTTTATGTACATATTTAGCTTTTAACAAATACTGCTGTTAGAAACATTATTTCACTTTATCTGATCATCATTAAAGCTGTTTGCATAACAATTAGAGACATATAATATAATTTGTATATATTATATACATAAATAAAATACTATCCATCCATCCATCCATAGTATCCATCTATCCATCTATTGTATCTATCTGTCTATAGTATCGTATCCCTCCCTCCCTCCCTCCCTCCCTCCCATCCCAGGCGGTGAGCTGAAGCGATGACTCACTGTTTGTTCTCCTCCCAGCCGCTCCTCCAGCGGTGCGGCGCCTCCTTGCCGTCGTGGCTCCGCGGGGAATGAGAGTCTCTGGATTCGGAGCGCCGGTCGTCCGCCGGCCTCTTCGACCTGCGGCTCTCTGATTGGTTCTTCTTGGGCGCGGGGCGGTCCTCTCGGCCGGGCTTGCCGTGCTCGGGTTCGTCGGCGGCACCGCGGACTCTCCTGGGTTTTCCCGGTTTGTGAGACGACGGCGACGGGGACAAAGAGCAGCTCCGGGTTCGGCTCTTGGGCGACCGCCGGTCCTTCCTCTTCGGGGAGGCGGCGGCGGAGGGCGAGCGAGACCTGGACCGCGAGCGGGTGCGTTTCCTGGCGTGCGTGCGGGCGTTGCCTCCGGTCTTGGACTCGAGCCTCTCGGCGGACTCCTCGCGGTCGTGTTTGGGGGCCGAGCCGTTCACCAGCTTCCCCTTGGCGACCCGGTGCGGGTCGAGTCCGCGCGCCACAGCCTCCTCCCGCTCCTTCCTGTCTGTGCATCTCTTCTTCTCCTTCATCTCGTCGTCTTTGGCGTCGCCCGTCTTGTCCTGCGGGCGTTTCTTCAGCCTGGGATCTTTCTTTGTGCCGTCAGCCGACCGAGTCTCTGGCTCCGCCGCTTTGTTTTTACTCGGGACGCTTTTGGCCATCGGAGACGGGGGCTTGGACTTGGGTTTCTCCTCAGACGCCTCTTTCTTCGGGGTCCTGACCTTCTCCGGCCGGGCGGGTTTCTCCGGAGTCGACGCGTGACCCCCTGTCGCGGGGGGGCCGTCTTTCTTCCCAGCAGGCTGTTCTTTGGGCTGGGAGGCGGCCGCCGGGCCGGTGCGGTTCAGACGCGGGTCTCTGGTGGGGGGTTTGACGTCCGGCTGAGTCTGAGGGGGGATCCACGGCCGCACCGCCGGAGCCGTTTGGCTGCCGGTCTTTGGCGCGGCTGCAGCGGCGGAGACGGCGGTCGGCATCACGAACCCACCGGCCTGCAGACACAAACACCGTGAGGCTGACGCAGGAATCGAACAGAAAACAGAGCGAACCCTCGGAGACCTACGGCCATGTTTACACTTCACTGTCCGTCTGGATTTATTTTATAATAACTTGTAAAACATCAACCCTGGTGTCTACAGTCAACATATGAACATCACTGTTCTTCAGGACAAACTGGGTTAGTAGAATATTTGGGCTGCAGTGAGGTCACTCTACATGTTTAAAATGGTTGTAGGACGTTAAAGACAAATAAATAAATAAAACGGAACATGACTCTTCCAGATATGTATTGATATCACAGACAGAGCAGTAAAACCTCTAAAACACGTCTCATATGTCCTGGGAGTCACACTGAAGAAATAATCATCATAACTTATACAGATGACAAAATACAGACATTTTCTCAAAGAAAGTCCAGACGCTTTTGCCCTCATGACATTTACTTATGCCAATAATAACATAATAATGTCATATTTATTGATATTACACCCACAGCAATGCTACACAAGCATGTGTGTGTCTAAAACAGTTCTATATGCAAAACACAAACTTCCAGGCCTGGATAGAAACCCCGTGTAGTTCTAGAGAGACCACCAAGAGACCTCCGAGACCGCTAGCTCGTTAGCTGCAACAACCTGTCAGTTTCTGTGTTTTATGGTTATTAAATGATGAAAACATGAAGCAGAGGTGCTGTTTTAGGTCGTGCACGACCCTCTCGGTTCCAGAGGGTTAAAGGATGCCGATGAAACTAAAAATAAATCCTGACTGTACGTTTTTATTGTTGAATGCTAAACCTTAATGCTAGAAACACGATGAACGTCAGGTACAAACAAGTCAATGCTAGCTTGTCCTGACGGGCGTTCGCTAACGCTCCAGAGGTCCAGAGGCTTCTATGGGCGCCCGGGCAGCCCAGTCGGTAGAGCGGGCGCCCATATATAGACGTGTCCTCCTCGACACAGCGGGCCCGGGTGGGACTCCGACCTGCGGCCCTCTGCTGCAGGTAGCACACGTCACTCTGGAAACACTGGAACACGCATCTGTACCCGTTTTAATTGCTGGGCATAGCTATTTATAGCCATTTTATAATATAAATACACAATATATAACATTTTACAATATTTTTATATTGCATATACAGTATATTATATATTGTATATGTTAGTATATATATTTGTGTTTGTTTTAGTGTGTCTTGTGATATTTCTGGGAGTCTGTCTGTATTTATGATTGTGTGACTGGTGTGTACCCCTCTTGTAATGTGTAGTGTACTTTTTATCTGGACCTTGAGTCTGTAAATAAATAAAGTGCATCGACCCCCCACACCCCCCCTTCCCGCCCCAGACCAACGCGTTTCACCCGGTCTCTGGTCTGAAGCGGTCCTATG
>CM057255.1:20878404-20880904 GCA_029931835.1 Etheostoma nigrum | reverse complement strand
GGGGGTGTGGGGGGGGGCAGGTTATTTGCTCTCTTGTCTCTCACTTTGTCTTCTTGTAATGAACTAAGTGACGAGCAGAGCGTCCCCGACGGCTCACGCGAAGCTTTCATGTTCCCGGTTGTTGTTTTTTTGTTTTCCGCAGGCTGGAAACAACTCGGTCTTTAAATCCCAGCGTTACATATTCATGGAGCTTCTTCTGGGGGGGCGGGGGGTGGGTGGGGGGTGGGTGGGGGGGTGGGGAGGGTGGAGGGGTGGGTGGGGGGGTGGGGAGGGTGGAGGGGTGGGTGTCAACAGGGTGTTTTCTTTTAATGATGGGGGGATACGGTAAGGATTAGGAAGGTAAGGAGGATGGAGTCAGGATGGATGGATGGGTGGGTGGATGGATGGATGGATGGATGGATGGGTGATGGATGGATGGATGGATGGATGGATGGATGGATGGATGGAAGGATGAATGGATGGATGGATGGATGCGATGGATGGATGGATGGATGGATGGATTGATGGATGGATGGATGGATGGATGCGTGGATGGATGGATGGATGGATGGATGGATGAATGGATGGATGGATGGATGGATGGAAGGATAAATGGATGGATGGATGGATGGATGCATGGATGGATGGATGGATGGATGCGTGGATGGATGGATGGATGGGTGGATGGATGGATGGATAGATGCGTGGATGGATGGATGGATGCGTGGATGGATGGAGGGATGGATGGATGGAAGGATAAATGGATGGATGGATGGCTAGGTGGATGGATAGATGAATGGATGGGTGATGGGATGTGAGATGGAAGGTATCAGTTGGATGGGATGGATGGGTGGATTTGATGGATGGGTGAGATTGATATGGACAGATGGACTGAAGATCCAGATCTCCGTCTCCAGACCTTTGTGAACCCCCCCGTCAGCTCCTCGTCTGAACACCTGATCCTGTCCCATCTCCATCTGTGTGTGTTTTTCGAAAGCCGTTGCCACGGCAACCATTAAGCGGGGTCATAAGCGGGCCCTTACAGAGCGAGATGAGGCGCCTAACTTCCATCCCGGAGAACAAACAGCACTTCAGGAGCCGGCGTCTCTGATGGATCCGCCGCCGCGTCCGGGGCGCCTCATTTCGGCGGCGCCGGCCCGGCGTAATGGCCGCCATCATCAGATTAATAACCCCCGCTCTGGACCGGTGCGGCGATTCAGCCGCGGGTTAATTAAACATTTACATATAGATGCTCAGAAATCAGGTAATTTATACCATCAAGGTGCACTTTCATCAGGAGCTGCAGGGGGGGTGTTAGCGTGTTAGCGTGTTAGCGTGTTAGCGTGCTCCGAGCTAATTGGCACCACGCTGGCTGCTGCAGACAAACTGAGTCCTCTCTCAACTCACGCCGGTTCCTCTGTAATGGGCTGCTTTTTCCCCTGATCTGTGCTCTTATTCTGGCGGGACGCTCTTCATCCTCATCCCCCCCCCCCGTGTCCCGTGAATGAACCATAACTTCTTCTTCCACATGTTAAATGTCCTTAAATTATCCAGTCAGCAAGGGGTCATTTTATGCGTCTTTTCCCTTTAATAACCCTGTTTTGTGCATAAAAATGTCTCAAAAAATTCCCTTAATTACCGCCACAGCCACATATGACCACATTAAGGACATTTAACATGTGGAATGAGATGTTATGGGACACGGGGGGGGATAACGAGCGTCCCGCCAGAATAAGAGCACAGATCAGAGTGGAGAGAGAGCTCCAAATCAGCGAATATGACACAGGAGAACAGGAAGTTTTTCGGCTTTTTCTTCCACGTCTTACTTTTTTTTTTTACACTGAACGTTTTTAGCAACTTTTTCGTGGCTTTTTTATAAATTTTTTCTATTTAGAAGTGTTTTGCTCAATTCTTTTGATGCTTTTTTTTTCACGTAAAAAAGGAAAGAAATTGAGGCTTTTCTGAGGATTTTACTGTTACTTTTTCACCTTAGAAAGCATTAAATTATCCAGTCAGTAAAGAGTCATTTTATGCATAATTTCACTTTAATTACCCTGTTTTGTGCATAAAAATGTCTCAAAGATTACTCTTAATTACCCACATAACACCACATTAATAAGACCACATTAATGCTTCTAAGAGGAAAAAAGTAACAGTAAAAATAATTTAAAAAAGGTTGAAAAGGCATCAATTTCTTTCCTTTTTTACGTGAAAAAAACGTCATAAAATGGAGAAGAAATGAACAAAATAGGAAAAAATTACAAAAAAGCAACAAAAAAGTTGGAAAAAACGTTCAATGTAGAAAAATGTAAAAAAAGGGGCTTTTTTAAGGCATTTATATCCACAAAATAGGGTTATTAAGTCTCTTTTACATAGACCTTAGTGGTCCCTAATACTGTATCTGAAGTCTCTTTATATAGACCTTAGTGGTCCCCTAATACTGTATCTGAAGTCTCTTTTATATAGACCTTAGTGGTCCCCTAATACTGTATCTGAAGTCTCTTTATATAGACCTTAGTGG
>CM057255.1:20843439-20875404 GCA_029931835.1 Etheostoma nigrum | reverse complement strand
GAATGCTCAATTCTGATTGGCCGCAGGGTGTCCATAATAAGTCCTACTAGCGGAGTTTCGGGAGTGTTTGCTGCTCTAAATTAAGAGAAGATGTGAATCTGTTGTCCCAAACACTGTGTGGGGCTTCGGGGCCTCTCCCTCCGAACGCCACAGGAGGGCGCTAACACACAACCTGCTCCTGTTCCACGGCTCCTCTGGTTTCACAGCCACTGTAACATTTAAATTATGAACTGAGGTAAGCTTCTTATTTAATGCAGAAGAAACACCAACATCAGTGTTGAAAAGCACATTTGGATTTTTGGGCCACATTAATAGAATAGAATAGAATAGAAAGCCTTTTATTGTCATTGTACACAAGTGCAGTACCTGTGCAACGAGATGTAAGCAACCCCTTTACAGTGTATAAAACACAAAATATAAAGATATAAAATGTAAGTAGTGCAGGAAAGAAAGAAAAGAGAGGGGGGGGGATGTGGTGCACGGTTCTGAGAGCTACTATATACACATTATGCAAAAATATAATTTGGTGTATCAAAAGTCCTGAGTATTAAATATTGCACAGTAATGACATTAAATGGTGTTAAGTATTAATAATAATAATAAATAAGAGGATTAGTTATCTGCGACAGCAAGGGGTTTTGTTTTCTAAGCTGCCGCCGCAGTGGATTAGATAGATAGGTAGGTAGGTAGGTAGGTAGATAGATAGATAGATAGATAGATAGATAGATAGATATGTAGGTAGATAGATATGTAGATAGATATGTAGATAGATATGTAGATAGATATGTAGATAGATATGTAGGTAGATAGATATGTAGATAGATATGTAGATAGATATGTAGATAGATATGTAGATATGTAGATAGATAGATATGTAGATAGATAGATATGTAGATATGTAGATAGATATGTAGGTAGATAGATAGATATGTAGATATGTAGATAGATATGTAGATATGTAGATAGATATGTAGGTAGATAGATAGATATGTAGATAGATATGTAGATATGTAGATAGATATGTAGATAGATATGTAGATAGATATGTAGATATGTAGATAGATATGTAGATAGATATGTAGATAGATATGTAGATATGTAGATAGATATGTAGATAGATATGTAGATAGATAGATAGATATGTAGGTAGATAGATAGATATGTAGGTAGATATGTAGATAGATATGTAGATAGATATGTAGATATGTAGATAGATATGTAGATAGATATGTAGATAGATAGATAGATATGTAGGTAGATAGATAGATATGTAGATAGATAGATAGATATGTAGATAGATATGTAGATAGATAGATAGATAGATAGATAGATAGATAGATATGTAGGTAGATAGATAGATATGTAGATAGATATGTAGATAGATAGATAGATATGTAGATAGATAGATAGATATGTAGGTAGATAGATAGATATGTAGATAGATAGATAGATATGTAGATAGATAGATAGATATGTAGATAGATATGTAGATAGATAGATAGATATGTAGGTAGATAGATAGATATGTAGATAGATATGTAGATAGATATGTAGATATGTAGATAGATATGTAGATAGATATGTAGATAGATATGTAGATATGTAGATAGATATGTAGATAGATATGTAGGTAGATAGATAGATATGTAGGTAGATAGATAGATATGTAGATAGATAGATAGATATGTAGATAGATAGATAGATATGTAGATAGATATGTAGATAGATAGATAGATATGTAGGTAGATAGATAGATATGTAGATAGATATGTAGATAGATATGTAGATATGTAGATAGATATGTAGATAGATATGTAGATAGATAGATAGATATGTAGGTAGATAGATAGATATGTAGATAGATAGATAGATATGTAGATAGATAGATAGATATGTAGATAGATATGTAGATAGATAGATAGATATGTAGGTAGATAGATAGATATGTAGATAGATATGTAGATAGATATGTAGATATGTAGATAGATATGTAGATAGATATGTAGATAGATATGTAGATATGTAGATAGATATGTAGATAGATATGTAGGTAGATAGATAGATATGTAGGTAGATAGATAGATATGTAGATAGATATGTAGATAGATATGTAGATAGATAGATAGATATGTAGATAGATATGTAGATAGATAGATAGATAGATATGTAGGTAGATAGATAGATATGTAGATAGATATGTAGATAGATAGATAGATAGATAGATAGATAGATAGATAGATAGATATGTAGGTAGATATGTAGATAGATAGATAGATATGTAGATAGATAGATAGATATGTAGATAGATAGATAGATATGTAGATAGATATGTAGATAGATAGATAGATATGTAGGTAGATAGATAGATATGTAGATAGATAGATATGTAGATAGATAGATAGATATGTAGATAGATAGATAGATATGTAGATAGATAGATAGATATGTAGATAGATATGTAGATAGATAGATAGATATGTAGGTAGATAGATAGATATGTAGATAGATAGATAGATATGTAGGTAGATAGATAGATATGTAGATAGATAGATAGATATGTAGATAGATATGTAGATAGATATGTAGATAGATATGTAGGTAGATAGATAGATAGATATGTAGATAGATATGTAGGTAGATAGATAGATAGATATGTAGATAGATATGTAGGTAGATAGATAGATAGATATGTAGATAGATAGATAGATACTTTGTTAATCCCAGTAGCGCAAAGACATTACACACAACATACTAGGCCTGCATCATTGGTAAGGGGGGAAAACCTACCCCTATGAAATGGGACAGTGTTGTTGATCACAGACTCCCAAGGTGCCGTCTGGGACCCCTTTGTCTTGCCCCTACCCCTTTGATGAAAGTGAGTATTGGGACAGCCCTTAGTCTCAGGTGAATTTAGCAAAACCTAGGGGAAGGTGTAGGGGTAAGATGGAGAAATGAGATTCAGCTTAACTCTGCTTCACGAGTCGACTTGTCTCCTCAGGCGACTCGTCAGCCGTCGCCCGCAGGGAGCGGTCGCTCTGCTTGACCGACTGCGTGAAAACTGCAGGACCGAACGCGTGGATCCTTCATCCGGCGGCGGAGCAGAGCTACGCCAGCATCGAGGTCGAGTTGGAGGAAGAGGACGGGCGGTCGGAGGCCGGCGTCTCCTCCGGGAGTCCACAGCAGGTGGACACCATAAAACAGGAGCCCCCATGGAGCGACACTGACACCGCAGCAGAGATCCAGTTCTGCGAAGACGTCGTAGAGGACTACAAAGACCCCGATTGGAAGGAAGGGTTGGCGTCTCCGGAGGACGGCGTGGTGTGGTTGATACTGTCCGAGTCTCTCAAAACGGAGGCCGCGCTCGGCGACGCAGGCGGTGGTGATTCGGCGGAGCGTCAGCAGGAAGCCGACGCAAAACCACCAAGCGGCTCTTCGGACGCCGTCGCCACACCGGAGCCACCAGGAGCCGGAGGAGCCTCTGGGCCGGGAGCGCCAGGTGATTGCTGCACTGCTTCTGATTTTCCTCAATAGAAAATGCACCTCAACACATGAATGAATGAGAAAATGTTGACTTTTGACAAGCTGGAGGAAGTATATTTATGCCAAATGATTAATCAACTGTTGGAGCTTTGTTGTAATGATTATTACTTTAAAGAATTAAAGAATTTCAAAGTTGTAGTTGTTTTATAAAATGACATAAAGATACTTGACGATTTAGAGAAATAGTCTCTTCTTTTCCATCTAAAATAAGACCGACCTTTACATGTTACTCTGTGACTAATTTCTTTTCTCTCATGCCGTCTCTGCTCCTCCTCTTCGGCTGTTTTCCACAAACTGAACTTTAACTTTATTTCTTCCTTTCTCTCTCCTTTGTGACTCGCCCAATGGAAACAAAGTGGAGAAGCAGCAGCAGCAGGAAGGAGCGTCTGAACCGCAGCACCACCGCTGTGAGAACTGTGGCAAATCCTTCGCCAAGAGGAGCAACGTCGCCCGGCACCAGCGTTACCACTGCGGCGCCACCACGGGACCGCCGAGCCGGCCCCAAATGGAGCAGACGGAGCAGACGGAGCAGTCGGAGCGGGAGACGCAGTCATGCAACAAGCGTGGCCGGGCCCTCCGGAGTACCCGCCGCTCCCGGCACCGGACCCACCTCCCCACAGAGGCCGGCGAAAATACCAAGAGTAAAGAAGCACCCGAGGGGGCGAGTCCAAGAGAGAGACGCCACGTCTGCAAGCAGTGCGACAAGAGCTTCTACATGCCGCACACCCTCCGGCAGCACCTCCTCACCCACACCGGGGAGAGGAGCTCCAGCGTCACCACACCGGAGCAACCAGAAGATGAAGAGGCCTCTGAGCCGGGAGCGCCAGGTAATTATTTCTATCAAGTTGAAAAGTCTTTCATATAGACCTTAGTGGTCCCTAATACTGTATCTGAAGTCTCTTTTATATAGACCTTAGTGGTCCCCTAATACTGTATCTGAAGTCTCTTTATATAGACCTTAGTGGTCCCTAATACTGTATCTGAAGTCTCTTTATATAGACCTTAGTGGTCCCTAATACTGTATCTGAAGTCTCTTTATATAGACCTTAGTGGTCCCTAATACTGTATCTGAAGTCTCTTAATATAGACCTTAGTGGTCCCTAATACTGTATCTGAAGTCTCTTTTATATAGACCTTAGTGGTCCCTAATACTGTATCTGAAGTCTCTTTTATATAGACCTTAGTGGTCCCTAATACTGTATCTGAAGTCTCTTTTATATAGACCTTAGTGGTCCCCTAATACTGTATCTGAAGTCTCTTTTATGTAGACCCTAGTGGTCCCCTAATACTGTATCTGAAGTCTCTTTTATATAGACCTTAGTGGTCCCTAATACTGTATCTGAAGTCTCTTTTATATAGACCTTAGTGGTCCCTAATACTGTATCTGAAGTCTCTTTTATATAGACCTTAGTGGTCCCTAATACTGTATCTGAAGTCTCTTTATATAGACCTTAGTGGTCCCTAATACTGTATCTGAAGTCTAGAGCCAGTCCCACAATGAGCTTTCCTTGGTGTGTGCCATTCCTGTGTCTGTAGCTTTACTCATGAATAACTGCAAATGACAAATTTTAGGGAAATTTGTTTGTTTCTCGATTTAAAAAATAAATAAATAAATATCTCTATCTATCGGTCGGGCTCTAGTTTAAAGATAGCAGTGTTGTAAAAAATGATCTTGGGACAGAAACTGAACTTTAACTTTATTTCTTCCTTTCTCTCTCCTTTGTGACTCGCCCGATGGAAACGAAGTGGAGAAGCAGCAGCAGCAGGAAGGAGCGTCTGAACCGCAGCACCACCGCTGTGAGAACTGTGGCAAATCCTTCGCCAAGAGGAGCAACGTCGCCCGGCACCAGCGTTACCACTGCGGTGCCACCACGGGACCGCCGAGCCGGCCCCAGATGGAGCAGACGGAGCTGACGGAGCAGTCGGAGCAGTCGGAGCTGATGGAGCTGATGGAGCAGACGGAGCGGGAGACGCAGTCATGCAACAAGCGGGCCGGGCCCTCCGGAGTACCCGCCGCTCCCAGCACCGGACCCACCTCCCCACAGAGGCCGGCGAAAATACCAAGAGTAAAGAAGCACCCGAGGGGGCGAGTCCAAGAGAGAGACGCCACGTCTGCAAGCAGTGCGACAAGAGCTTCTACATGCCGCACACCCTCCGGCAGCACCTCCTCACCCACACCGGGGAGAGGAGCTACACCTGCGACGTGTGCTGCAAGCAGTTCGGGCGGCAGGGCACCCTGAAGCAGCACCTGCTCGTCCACACGTTGGAGAGGCCGTTCAAATGCGAGGAGTGCGGCAAGACGTGCGCCCGGAAGGGCGACCTGAAGACGCACATGCTCCGCCACTCGGCGCAGCGGCCGTTCAGCTGCAGCCGCTGCGACGTCAGCTTCAAGCAGCTCGCCAAGCTGCGGCAGCACGAGCGCGTCCACACGGGCGAGAAGCCGCACCGGTGCACGCTCTGCCCCAAGCGCTTCCGGCTCCACGCCTCGCTGGCGGCGCACCGGCTCACCCACTCGGGCGACCGGCCCTTCGAGTGCGGCGTGTGCCACAAGGCGTTCAGCGGCCGCAGCAACCTGAAGAAGCACCAGATGATCCACAGCGGCGAGAAGCCGTACCAGTGCGCCTACTGCGGCAAGGCGTGCCGCCTCCTGCAGCACCTCGTCGCCCACGAGCGCAGCCACACGGGCGAGAGGCCGTACAAGTGCGCCGCGTGCGGGAAGGGCTACGCACACCCGTCGGCGCTGAAGGCGCACCTGTCGGCGCACGAGGAGAAGCCGCACTGCCCGCTGTGCGGGCGGGGCTTCGCCGGGCTCGCCGAGCTGACGGCCCACCAGTGCAGCGAGGCGGCGGAGAAGCCGCACCGCTGCGCCGAGTGCGGCAAGCGCTTCTCCCTGGCCGCCAAGCTGAAGAACCACCAGACAATCCACTCGGGGGAGAAACCCTTCGACTGTAAAGACTGCGGCAAGCGGTTCAACCACAGGAGCAACCTCGCCAAACACGTCCGCATCCACACGGGCGAGAAGCCCTTTGGGTGCCAACGCTGTGAGAAACGCTTCCGCCTCCGCCAGCATCTCACGAGCCACCAAGCAACACACAAACACTAGAACTCGTCAATTAACCACCAACCGTTTGGAGAATCAATTATTCATTTTGAGTCATTTTACTTTTTTAAAAAAAAGTGAAATTTCTCTGATGCCAGCTTGTTAAATGTGAATATTGTTCTAGTCTCTTCTCTCCTCTGTGACAGTACTGAATGTCTTTGTCTTTGAGGAAGTCTTCTTTATCCACATGTGCATAACTATCCCCCCACCTAAAATCTATACTTTGTAGAACCCCCTTTTGGGGGAATCACAGCTCCAGGTTTGTGGATAAGTCTCTATGAGCGTGCCACATCTCACCTCTGGGAGTTTTTGCTCCAGCTCCTTCAAGTTGGATGGTTAGCGCTTGTGAACAGCGATCTTTAACTCTGACCACAGACGTTCTATTGGGTTGAGGTCCTCTGCTCATCTCATTTGCATATTTGTGATGTCATTGCACAATCATTTGCATAAAGCTCAGTGGTTGTGTCAGCAAGGTAGACAGAAAGATGTAGAAATCTTCAGCTAAATAATCACAAATTCAATACAGGAATGTATTTTACCTTAATTATTACTGAGGTAGCCGATCTGTGAAGATGATGTTCTACAAAGGGGGGGAGAGAAATGCAAGCTGGACAATACTTTTTTACAGAAAGTCGCCAGGTTTGTCACTGGTTGCTTTTGTGAGAAAAAGTCGCTAAGGGGGTCCGGTGTGTGTGTGTGTGTGTGTGTGTGTGTGTGTGTAGAGAGAGAGAGAGATGGATGCTACTAGTCAGAGGACGGTTGCTGGGAAACATGGCGTTGTGTGTGTGTGTGCACTAAGAATTAACACTGCAGTGTCTCTTTCTGAGCTGTGTGTGTGTGTTGTATAGAGAGACAGAGGAGAGCAGGGAAAGGAGCTGCAGCTGAACGGATGCATGTTTTAAATGGCGTTAAAAAGTATAACAACCATGCAATATGTGGCGGCCTGTGATTGTGTGGCGTGTCGCCACGAATTAGTCTGTGTGGGAAACACTGTGTGACACGTGTGTTGTCTTTTCCTGGTTTTACAGGCTGCATTACAGTAAAGTGATGTCATCTTCTGAACTCACCTGGTGTAGCTGTTCTGTTATTTGGCTTTACTCACTTAGTCATTATATCCACATCACTGATGATTATTTATCAAAAATCTCACTGTGTGTACAGTGAGGAAAATAAGTATTTGAACACCCTGCTATTTTGCAAGTTCTCCCACTTAGAATTCATGGAGGGGTCTGAAATTGTCATCGTAGGTGCATGTCCACTGTGAGAGACATAATCTAGGTGAGATCTTGCATGGAGCCCCAGTCCGAGGGAGATTGACAGTCATGTTTAGCTTCTTCCATTTTCTAATGATTGCTCCAACAGTGGACCTTTTTTCACCAAGCTGCTTGGACATGTCCCTGTAGCCCTTTCCAGCATTGTGGAGGTGTACAAATTTGTCTCTAGTGTCTTTGGACAGCTCTTTGGTCTTGGCCATGTTAGTAGTTGGATTCTTACTGATTGTATGGGGTGGACAGGTGTCTTTATGCAGCTAACGACCTCAAACAGGTGCATCTAATTTAGGATAATAAATGGAGTGGAGGAGGACATTTTGAAGACAGACTAACAGGTCTTTGAGGGTCAGAATTCTAGCTGATAGACAGGTGTTCAAATATTTATTTGCAGCTGTATCATACAAATAAATAGTTAAAAAATCATGCATTGTGATTTCTGGAAAAAAATGTTTTAGATTATGTCTCTCACAGTGGACATGCACCTACGATGACAATTTCAGACCCCTCAATGATTTCTAAGTGGGAGAACTTGCAAAATAGCAGGGTGTTCAAATACTTATTTTCCTCACTGTATGTATATTGTGAAAGCACCGATCATCAACTCCACAATGTCATTATCGAGGTATTTGGTCAAAATAATACAAATTAGGGTTAAAATTTCGATTAAAGGGAATTATGCAGTTTTTTTTTTAACTTAACAGACCTTAACTGAACAGCTTTGAAATGGCGTTGAAGTGGTTATATAACTTTTTTTTTAGTTGAATAGTGGTCGTCTCGCTTCCCCCTTAGCGCCTGAGAGCGAAAAATAAAAATAAACTACATGAAGAAAAACAAATGTATACACACACACTAACTGTTGCATGAGAAAAAAGCTAAATGGGTTAAATTTGCAACAAAATACACATAGTCAGTGGGGTTTTTTTTGACTAGAAGTACACAGAAAATGTACAAAAAACAGTCACATATGTCCCCCATTGATTAGTCATTGTTTGCGTATAGTTGTGACTGTCAGCTGTGTTTCACTGTTTGCTTTGAGGGAACATTCTGGATGAAATGCCAGTAAGTCCTGTTAGGAGCAGAGCAGGGGGGGCGATCACAGGACAACAAACAGCCTCCACGTCTCTGCTGACAACAGAGGTTACTCAACACCGATCCGACCTATCAGGCGACTCCTGCTGAGTCACAGGTTCCGGCTTCAAATGAGCCGACGGCGGCGTTGGAGGAGCATTCAGGGACGAGTCTTCACGCGGAGCGAGGACGACAGGAAAGAAAGATGGAGCGACTCTACGCACTCGTCTGTCTCGGGTTGATTTGTGCGACTTCAACTCTGGTGAGTCCAATCACTAAATTATACTTTTAACACTGTGGTGCTCGTAAATTTAGGGACCCTTGACTAAAAAGAGGAATTAAAAAAATCATATTTTGGAACTGGATCTTAATGCCTTAATTACAAAAAATTGAAAAATACGACCTTTAAGGAAAAAGATTTTCTTTGTGAATGAATAATGTAGCATATATAAATACATACTTAAAATACAGGGGCATAAGTATACCAAAATAACATGATTGATTCCACCCAACGCTCTTTGCCAAGTACAAATCTCTACTTTCATTAATTTTGGGGCGTCTTATTCAATTTTATAGCATTGTAAAACAAATGGAAGTGTTTTTGAAATAGTATTGAGTAAAAGTTGACATATTCCAGTCTGTGGTTATCATCAACATCCATTCCTTTAATTTTAGTCTCAATAATTCCTAATTTCTGCTTTTCTAACTCAAACATTAGGTATAATTTCCTATAAATTAGCTTTATTGACCATAAATTCCAAAAATAACTGTGAAACTAAAGTTAAAAAGTTAGCGTTACATAGTGTTAAATGTCAAAAAAAGTAACAAACATTGGAAAAAAAGGGACAAAAATGTAAGAAACACTTAAAAACGTTGATTAAAAGCTTCAAAAAAAGGGTTGATTTTTAATTTTGACTGAAAGACAACACAAGGGATAAATCACTGGAATTGATATTTAACGTAATATATACAATACAAATATACAAATAAGACATATTATCAAGACAGGTACACACGGAGTGGGATTTAAGGTGCAAAATGTGCAAAGTGGTGTGCAAGATTGTTGTGATCGGTATGTATGTGAGTTACAAAGTGGGAAAGAGCCACTTATCCAGGAGACGTAAACTCTCTGTCTGTCTGTCTGTCTGTCTGTCTGTCTGTCTGCAGGCCCAGGTGGTCGACCCCAGAGGCGCCCGACCGGTGGAGCAGGGCACCAGGTCTGAAACCTGTGCCACGGAGAGGGACTGGCCTTTCTGCTCAGACGACGACTGGGTACGGCTTTATTACCTCTCTCTCTGTCTCAGTGATACAGTTAAAAATAAAGCTTTAAGTGTTGAGGTGAGCGATGTGTGCCTGTGACGTTAACCCCCCCCCCTTCCTCCTCCTCCGTCCCTCCCGTCCTCCATCAGGGCTCTAAATGCCCGTCGGGCTGCAGGATCCTGGGACTGCTGAATAAATACGACCATGGCGCGATGAAGAAGATAGAGAAGATCCGCGGCCTCCTGGATCTGAACAAAGCCAAGCACCGGTCCGCAGACCAGGTGTCCAAACAGACCTACGACTACCTGAAGGACAGACTCACCGTCGACTCGGGTGAGAGAGAGAGTGTCTGTGTGTGTGTGAGAGAGAGAGTGTGAGTCTCTCTGTCTGTGTGTGTCTCTCTGTCTGTGTGTGTGTGTCTCTCTGTCTGTGTGTGTGTGTGAGAGAGAGTGTGTGTGTCTCGGTCTGTCTGTCTGTCTTTGTGTGTGTGTGTGAGAGAGTGTGTGTGTGTCTCTCTGTCTGTGTGTGTGAGAGAGAGAGTGTGTGTGTCTCGGTCTGTCTGTCTGTCTATATGTCTGTGTGTGTGTGTGTGTGTCTGCCTGCCTGCCTGTCTGTCTGTCTGTCTTTGTGTGTGTGTGTGTCTCGGTCTGTGTGTGTGTGTGTGTGTGTGTGTGTGTGTGTGTGTGTACGTCCTTTCAAACTCAACTTTAACCTAGTTTGTAGGGGTGTAAATATGAAATGTCCTCCTTTTGTTCCCCAAGATAACGACAACAGCTACTACAACCTGGCCCAGACGCTGCGTCAGAGAATCACAGACATGAAGATCAAGATCGACCGGCAGCTGAGGATCCTGGCGGCCCTGAAGGACCGCGTCAAAGACCAGGTCGTGGACATGCAGAGGCTGGAGGTACGGAGGCCCAACAGGGACAAAAAACACACACAGGCTGCTCCATTATGAAAAAAACAAAAGCACAATTCTTTTTGGTCTATTGAAATCAAATATAGAACACGGTTACTCGTTGACTTTTGGAAAGATGTTGCATTTATTGAAGTTACGCACATTTACAGTGAAAACACCTTGAACTGTGACTTTTCCTGTCTTATTTTTGTCGTGTTCTGAATTAAATTTTTTTTTTAAAGTTCAAATGGGGGAAAAGTATGAGTTTACTCGCAAAAACGTGATGTGCCAAAACTATTATTTTGTGATTTGTTTGGAGCCGAAATATAAAATCGGATCAAAGTTTGATTAAAGCCTCGTTGTTGTCCTCGGGTCAAATTTGACCCATTTTCAGTTTTTTCATCACCCCAAAAAAAAAAATGTGCCTTCAAAATAAGAGCTGAAAATGTAATCATTAGAAATATCAAACGACTTTGAAAAAAAAACATCACAAAAAAAAGGACCCACTACATTGAAAAAGTGACAAAAATGTCGGAAAAAGCAATTTTTCACTTTTTCCATTGTCGACGAGAAGACAACACAAGGATTAATGACACATTTATTCCCCCATGGGGGGGGAGGGGGGTTGTGACCTGGTTTGTGACAGAAATCATGGTAAAGAAACAGGTGGAACCGTAAAGAAGGGTGGGCAGTACTCAGGTTGGAAGACCACGGTCCTTCTGGTACCACCGTGGACGCGGACTTGGCTCAGTAGGAGGTTTCGGCCGAGCTGGTGGGGGACAAAGATTTGCTAATCAGGACGCTTTTTGTCTCCTCTCGTCAGGTGGACATCGATATTAAGCTCCGGTCCTGCAAAGGATCCTGCCAAAGGTACACCATGCACCAGGTGGACCGGGAGAGCTACGTGGAGCTGGAGAAACAGGTCCGGACCTCAACTCTGATTGGTTTAATTAGAATGTAAAAGAAGGCAGAAAAGGTCACGAAGACAAAGATATTACACCAAATAGAAAGTATACAGATACATAGCAAACACTTGATAATATATATGTATTATTTTTACTTAGTATACACTTATTAAGTCCCAGCCGTCACTTTAACCCTCATGTTGTCCCCATGTTGTCTTTGATGTTTCCCTCCTGTGGCCCTCATGTTGTCCTCATGTTGTCCCCATGTTGTCTTCATGTGGCCCTCATGTTGTCCCCATGTTGTCCTCATGTTGTCCTCATGTTGCCCTCATGTTGTCCTATATCATTGTTCTTTTTAATTCCCCAAAATAACATGATTGATTCCACCCAACGCTCTTTGCCAAGTACAAATCTCTACTTTCATTAATTTTGGGGCGTCTTATTCAATTTTATAGCATTGTAAAACAAATGGAAGTGTTTTTGAAATAGTATTGAGTAAAAGTTGACATATTCCAGTCTGTGATTATCATCAACATCCATTCCTTTAATTTTAGTCTCAATAATTCCTAATTTCTGCTTTTCTAACTCAACCATTAGGTATAATTTCCTATAAATGAGGTTTATTGACCATAAATTACTAAAATAACTGTAAAACTAAAGTTAATAAATTAGTGTTACGTGTTGAAAACGTCAAAAAAAGGGAGAAACATGGGACAAAACGTAAGAAAAAGTTGATAATAACAAAAGTATTGATTTTCAATTTTGAACAACACAACAAGACAAGCTTCCTCAGTCACAGGTGGGACAGAACTTTATGGCCAAATGGCCAAAAACAACAAAAAAAAAGTCTGATTTTTCGACCTTATGTTCCCATGTTGTGGTTGTTGAAGCTTTGTGTTTATCACACCAGTTTTAATTCAACTGGTCCCAAAACCAGGCTGTGCATCATTGGGTTTGGCACTCAGGCGCTTCCTGTCCCCTGTCTGGTTTCCCAGGTCAGCCAGCTGGACGCCCTGTCGGTCCAGCGCATCGAGTCGGTGGGGACGCTGTCCGTGATGAAGAGTCGGCCCCTGCAGGGCGTCCTCGTGGACAGCGTCTACAAGTCCAAGGATGTCGGCGGCAGCGCGGCAGGACAGCAGAGGGAAGACATGTTCCCCGAGGTGAGGGACGCTCATTTGAACTTAAGCACCTTTTCTAGAACCATGCTCTCACGTTAACCCTCGTATTGTCTTCACTCCTGGACTCTCTCGTGTCCCTCGGGTCAAACTGACCCGGGACTTATTTGGGGTTTTAAAAACAAATCTGGAATAAAATTTAACTTCATAATCTATTAACAAATATTGTCTTTATCTCCATTTCCAACAGCTGAGATAACATCTATGTTTAGGGAATGCATCAGTCTCTACTAGCACACAATTAAACATGGAAGTGGGGTTAGTTTTTTTATCATAAGGTTATAATTCATGTTAAAAATCCACTATGGAAACAACATAAGTGTCATATCCAGAATAATGTTCTGAGTCAGGAATACATGTTTATCACAGGAAATAAGGAGAGGACGCTGATTTCAGGTAGAAAACATGCAACTTGTACCATTTTTATTCTTGTAACAATTAGAAATGGGTTAATTTGACCTGAATACCACACATGGGTTAACACTCTGAGGTATAAGGGCATTTTCTCCATTCTTACACATATTCTTCACAATTCTTAATATTTCTAATTTCCTATAAATGAGGTTTATTGCCCTCAAATTCCCCAAAAAGTAAAGTCACTAAGTTAGTGTTACATAGTGTTGATAACGTCAAAAAAAGTGACAAACATTTGAAAAAAAGCATCAGAAGTGTTGAAAAAAGGGACAAAAACATAAAAAGTGAAAAACATTGATTAAAAAGCCTCAAGAAATGAATTCAAATTCAATTTTGGTCATAACCATACACTGCATATAACAATAATATACAGTTTTTACCACTATTTTACTGCTTATTGCACATATCTGTACACATTGTTCATATTACATATTCTGCTTCCTTACAGTACTAACTACTAATACACTGCACATAGTTATATTTCATTTATTTTACTGTAAACCACCTTCTGTGCATGTCTACACTGCGCTATATTTCTAGTAAAATCTGTCTATCCTTGTACAAAAACATTAAAAACAGTGTTATATGTTTCACAAAAAGATGTGATGGGCAATTGTCGAAAAACCCTCAACGGGCTTAATGTGGCAATCTCCATGGAAACAATTATATTTAACAATTTAAAAGCATTTATATATTGCAATGTAAAAAAACGTTGCTCTTTTTGTGCTTCTGGTTGCACCCAAACTGCATTTCGTTGTCTTTGTTCTCTGCACAATGACATTAAAGTTTAATATAATCTAAAATATGATCCCCACTCATCTGTATTTAGGAGTATTTCTCTTTATAATTTTTTTTTTTTTACTATCCTGCTCCCGCTGAAGTACTCGGTTATTGTTCTCTCTCAGGTGAGGACGGTCCAGTTGGTCCTGGAACAGGAAGGCTCCAGCTCCTCGTCCCCGGCAACCATCTCCAAGGTCCCAGGTACTTCCTTCACTCCGTCCACATCCTCAACTTCTTCTTCCTCCTCCTCTCCTCCTCTTCTTCCTCCTCCTCCACGTCCTCTAAATCCATCACTGAGCTCGGAGGACGCGGCGGCGATATCTTCGGCACGGGGGTCGGCCAGCCCAGCACGAGCCACGTTAGCACCAAAACCGTCTCCTGCACCCGCAGCACCCGCCGCACCATCGTCCACACCAAAAACGGCCCGGTGGAGAAGGTGGAGGAGGTGTTCGAGGGAGGCCCCGAGTGCTCCGCCATGACGGACCTCACCAAGGGAGGGATGGGCGCCCTCTTCCCCAGCCTCAGCCACACGTCCTCCTCTTCCTCATCCTCCTCTTCAGTGACCAAGACGGTCCACACCGGCGGCGCCAAGGGAAGCCTCTTGGACACCAAAACTGAGTTCGGGAACCCGTTCGGTGCGGACGTCGGGCTAGAAGGCCTGTAACAATTACACAATTGTCTAATTTCTTTGTTTAAGTGCAATTAGTTGCTAATTTTTTTAGAGTAAAGTTGAAAAACATGAAGTATTTTTCTGAGTTAATTTGTTAAGTTGGTTGAAAAAAAACAAAAGTAGCATTTGTATTGTGACTATGTTAATAAAGCTCGATACACAAGGCAATTAATTGGTAATTATCAATTTTATGTGCATTTAAGATACAAAATCCAGTGTTTTACTTCATAGGCTGTGTGGTATTTCATCATCTGGGTCATATAACAGCGATGTAGCCCAAATACATTTCCTAGGATTTATTCAAAAACTTTCATTTGCTTGAATAAGTAACACATAAATATAATGTATTCGACACAGGGCTCGACATGGGCTTGTTCGACACGGGCGCCGCAGAGGATGACCTTCCTGATATCCACGCCCGGAGTGTGAAGAGCGTTGTTACCGAGCGCCAAGCCGATTATGTAGGAAAAGGTACCAAAACATCAGCCCTGGAGTAAAGCTGCACGGCCCAGAGCGCCACGTTCACCTAGCCGAGCGTGCGTTAGCATCCGCTAGCTAGCTAGCTAGCTAGCCTCATGTACCAAAAATACCAAGTGAACACAGTAATTATTTTTGCTTATTCAGTCGTTCAGTGTGATGTAATTAATTGCTATTGACGTATTTTGGGTTGTTGTGTAATCCCAGAAAAACACTATGATTAACTTTTTAGGGCTGTTTTTCTTTTGGTAACAAGACAACAATTTAAAAATAATAAGAGGAACTTTCAGTCCTGTTTGATATTTCAAATGCAGATTGAAGAATACGGGTTGAGTTTATTGGGACAAGCTTTAGCCGTTGTTGCAGTGAAAGTGACTGTTAGCGCTCCTTAAGCTAGCAGAGACAGCTGTTTCTGCTTCGTACGAGGGCCGTAGCCACAATTTAAGGTCCCAAGGTTGCGTTTTAGGGACTGCAGATGGAAAAGTAGCCAGTAGTCTTTTATCTCATCTGAAATTAAGGCCTAAAGTGCAGCGCCCAAGCCATTTTGAGCAATAATAATAATAATAATTAAAGCTGCGAGCAGCGATGAACGGGCCCTTGCTAACCTGCGCGCGTCGGGGTTACTGGCGGACGCCATTTTGAGCAATAATAATAATAATAATAACACATTTTATTAGTAATGCACTTTACATTTAAGAAAAACCTCAAAGTGCTACAGGTAAGATCATAAAAGCAAGATAAAAACATCAGTTTAATATACATATAAATGACATTATTTTGCAAGGTTAAAACTAACTGAAAGTTCCACTTAAGCTGAATGAATGTCAAATCAATGTGAGTATAAAAATAACATAAATCTTTACCAACTTTTTTAGACTAGGGGTGGGGGGAAAAATAAATTGAAAAAAAAGTTGAGTCCAATTTAGGCCTGCACAATTTAATCGTCACAAAATCGTGATCTCGATTCACCCTGTTCATGATTTCATTTTTTAATGACTTATTTAATTTTACGGGCCGTCTGTGTCACCAACGCTGCTACTTTCTTCTGTGATTTTTTAAAGACGGACTGTATAAAATAGGTTTTAAAGCGCTGCGGTGCTCTCCCTTCTCCTTGTTGAGGCCGTCTCGGGTTACGTATGTAACCCTTGTTCCCCGAGATAGGGTAACGAGACACTGCGTCGGTTACGACACTATGGGAACGCCTTTAGGCATAGTGTCGTAACCGACGCAGTTCGAGTTCCCCTCAAAGGGGAACGTCTCGGGTTACGTATGTAACCCTTGTTCCCCGAGACACTGCATCAGGTACGACACTATGGGAATGCCTTTAGGCATATTGTTGTAACCGACGCAGTTCGAGTTCCCCTCAAAGGGGAACGAGACACTGTGTCGGTTACGACACTATGGGAACGCCTTTAGGCATAGTGTTGTAACCGACGCAGTTCGAGTTCCCCTCAAAGGGGAACGTCTCGGGTTACGTATGTAACCCTTGTTCCCCGAGATAGGGGAACGAGACACTGTGTCGGTTACGACACTATGGGAACGCCTTTAGGCATAGTGTCGTAACCGACGCAGTTTGAGTTTCCCTCAAAGGGGAACGTCTCGGGTTACGTATGAATCAGTGTGTTACGTACCGAGCTATGTGCCGGTGTGCTTATATGCCCCTACGGTTATGCCGTCACATGCTACCGTTCTCACTAGGACCAATAGGATTGGAGTAGTTTTCATTCGCATTCAGCCCTGTCATGCCTAAAGGCGTTCCCATAGTGTTGTAACCGACGCAGTTCGAGTTCCCCTCGAAGGGGAACTCTGTTAACAGGCTTCTGGTGATGCTCAACGTGCTCTAAGCGCCAAAAAACAAATGTTTGGTACTACCAATTTATTTTGTCATGTGTGCAATAAACATCACACTTTGTGAGAAAAAGGCATCGTGGCAGAGAATCGTGATATAAGTGAAATTCTTTATTAGGAATAGTCCCTTGAGATGTGACATCTCGTTTTCGAGGGGGTCCTTAAAGGCAAAAAAAAAAATGCAGTACATTCACAATTAGACAAAACAGTAAAGAAAACAACTTGAGGGGACATAAAAACAAAAACATACATCCCAAACATACACACAAAAACAAAATCTCTCCATCACACCAAAATCACCCATATCCTCCCATTCCAACCAATAAATATTAGACAATAAACAGTTAAGGTTATTAATATAGACAGTTTGAGGAAGATGAATAAATAAAATAATATACATATAGTATATACACAATACATACATATATATATATAGTATATACAAATACATACATTACTTACACACACATGTGTACATACATATACACGCAAACAAATAATAAAAAATAAAGTATAAGTATCAATTATGAATATCAAGTATGAGAAAAACAGTTATAGCTTGTATGCAAATAATTACAAAGAGACATCTTTAACTGGCAAAAACTGGAAAGAGCTTTAAAAGACCTCGGTGAACTCGGTGAATATTTTTCTCCGAATTGTGCAGTCCTAGTCCGAGTCCAGATTCAGCCGTCACCCCCCCCCACACACACCTCACACTCTTAGTATTTAGATTAAAAAATGTATGAAACTCAGTCTGCATGTGGAGCATCCGGCTGGAGAGTGGCCGTTTTTCTTACTGTGGTTGTAGCCGAGCCAAAGGCGGTGCAAGCTAACCGGCGGTCTGCGGTGTGCCCCTCTTTGTCCGCAGATTGTGTCGAGGCCCAGCAGAACCACCTGAACGGGGAATCGAACGGCCTGTTTAAGATCAAACCTGGCGGAGGTTTACTGCCAGCAGGGGGGGCTAATGGGCGGGTGGTTGTTAGCGCAGCAGAGAGAGAGCGGCGCGCTCGGCTTCAACCGCACCTGGGCCGAGTACCGCGACGGGTTCGGCTCGGTGGACGCCCACGGCAACGGGGAGTTTTGGCTGGGCAACCAGAACCTCCACCTGCTGACCAATCAGGGGGAGAGCATGCTCAGGGTGGAGCTGGAGGATTGGCAAGGGGGCGTCGCCAGCGCCGAGTACACGGTCAGGGTCGGCGCCGAGGCGGAGGGGTACCCGCTGCACGTGTCCGGTTACACCGGGGACGCCGGGGACGCTCTGGCGTCGCCCGGGGCCGATACGCCGTCCCACGACGGGATGAAATTCAGCACCTTTGACCAGGACAACGACCTCTGGGGGGGGAGCTGCGCGGAGCGCTACGGCGGCGGCTGGTGGTACAACAAATGCCAGACGGCCAACTTGAACGGCGTTTATCATAAAGAGCGCGCACGAGGTTGAAAACGGAGTCGTGTGGGCGACGTATAAACCGGCCAATTACAGCCTGAAGACGGCGAGGATGTTCATCCGCCCCGCTGCTTTTTGATTGGACAAAACATGCAGAAACCTTCAGGTTAGACTCCTGTTTGTTGATCCTTCTGGGATGACTCCCGCTAGGAAATGGAAAATTCCAGCTAGCAGTTTTAGCAAGAAAAAAATAGATAAAATAACAGTAATAATTATAATAATAACAATAACAATAAGAACATTCTTCAAAGACCATAAAATAGGTTGAGCGGAATAAAATCTGACTTATTGCCGTGGCAATACTAAAAGACGCCAAGTATCGAGCTTTTAATTACATAACATGAGAATACTTTTTTTTTTTTATGTTTATTTTTAGATGAAACTGATGCTGGGGGATAAAAAAAGGTAATAAATTAGAAAAAATCGCAGAATATTGCGAGCATATCGTACACCATATCGCCTCTAGTGAGTCCTTGAGTCCCGCCCTTGTAAGATATACACATTCATACAGTTGTTTGTGTGTGTTCGAACCCAAAGAAACCAGCAGGCACAGAGCAACATGACGTTAGACCTGGAGGTGCATGTGCACTCCGAGGCTGCACGTCAATATTTGAGGCCAGAAGTTGCTTTTCCGACCTTCGGACCGTTCCGATGTGTTTGTGAATCATTGTGAGATTTCCAAATCCTTACAAACACTGAGTATGTGTGTGTGTGTGTTTGTTCTTGGTGTAAATGTCATTGACTTGTTTAGCTAACCTGTACGCAGCCATGCCTGAACTCTGCTCAATCAATAAAGATTCAATGTTCACCCAATGCTGTGGATTCTGTTGTTTTGTGTTATTTTTTAAACCCTCGTGTTGTCCTCCTGAGTCAAAAACGGACAAAAATTTGACATTTTCGTCCCTTTTTCAGACTTTTTTTTAAAGTTTTCACTAACTCCACCTATACTACTTTTTGGAATCCATGGCCAATAACCCTCATTTTAAATAGAATAATACCTAATATTTCAGTTAAAAAAGCAGAAATTATGAATTATTTAGATTAATAGTTAAGATCAGAGGAATGTAAGGAGGAGGAATCCATTTTTTTTTGGTAATTTGGTTAAAAAGAAACTCATATTTCAGATATAGACATTTTTTTAAAGGGGGTTAAACTTGACCCGAGGACAACAGGAGGGTTAATGTCACAATTCACCCAAATATGGAGGGTCGCTCTTCGACGCGGCGGCCGCATGTTCGACTCCGGCCTGCGGCCATTTTGCTGCATGTTCCCTTTTCTTCCCTTTAATGTCTTCAGCCTAAAATGCCCCAAAAATGTAAAAAACAAAAACATTTTAGATAAGTTTGCCATTCAAACATGTTAAGACATGAAGGAACCAAGCAGCGTACACAATAAAAAAATATATTCACATACATCATAAGTATACACCCCCCCCTCTCTATCGATCTCTATGTATGGGGAAGGGTATGTGATGATGGGGGGGTTAAATCCAAAGGCCAAGGGAACTTTATCAGGATGCATAGTATCCTGATCCATGTAATAACTGGTCTTTAATAATAAAAACCTGCCTCTATGGGAATTTTACATAGGGGGGTGTATACTTATGCCCCCTGTATTTTAACATAGGGGGGTGTATACTTATGCCCCCTGTATTTTAACATAGGGGGGTGTATACTTATGCCCCCTGTATTTTAAGGAAGAACATTTATTTATTTATGAAACATTATTCATTCACAAAGAATATTGGTGTCCTTAAAGGTCGGATTTTTCCTTATTTTTTTTAAAGACCTTTATCTTAAGATAACTTAAGATAAATGTATGAGCAGGACATGACCTGTATTGCACTGCAGCTCCGTGTTGTCTCGGTTGTCTGGTTCAATGTTTGAGTTTCGTAATAAATGTGAGACCCAGTTCAGAGAACTCTGAGCCCTCTGGGGGCCGCAGGGCGACGGGGAGTTCATTGACCCTCTATGTACATGCTTCCTGTCTGAACTCCCATCATGCACCGGGCAAAACACAGGCTTTTTAGCAGCATATCAGTTTATATTTTTGCTTTAATGTGACACTATTTTACAAATGGTGTCACATTTCGAAACTTGTTGATCCCCCCCACCAAGACAAAGAACCCTAAAAACCTCATCCCTTCCCCCCTTTTGCCCCCATGTTGTCCCCATGTTGCCTACTGACTATGGTTACCTGGTCCTCAGATCTCTGCAGGGTAAATCCAGACAGCTAGCTAGACTATCTGTCCAATCTGAGGACTATGGTTACCTGGTCCTCAGATCTCTGCAGGGTAAATCCAGACAGCTAGCTAGACTATCTGTCCAATCTGAGGACTATGGTTACCTGGTCTTGAGATCTCTGCAGGGTAAATCTAGACAGCTAGCTAGACTATCTGTCCAATCTGAGGACTATGGTTACCTGGTCCTCAGGTCTCTGCGAGGTAAATCCAGACAGCCAGCTAGACTATCTGTCCAATCTGAGGACTATGGTTACCTGGTCCTCAGATCTCTGCAGGGTAATGCCAGACAGCCAGCTAGACTATCTGTCAGATCTGAGGACTATGGTTACCTGGTCCTCAGGTCTCTGCAGGGTAAATCCAGACAGCTAGCTAGACTATCTGTCCAATCTGAGGACTCTGGTTACCTGGTCCTCAGGTCTCTGCAGGGTAAATCCAGACAGCTAGCTAGACTATCTGTCCAATCGGAGTCTCTGTTGACGACTAAAACTACTTCTGAACTTCATGTTCCACCAAAACAGCTTCCTTCCCGAGACTATTTAGCAGCGGCACCGTGGCTCCGTCCGGCGCTTAGCCCCGCCCACGATGATTGTGATTGGTTTAAAGAAATGCCATCAAACCAAAGAACGTGTTCCTCGCTGTGGAGGACGGTCTGGCATCACGAGACTAAAGGTGAACTGACCACAGTGCTGTTTCTTTCTGTTGTGTTTGTGTGCAGTTTGTGCGAGGCTGAAGCGGCAGAATCAAGATGGCCGACAGCCATCCAGTCACACCCCCACTGTCAGGAATCCTCGCTGTCGAGGGACGCCGGACGCCGCTGCTCTGTGTTCAGACCACGACTCGGTGAGAAACCAGTATTACACTTGCTTGTTGTATTTTCCAACCTTGTTTTATTGAACAAATTGAACATTGAATTGAAAATAAAAGGTAGTTTTCCACTGATTAATGTGGGAAAAGTTTAAAATGGCATTCATTCAACATAACACCAGGGTGCATACGATCATTCTCGCGCCTTTTTTGGCACAATGCTGTGACGCTAGTTACTGGTCTCGGTCGCTGGTCTTGCCCAATATGGCTTCTGGTCTGGACTGAGTCCAGGTGTCTTTATTATGTTGATAATAATATTGGAGGGAAAGGGAAACCCAAAATGATTGTCTTGATACTGTCATGCATAAAACCTTTTTTTCTGTCCTGGACTCGGTCTTGACTTGGGCTCGAACCGTTTTGGACTCTGTCTTGTCTCGGACTCGAACCGTTTTGGACTCTAACCTCCTTGGACTCAGTCTTGACTCGGACTTGAACCTCTTTGGACTCGGTCTTGACTCGGACTCTAACCTTTTTGGACTCGGTCTTGTCTTGGACTCTGACCTCCTTGGACTCGGTCTTGACTCGGACTCTAACCTTTTTGGACTCTGTCTTGTCTTGGACTCTGACCTCCTTGAACTCGGTCTTGACTCGGACTCAAACCTTTTTGGACTCGGTCTTGACTACAGCCCTGCGCACCTGTTCTCTATTATCTGTGGTTAGGAGATCACCTGCTATAGCAGGGTGAGAGACATTTAGGGGTGGCAGTAGCTAAGTTTGTAGGGAGTCGGGAACCGGAGGGTCGCAGGTTCAACTCCCCATTCGGACCAAAAGTATGGTGGTGGACTGGTGGTAGCTGAAGAGGTGCCAGTTCACCTCCTGGTCAACTGGCACTATACATTATTATTATTAATGTCATAACAGACATGACTCAACTTCCTGTCAACAGGTTGCTAGATGCCCGTCCGGCTGCAGGCTGCAGGGCTGGATCTCCCAGATGGAGGACAAGGCGGAGGGCAAACTGAGGAGGGTGTGTACCGCGGCGAAGACGTACGAAGACGCGGCGGAGACGTCCATGGCGACGATGACCCGCGTCTACCGCCGACAACCGGAGAGTCATCGTCAACACGCTGGGTGAGACGGGTCGCATTGTCTCCCCGTCAAAATTGAAAATCAACACTTTAGTTGACGCTTCTTATGGATGTTTTTCAACTTTTTCTTACGTTTTTGTCCCATTTTTCAACACTTTTTTCAATGTTTGTCACTGTTACGTAACACTAACTTATTAACTTCAGTTTACAGTTATTTTTGGAATTTATGGTCAATAGACCTCATTTATAGGAAATTATACCTAATGTTTGAGTTAGAAAAGCAGAAATTAGGAATTATTGAGACTAAAATTAAAGGAATGGATGTTGATGATAATCACAGACTGGAATATGTCAACTTTTACTCAATACTATTTCAAAAACACTTCCATTTGTTTTACAATGCTATAAAATTGGACTTTGGAGACCGAATGAAGACGGGTTGATTAAAGTGACGCAGGCTGATTAACGGTCTTCTCCAGTGTCAGAGCTGACGTTCGTGGAACGAGCCCAGGGATTGGCCGGGAACCTCACGTCGCTACGGAAACGATCGTCCCGGCTGTCCCGGAAACTCATGGAGCTACACGGCATCGTCTGGAAACAAATGGAGGACATGTATCGGACAGAGGTGAGCTGTGAGAATGTTAAACTAGGTCAAACCCTTTGTGTGATATTACATCATTTTACGTTGTTTTTTTTGGGACATTCTGTCCATTCAAAATGTCCAAATTGCAAATTCAGGCACATTTTTGTCTGCTGTCTCATTCAGGCGACATCGCTCCGTTTTGGTTTGAAAACTAATATCTTCTGCAAGGTTTCCCCCTGCTCTGGTGTTTCCCCCTCTCATTCCCCCTGCTTTGGCCTTTCTCCCTCTCATTCCCCCTGCTCTGGTGTTTCCCCCTCTCATTCCCCCTGCTCTGACATTCCCCCTGCTCTGGCATTTCCCCCTCTCATTCCCCCTGCTTTGGCCTTTCTCCCTGCTCATTCCCCCCTTAACACTAACTTATTAACTTTAGTTTTACAGTTATTTTTGGAATTTATGAAATAATTAATGAAAGTAGAGATTTGTATTTGGCACAGAGCGTTGGGTGGAATCAATCATGTTATTTTGGGGAATTAAAAAGAACATTGATATAGGACAACATGAAGACAACATGAGGGTTAAGGGGAATCATATAATGAGTGTTGATTGACGCCACCAGGTGGACGTGGACCTGAAGCTGCGAGCCTGCTCCGGGTCCTGCCGGGCGGCGGTTCCGTTCGGCGTCGATCGTCTCGGGTATCAAACGCTTCGAGCGGACATGGAAGAGACGGCGCGGACTCTCGACCAGAGGACGGACGCCGCGCCTCCTGACCACGTCCCCCGTATCACCCTGCAGCCCGTAGACGTGAGCCCCGCACCGTCCGCGGAGTATAAGAGCATCCCGGCGGTCCGGAGGGAACTGCTGACCCAGTTTGAGGACCTGGCACCGAACCGGGTCGTTCTGGAGCCCCTGGGTCCCGCAGAGCTGGACTGAGGCAGGTTTGACACTTCACTATGGAAGTAAAGGACGGGTGCTTTCTTTTCCTTTTTGGTAAATGTTAAAAGTCACTTTGTCCAGTGTTCTTTTATCGGTCATATATAACCCTCCTGTTGTCCTCGGGTCAAATCTGACCCCCTCTAAAAAATGTCTATATCTGAAATATGAGTTTCTTTTTAACCAAATTACCTCAAAAAATTATGATTCAATGCAACGCTCTTTGCAAATTCAACTGATCACTTTCATTGGCAGGATTGCTTTTATATTTTTGTATTATTGTCTTTACACCTGTTAAAGCACTTTGTCACTTGTTTTTGATAAGTGCTCTACAAATAAGGATTATTATTGAATTGGTTTCAAATCAGCATCCACTCAACATACTGTACGCTCCTCTGATCTTTAACCCCCGTATCGTCTTCCCGTCGAAATTGAATATCAACACTTTTTGTCGATGTTTTTAACTTTTTCTTACGTTTTTGTCCCCTTTTTCGACGTTTTCAACACTATGTAACACTAACTTATTAACTTTAGTTTTACAGTGATTTTGGGAATTTATGGTTAATAAACCTAATGTTTGAGTTAGAAAAGAAGAAATTAGGAATTATTGAGACTAAAATTAAAGGAATGGATGTTGATGATAATCACAGACTGGAATATGTCAACTTTTACTCAAAAAACACTTCATTTTTTCTCTCCAAATGCCCCAAAATTGTACTTCAATCATGTTATTTTGGGGAATTAAAAAGAACACTGATATAGGACAACATGAGGGTTAAATTGAGACAAAAAAAATTTTTTAAACTGTATTTTTTCCCTTTTTAGATGACTTTAAAGCCCGTGAATATGGTATTATCACACGGTTACATACCAACCATGTGTTCTGCTGGTTCTGCATGTTGGTGAAAGCTCTTATCTGTTATAATAACTTGACACATTTAACTATTTATGCATGGAGAACACACTCCCCCTTCTTCCTTTGTTGGGTTATTTATTTCACTGTCCTCAAAATAAAGCACAAAAACTATTACTTTTAGCACACTGTCCAGTCATTTATATATGATATAAAACTCACTGCATGGTGTTGTTTTTGCAGCCATTTTCACAATTGTGTTACCTCTCTCTCTCTGTATACACTCACCGGCCACTTTATTAGGTACACCTGTCCAACTGCTCGTTAACACTTAATTTCTAAGCAGCCAATCACATGGCGGCAACTCAGTGCATTTAGGCATGTAGACATAGTCAAGACAATCTCCTGCAGTTCAAACCGAGCATCAGTATGGGGAAGAAAGGTGATTTGAGTGACTTTGAACGTGGCATGATTGTTGGTGCCAGAAGGGCTGGTCTGAGTATTTCAGAAACTGCTAATCTACTGGGATTTTCACGCACAACCATCTCTAGGGTTTACAGAGAATGGTCCGAAAAAGAAAAAACATCCAGTGAGCGGCAGTTCTGTGGGCGGAAATGCCTTGTTGATGCCAGAGGTCAGAGGAGAATGGCCAGACTGGTTCGAGCTGATAGAAGGGCAACAGTGACTCAAATTACCACCCGTTACAACCAAGGTGGGCAGAAGAGCATCTCTGAACGCACAGTACGTCGAACTTTGAGGCAGATGGGCTACAGCAGCAGAAGACCACACCGGGTGCCACTCCTTTCAGCTAAGAACAGGAAAGTGAGGCTACAATTTGCACAAGCTCATCGAAATTGGACAATAGAAGATTGGAAAAACGTTGCCTGGTCTGATGAGTCTCGATTTCTGCTGCGACGTTCGGATGGTAGGGTCAGAATTTGGCATCTACAACATGAAAGCATGGATCCATCCTGCCTTGTATCAACGGTTCAGGCTGGTGGTGGTGGTGTCATGGTGTGGGGAATATTTTCTTGGCACTCTTTGGGCCCCTTGGTACCAATTGACCATCGTTGCAACGCCACAGCCTACCTGAGTATTGTTGCTGACCATGTCCATCCCTTTATGACCACAATGTACCCAACTTCTGATGGCTACTTTCAGCAGGATAATGCGCCATGTCATAAAGCTGGAATCATCTCAGACTGGTTTCTTGAACATGACAATGAGTTCGCTGTACTCAAATGGCCTCCACAGTCACCAGATCTCAATCCAATAGAGCATCTTTGGGATGTGGTGGAACGGGAGATTCGCATCATGGATGTGCAGCCGACAAATCTGCGGCAACTGTGTGATGCCATCATGTCAATATGGACCAAACTCCCTGAGGAATGCTTCCAGCACCTTGTTGAATCTATGCCACGAAGAATTGAGGCAGTTCTGAAGGCAAAAGGGGGTCCAACCCGTTACTAGCATGGGGTACCTAATAAAGTGGCCGGTGAGTGTATATAACAATTCACACTTGAAAATACAGTTTTGCACAATTGTGTTACCTCTACTTTTAAGATTTAAGAGTCTCCTGTCCATGGGTTTTCAGCAGGTATGTGTATGTATGATATACAGTATATGTGGTGAGTACATTTTCATTTCTATAATCCCTGAAGTAACAATCAGACAGAAAGTAGGTTCCTCAATGTGTTTATTGAGTAGTGGAGGACAGTGGACGTCCTAGGAGTCCACCCTGAAGACATCACACACATTACAACAGAGGACATTTTACACATCAACGCACAACCAGTAACAACGTTTCTCTTTTATCTGAAGACACGACAACTTTATTAAAACATTTCTTATTTCACTGCCCCATGTGCAGATATTTTCTTCTTCTGTTCTTTTTCACGTTAACCCTCCTGTTGTCCTCGGGGCAAATTGGACCCATTTTTTTAAAAGTTTCTATATCAGAATTTATTTTTTTCTTAATGAAATATTTTAAAAAAAAGTATCCTGGATGGTTTTCGCCCTTCACAAGTAAAATATATGGTCGGTTCACTACTTTCATTGAATTTGGGCGTATTATTCAATTGTATAACATTTAAAGAATAATTGATAAAACATCGGGGAAAAAGTGACACAAATTATCCAAAGTGCCACAACAAAATTGTCCAAAAAAAACTGACAAAGGCATCGGGAAAAGCAAAAAACATGTTAATAAAGACGGTCAGAAAAAAGTTAAAATTTTACAATTCTGACCCAGAAAAACGGGTTGCATGGCAACAGGAAGACAACACGAGGGTTAACAGCGCAAGTCTTAGTTGTGTGTAAATGTGAGCGTCCGTCAACATCAATGCAACAGCTAAAATAAAGGACACGCTTAAAGATTAGGTTGAATGTTACGAAGAGATTTGATTTGGCCCCAAAACACATTACGCTGGTGTCTTTTACTTTGGCGGTCTCCTGTGTTTCCTGTGTGTGTGTGTCGATGCTCTCCAGGGTTTATTAGCTGGGCACAAAGAACGGCCTGATCTTCATGCTGATGGCCTTGAGAGAATACCAGCTGCCCTTCCAGTTCATCCACACCACGCCGTCATCCGTGCCGTGCTTGGCCATCTTGCGCGTGTAGGCTCCGCCCATGTAGTACCGGCCGTTGGGATTGGCCGAGTGGCAGCGGTTGTACCACCATCCGCCGCCGTCCTCCCTGGCGCACTGTTTGGAGGGATCGCCGGGGATCCTGGTTCAGGGACAGAGAAAGGTGTTCAAAAAAAAGGAGAGAAAAACCCAACTCAGACTTTTACTTGACAGGGTTGGAGGGCAACAGACTCCAAAATGGAGGATTTAATCTTACTCTGCTGGAGGAAACATGGATATTTGTTATGAGACACTAGCATGAAACCGTGTTAATTATTGTCCTGTTAGCTTTGAGCTATTGTGACTGACATGTTATCCATTAGACTTCTTCCGATTTATTTTTAAATGCTTATTTTTTTCTCAAAATAGTATGACTTTATTCAACAACCTCTATGACTTGTTTCAAGATACTATGCTTTAAATATTTTGACATGCTGTGTTAATTACTGTCCTGTTAGCATTGAGCTGACCTATGTTTGCATGCTAATAACATTTTAATTGTTTCTATGGAAATGCATGAGATGGAGAAGAATTTTATCCATTAGACTTTTTCCTCCCAGTGTACCTAGATTTCTTTTTAAATTTATTGATTTTTTTTGTTTAAAAATGCTATATTATGACTTTATTCAACAAGCTTTATGACTTTTTGTGATTTGTTTTGACTTGGTATACTATTAACTTTTTTTAAAAACATGCTATACTATTGTTAACATTGCTAGTTGACATTAGCTCATGCCACCAGGAGCATGTGACAAAGCGTGTAGCATGATTTCTGGGTTTTTTCGAGGACTTGTTGGGTATTGAACACGGTGTTGCTGTAATCCTGGACACCCACCAGTTGTCGTTGTCTCTGTCGTAGGTGCTGAACATCATGCCGTTGTGAATGGTCATCGTGCGGTTCACACCAAACAGCTCGGTGGATCCCTCCAGGAAGCCGTTGCCGGCGTTCCCGGAGTAACCGTCGACCGCCAGCACGTAGTTAGACGTCTCTGATTGGATGGTGAACTGCCGGTACTGGGCGTGGACCTAAATGACAAAAGGAAAACATTTAGGCTTCATTTTATATTTTTATGTGTTATGTTTTTTTTTTAAACATACTATGACCTTTTTATGACTTTATCAATAAACCTTTGAATTTGAAGACATTTCGACATGCTATACTATGACTCTTTTCCACACATTTTATGATTGTCTTCTACATCCTATACTAGGACACTTTTTGACATGTGAATTTTTCCATTGACATTGAATTACATCTTTACGACATACTGGTTGTTCATAAACTATTTCTTCTCAAAATCTGGTCTTCCAGCCCAGAGATGTTGGACAACACATCCCCCTGTGGGATCCTGAGCTTCCTGATGTGCAGACCCCAGGCTGGACAGATCTGCACACTAACTGCAACTTTGACCATATCCTGACCAGCAGCATCACCTCCATCAAATGTAAGACTGTAAAAACTGCTCAGCAAATTACAAGGAGTGAGCTGTCGTCAATACAGGACCGCCAATCCCAGTGGGGAACAGGATCATCGGACCCCATTCACCCCAGTTACAAACTGTTCAGCAGTACCACACCACCAGGCTCATGGATAACTTCATTTGGTCTATTGGGTTTTGTCTAATGAATGCTATGTTGCACAGTGTTTGAATCAGTTTTGTTATGTGTTTGTAAAATAATTGATAGATACCGACAAATTGTGTATATTGCATTGACGTGATTATTTATTTTCTGTTATATACTGCCTGGAGTATGCTCCGCACCTGGACGGGCTTTAGGAAATTATCTTCACATTCCCTGGCAAATTATTTATTTAATCTTTTTCATTTTAAATGTGTGAATGAAGAAATGAAACCATCTCGGAATATCTAACTTTTTCTCCCACAAATTTAAATTATTTTATCCCTATATTGGAGCGTCTCAAAGCATCTATGTAATTGCTGTGTATATTGCAATAAATTACTCCACTTTGTCATAACTTACTATAATGACATGTTTTTCGACAAACTATACTATAACTCTTATGATTTTTCCAACATGTCGAAAAAGGTCATAGTATAGCACATCGAAACAAATCTTGAAAAAGGTCATAGTATAGTATGAGAAAAATCTTGAAAAGGTCATAGTATAGCACATCGAAAAAAATCTAGAAAAAGCCATAGTATAGCATGTCGAAAAAGGTCATAGTATAGTATGATGAGAAAAATCTAGAAAAAGGTCATAGTATAGCACATCGAAACAAATCTTGAAAAAGCCATAGTATAGTATGAGAAAAATCTAGAAAAAGGTCATAGTATAGCACATCGAAACAAATCTTGAAAAGGTCATAGTATAGTATGTTGAAACAAATCTTGAAAAAGCCATAGTATAGCACATCGAAAATAATCTAGAAAAAGCCATAGTATAGTATGATGAGAAAAATCTAGAAAAAGGTCATAGTATAGCATGTCAAAAAAGGTCATAGTATAGCATGTCAAAAAAAGCCATAGTATAGCACATTGAAACAAATCTAGAAAAAGGTCATAGTATAGTACGTTGAAAAAATCTTGAAAAAGCCATAGTATAGCACATCGAAAAAAAGTAATAGTATAGCACATCGAAACAAATCTAGAAAAAGCCATAGTATAGCACATCGAAACAAATCTTGAAAAAGTCATAGTATAGTCATGGAAAAATCTAGAAAAAGGTCATAGTATAGCACATCGAAACAAATCTTGAAAAAGCCATGGTATAGTATGATGAGAAAAATCTAGAAAAAGGTCATAGTATAGCATGTCGAAAAAAACTTGAAAAAGCCATAGTATAGCACATTGAAACAAATCTAGAAAAAGGTCATAGTATAGTACGTTGAAAAAATCTTGAAAAAGCCATAGTATAGCACATCGAAAAAAAGTAATAGTATAGCACATCGAAACAAATCTAGAAAAAGCCATAGTATAGCACGTCGAAAAAAATCTAGAAAAAGGTCATAGTATAGCACATCGAAAAAAGTAATAGTATAGCACGTCGAAAAAATGTCGAAAAAGGTCATAGTATAGCATGTTGAAACAAATCTTGAAAAAGCCATGGTATAGTATGAGAAAAATCTTGAAAACGTCATAGTATAGCACATCGAAACAAATCTTGAAAAAGCCATAGTATAGCATGTCGAAAAAGGTCATAGTATAGCACATCGAAAAAAATCTAGAAAAAGCCATAGTATAGCATGTCGAAAAAGGTCATAGTATAGTATGTTGAAACAAATCTTGAAAAAGCCATAGTATAGCACATCGAAAATAATCTAGAAAAAGGTCATAGTATAGTATGATGAGAAAAATCTAGAAAAAGGTCATAGTATAGCATGTCGAAAAAGGTCATAGTATAGCACATCGAAAATAATCTTGAAAAAGCCATAGTATAGTATGATGAGAAAAATCTAGAAAAAGTCATAGTATAGCACGTCGAAAAAGGTCATAGTATAGCACATCGAAAAAAATCTAGAAAAAGTCATAGTATAGCATGTCGAAAAAGGTCATAGTATAGCACATCGAAACAAATCTTGAAAAAGCCATAGTATAGCACGTCGAAAAAAATCTAGAAAAAGTCATAGTATAGCATGTCGAAAAAGGTCATAGTATAGCACATCGAAACAAATCTTGAAAAAGCCATGGTATAGTATGATGAGAAAAATCTAGAAAAAGGTCATAGTATAGCATGTCGAAAAAAACTTGAAAAAGCCATAGTATAGCACATTGAAACAAATCTAGAAAAAGGTCATAGTATAGTACGTTGAAAAAATCTTGAAAAAGCCATAGTATAGCACATCGAAAAAAAGTAATAGTATAGCACATCGAAACAAATCTAGAAAAAGCCATAGTATAGCACATCGAAACAAATCTTGAAAAAGTCATAGTATAGCATGTCGAAAAAGGTCATAGTATAGCACATCGAAACAAATCTTGAAAAAGCCATGGTATAGTATGATGAGAAAAATCTAGAAAAAGGTCATAGTA
>CM057255.1:20757957-20842939 GCA_029931835.1 Etheostoma nigrum | reverse complement strand
TCTATATAAAGAGACTGCAGATACAGTATTAGGGACCACTAAGGTCTATATAAAAGAGACTTCAGATACAGTATTAGGGGACCACTAAGGTCTATATAAAAGAGACTTCAGATACAGTATTAGGGGACCACCAAGGTCTATATAAAGAGACTTCAGATACAGTATTAGGGGACCACTAAGGTCTATATAAAGAGACTTCAGATACAGTATTAGGGACCACTAAGGTCTATATAAAGAGACTTCAGATACAGTATTAGGGGACCACTAAGGTCTATATAAAGAGACTTCAGATACAGTATTAGGGGACCACTAAGGTCTATATAAAGAGACTTCAGATACAGTATTAGGGACCACTAAGGTCTATATAAAGAGACTTCAGATACAGTATTAGGGGACCACTAAGGTCTATATAAAGAGACTTCAGATACAGTATTAGGGACCACTAAGGTCTATATAAAGAGACTTCAGATACAGTATTAGGGACCACTAAGGTCTATATAAAGAGACTTCAGATACAGTATTAGGGGACCACTAAGGTCTATATAAAGAGACTTCAGATACAGTATTAGGGACCACTAAGGTCTATATAAAGAGACTTCAGATACAGTATTAGGGATCACTAAGGTCTATTTAAAAGAGACTTCAGATACAGTATTAGAGGACCACTAACCTCCTTGGTCTCTGGACACTGCGGCGGAGTGATACCTCTTTGATTTCACCTCCTTGGTCTCTGGACACTGCGGCGGAGTGATACCTCTTTGATTTCACCTGCTTGGTCTTTGGACACTGCGGCGGAGTGATACCTCTTTGATTTCACCTCCTTGGTCTCTGGACACTGCGGCGGAGTGATACCTCTTCCTGTTCCTCGCCTCTCTGACGGGCTGCTGCCACGTCATCAGCCGCTCCGTCACCAACAACAACCAACATGGCGGCGTCTGTCAGGGAGAAGCAGACAGGTTTGTCAAAACGGTTCTTTTATGTGTTATTTCGGGTATTTTAAGCGGAAGACAGCGACGGTTACCGGCGGCAGAGACTTTAACCAACCCGGAGTCCGACGGAGGGATTAATTCAGGACTGTTAACGGCTGCTAACCAGCTAACTAGCCGCTGCTAACCAGCTAACTAGCCGTTGTTAGCCGCTAGTTTAGTACAGTAACCGGTTAGACTATCGTTACAGAAACCCCTCTTTCTTCTCCACATGTAGTCTAAGTAATTAACTAATTAACTAGCTTTTAACTAGCTAGTTACCTGGCGTTATTTAGCCGTTAAGCTCGTTAGGTAATGCTACTATTAGCTAGCTTTCTATGCTACCGGTGATGATAAAATCATCAAATGTCTTTAAAATGTCGTTGTTTGCTCTAAAGGTTCAGGATGTAGGATGTAAACTGAGATATCCGTTATTTAAACCCAAATCTGTCTGAGAGAGAGACGAGAGAGAGACAAAGACAGAGAGAGAGAGAGACAGAGACAGGGAGGGAGAGAGAGAGAGACAGAGAGAGAGAGAGACAGAGACAGAGAGACAGAGAGAGAGAGAGACAGAGAGAGGAGAGAGAGACAGAGAGACAGACAGAGAGAGAGAGACAGAGACAGGGAGGGAGAGAGAGAGAGAGAGAGAGAGAGAGAGAGGCAGGGAGGGAGAGAGAGAGAGAGAGAGAGAGAGAGGGAGGGAGAGAGAGAGATAAGACTCTGAGACACCACAATACTGCACAGTAGCTTTATCACATATTTATTATTGCTATTTAAGCTGTTGCACATTTTTGTATTCCTAACTCTTATATATTTAATAATTATCCTAGTATTATTTTATGTATATTGTTTCCTAGTATTTCATTATATTTATATTCTGTGCTGTGTGACTGATTTTGCTGCTGACCTTAACTATTAGAACTATAAGTTTCATCCTGAGACTGATCTTTATGTACACACTGTGTGTGTGTGTGTGTGTCTCTGTGACTGTGTGTGTGTGTGTGTGTGTGTGTGTGTGACTGTGTGTGTGTGTGTGTGTCTCTGTGACTGTGTGTGTGTGTGTGTGTCTCTGTGACTGTGTCTCTGTGACTGTGTGTGTGTGTGTGTGTTTGTGTGTAGTCGCTCTGAAGCGAATGCTGAACTTCAACGCTCCTCCTGTGAAGAACACGGCAGCCGAGCCAGTATGGAAGGTAACAACACGTATCTGTTAAGTTGACCTGAAAGTAAGAATAGTAAAGTCAAATATTATTATTGTTATTATTATTATATATAATATATTATTATATTATGCAAATGCACCTTTAAGTTAAAAGCAGACCAAAGTAGTCTCTGTTTGTCAGATGTCTTTTCACTTTTCTTTGTTCAGATATGTCCTGATATATCTTTTTAGTCATTTTTGAAGTTCTTGTACACATGAAACACAGACATAACATTATTTTGGGAAATAAAACATAATTACACTTGAACGCTGGCAGCTGGGACCGTTGTCAGGTTTCTGTCTAGATTTAGAAAAAGTTTTACTTACAGTTTTACTGGATCCTGTGTCTCTCTCTCTCTCTCGTGTGTGTGTGTGTGTCTGTGTCTGTCTGTCTGTCTGTCTGTCTGTCTCTCTCTCTGTGTGTGTCTGTGTTGTGTCTGTGTCTGTCTGTCTGTCTGTCTGTCTGTCTGTCTGTCTCTCTCTCTCTCGTGTGTGTGTGTATGTGTGTCGGTGTGCAGGTGTTGATATACGACAGGTTCGGCCAAGACATCATCTCCCCTCTACTGTCAGTCAAAGAGCTGCGAGACATGGGCATCACCCTGCACCTGTAAGACACACACACACACACACACACACACACACACACACACACACACACACACACACACACACACATAGTAAGCCAGGTTTTAACCTCCCTATGTGGATTTTGCCCTTTTATACTACTCGCTACGGCGTACATTTGGAATATGAATTTATTAAAAAATAAAATAAATAAGAAATTAATTAATAAAAAAAGGGTTGCCAGTACCTCAGTCCGTAGGGGGTTGGGAACCGAAGGGTCGCTGGTTCAAGTCCCCGATCGGACCAGACTATGGTGGTGGACTGGTAGCTGTGTGTGTGTGTGTGTGTGTGTGTGTGTCTGTGTGTGTGTCTGTGTGTGTGGATTGCCTGTCCAGTTGAAACTGCTTCCATGTTTCTATTTATCTGTTTTATACATTGTCTCTTTGCCTTTTTCTGTTATTTTATTTAATAATTGTCTCTCTGTACTCATTTCCTGTGTATTTGTCCATCTACCTGCCCGGGGACGACAGGTGGACAATAGCAATCTGCTAGAAGCAACCACGCTTATTCTCTTGCTGTAGATGAATGTTTTATTGTGCGCTGTCCCTGTCTTGGAATAAATAACTTAGATTAAATGACATGAAGTCAGACAGCTCGACGTTTATCTCGTTCTCTTTCAGTCTGCTTCACTCGGACAGAGATCCCATCCCAGATGTTCCAGCCGTCTACTTCGTCATGCCCACAGAGGAGAACATAGACAGGATGTGCCAGGTACACACACACACAGACACACACACACACACACACAGACACACAGACAGAGACGCACATGCACACACACTCACACACACACACTCACACACAGACGCACATGCATGCACACACTCACACACACACACACACACACACACACACAGACGCACATGCACACACGCGCACACAGACACACACACACACACACAGATGCACATGCACACACTCACACGCACACACAGAGACGCACATGCACACACACTCACACACAGAGACGCACATGCACACACACACACAGACGCACATGCATGCACACACATACACAGACAGAGACGCACATGCACACACGCGCACACAGACACACACACACACACAGATGCACACGCACACACACACGCACACACACACACACACAGAGACATGCACACACTCACACGCACAGACAGAGACACACATGCACACACACGCACACAGACACGCACGCACACAGACACGCACGCACACATACAGACACGCACGCACATAGACACAGACACGCACAGACACACACACACTCACGCACATAGAGACACACACAGACACTCACGCACATAGAGATAGACACGCACACACACACATAGACACGCACATAAACCCAGACACACACACTCACTCACTCACACAGTTGACATAGATTATAATTTCTGTTTTTAGATCTCTTCTCTTCAGCATTATTAGTCTGTTGTGCTTATTTATGATTGTGTGTGTGTGTGTGTGTGTGTGTGTGTAGGACCTGAGGAACCAGCTGTATGAGTCGTACTATCTGAACTTCATCTCTGCCATCAGCAGAAGTAAACTTGAGGACATCGCCAGTGCTGCTCTGGCTGCTAACGCTGTTACCCAAGTTACCAAGGTAACCATGATTACTCTGAGCATTACACAGGCTATTATTCTATATAATAATAAAATAAGGGCTGCAATAAGATCATATTTGTCAACTAATGTGTGTGTTATATTCTGGATGAGTTCTGTCTCTAAAATGTGGATTTGAGTTTCCCAAAAAGTCCCAAATGACGTCCTTAAATGTCCCGTTTTGTCCTCCACTCAAAGATATTCAGTTTCCTGTCCCAGAGGACAGAAGAGACTAGAAAATATTCACATTTAAACAAGCTGACATCACACAAGTTTACCTGTTTTATCTTAAAAAAATGACACAAAACCAAGTGATTGATTATCAAAATAATAGTAATGAACCACCTGAATGCTCTAATATCTGATATCACGTGTGTGTGTGTCTGTGTCTGTGTCTTTGTCTGTGTCTTTGTCTGTGTGTGTGTGTGTCTGTGTGTCAGGTTTATGACCAGTACCTCAACTTCATCACTCTGGAAGACGACATGTTCACCCTGTGCCATCAAAACAAAGAGCTCATCTCGTACTACGGTAACACATATATACATGTACATACATACAAACACACACATACATACACATATATACATGTACATATAAACACACACACACATACATACATGTACATACATACAAATACATGCATACATACACACACATACACACACATGCATACAAACATACATACAGACACACACACATACATACACACACATACATGTACATACATACAAATACATGCATACATACACACACACACATACACACACATACACACACATGCATACAAACATACATACAGACACACACACACATACATACAGACAGACACACACACACATACATACACACATACATACAAACACACACCCACACACAGGACATCCCCTGCTTTATCTTCTTTTTTTAAATACATTTTTGACACTTCTTTCAAGGTTTTAATGGCTTTTTTTGAAGTTTCTGTCATTTTTTTTACCTTGGTTTTCCACTCTGGTCCAAACCAAAGGAAACCATCTATGATGCTTAGACGGGATCAGGAAGTGAATCAAAGTATTTGTCTCCCCTGTGTGTCCCTGCAGCGATCAACCGACCAGACATCCAGGACACGGAGATGGAGGCCATCATGGACACGGTCGTGGACAGCCTCTTCTGTTTCTTTGTCACGCTGGGTGAGTCTGAGCTGCAGCTCTCCGCTTCACCAGCACTCATCTTCTCACACAACAGGAAGAGAGGGGGGGGCGAGAGAGGGAACGGGAGGAGGGAACGGGAGGAGGGAACGGGAGGAGGGAACGGGAGAGGGAACGGGAGAGGGAACGGGAGAAGGAACGGGAGGAGGGAACGGGAGGAGGGAACGGGAGGAGGGAACGGGAGGAGGGAACGGGAGGAGGGAACGGGAGGAGGGAACGGGAGAGGGAACGGGAGGAGGGAACGAGAGGAGGGAACGGGAGGAGGGAACGGGAGAGGGAACGGGAGAGGGAACGGGAGGAGGGAACGAGAGGAGGGAACGGGAGGAGGGAACGGGAGAGGGAACGGGAGAGGGAACGGGAGAAGGAACGGGAGGAGGGAACGGGAGGAGGGAACGGGAGGAGGGAACGGGAGAGGGAACGGGAGGAGGGAACGGGAGGAGGGAACGGGAGAGGGAACGGGAGAAGGAACGGGAGGAGGGAACGGGAGGAGGGAACGGGAGGAGGGAACGGGAGAGGGAACGGGAGGAGGGAACGGGAGGAGGGAACGGGAGGAGGGAACGGGAGGAGGGAACGGGAGAGGGAACGGGAGGAGGGAACGAGAGGAGGGAACGGGAGGAGGGAACAGGAGGAGGGAACGGGAGAGGGAACGGGAGGAGGGAACGGGAGAGGGAACGGGAGGAGGGAACGGGAGAGGGAACGGGAGGAGGGAACGGGAGAGGGAACGGGAGGAGGGAACGGGAGAGGGAACGGGAGGAGGGAACGGGAGAGGGAACGGGAGGAGGGAACGAGAGAGGGAACGGGAGGAGGGAACGAGAGAGGGAACGGGAGGAGGGAACGAGAGAGGGAACGGGAGGAGGGAACGAGAGAGGGAACGGGAGGAGGGAACGAGAGAGGGAACGGGAGGAGGGAACGGGAGGAGGGAACGAGAGAGGGAACGAGAGGGAACGGGAGGAGGGAACGGGAGGAGGGAACGGGAGGAGAGAACGAGAGAGGGAACGGGAGGAGGGAACGGGAGGAGGGAACAGAAGGAGGGAACGGGAGGAGGGAACAGAAGGAGAGAACGAGAAAAGGAATGAGAGAAGGAGCTTGAGGGAACGAGAGAAGGAACGAGAGAAGGAACGAGAGAAGGAGCCTGAGGGAACGAGAGAAGGAACAAAGGAGGGTAACAGAGAGGGAACGAGAGGTTAAAAAAAAGGGAACGAGAGAGGGGAGGGGAGAAAAAGATAAGGAATTAGATGTGAGGAAAGGAAACCAGGAAACGTTATTTTTTGCATTACATCTGTTCTTCTTGATCAGGTGCGGTGCCGATCATTCGCTGTCCCCGTGGAAACGCAGCAGAGATGGTCGCCGTGGTGAGTAACTGTAACGCACGGCGATCTGATTCGTTAAATGACCGAACGTAAAGCTCTTTGTTCAGGTTGATGTCAGATTAAAACATATATATATCTCAGATGTGATACAGGCAGACATGTTTGTAGTTCTAATGCCGTCTCTGTGAGCGTGCCTCTGTGCGTGTGTGTGTCTCTCTGAGTGTGCATGTGTGTGACTGACTTCTTTTTTTTTTTGTGTGTGTAGAAGTTGGATAAGAAGCTGCGTGAGAACCTGCGGGACGCCAGAAACAGCCTCTTCACCGGAGACAACATGGCCGCCGGACAGTTCAGGTGAACATCCGTTAAATGTCCATCACGAACATTTGTGGATGCAGCGTCGGGGGCGGAGCCTCGTAATTGGAGTCCAACAACGTCCTGTTGTCTCGTCTAACAACATAAAAAAATTACAAATGTTGAAAAAAAAATGCAAAATGCAGGAAAAAAAATCTACAAAAACATTAATTTTTTCAACATTCAACGCTGAAAAAGTGATTAAAAAAATCTGAAAAAGCGACAAAAAACCTAAAAATATTGGAAAAAGCGTAAAAAAATTGACTAAAACATAATTTAAAAAACATTAAAAAAATTGACAAAAAAAATTGAAAAAGCAACACAATTTATTTTACAAAAAAATCAAAAAAGTGACGAATGTTGAAAATATCAACAAAAAAAATATTTTTTTAAACGCTGAAAAAGTGACCAAAAGATCTGAAAAAGCGTCAAAAAAATTGAACACAAAAATTGACTAAAACATAATTTACAAAAAAATTAAAAAAGTGACAAATGTTGAAAAAAATACAAAAAAAACATTTTTTTTAAATGCTGAAAAAGTGACCAAAAAATCTGAAAAAGCGGCAAAAAAACTGTTAAAAAATTGACTAAAACATAGTTAACAAAACATAAAAAAAATGACAAATGTTGAAAAAAATCTACAAAAACATTCATTTTTTAAACGCTGAAAAAGTGACCGAAAAATTTGAAAAAGCATCAAAAAACCTAAAAATTTTGGAAAAGTGTCCGAAAATTGAACAAAAAAATTTGACAAAAAAAATTGAAAAAGCAGCATAATTTATTTTACAAAAAATTGACTAAAACATAATGTACAAAAAAATCAAAAAAAGTGACAAATGTTGAAAAAATCAACAAAAACATTTTTTTTCAACGCTGAAAAAGCGACAAAAAAATTAAAAAAAAAATGTCTAAAACACAATTAAAACTACATCAAAATAGTGACAAAAAATTTGAATAAAATTGACAAAAACATAGAGAAAAGTGTAGAAAAGAACAACAAAATGTTGAAATTTCAACCCAGGAAAGCACAACGTTGCAGGTCGACGGGAGGACGACACGAGGGTTAAAAACAGCTCAGAGGCTTCAGCAGGGAAAAGCACGCCGAGGACTTTAGTCTAAATAATTCCTAATTTCTGCTTTTCTGACTCAAACATTAGGTATAATTTCCTATAAATGAGGTTTATTGACCATAAATTACAAAAGTAACTAAAACTAAAGTTAATAAGTTAGTGTCACGTAGTGTTGACAACGTCAAAAAAAGTGACAAACTTTGAAAAAAGGGACAAAAATGTAAGAAAAAGTTAAAAACATTGATTAAAAAAGTCAATAAAAGTGTTGATTTTACATTTTGACGGGAAGACAGCCCGAGGGTTAACCTTCGTTAACCTGGTTTCTGATGTTTTAAAGTGTTGTTTTGTTTCCCTGTGAGTCCTTTTTATACTTATTTATATATCTGACATTGACCCATTAAAAACAACAGTTGACCAAAGTGCTGAAACCTTGGTCAACTGTTGTTGTTTTTAAATGTGCTAAAGAAATAAAATTGACATTGACATTGAATTCAAGATGAACGAGTTTTAGCTCATTTTTAGTCAATAAAATGACACTAATTAAAAAAACTAAAAAATGACAATAGTTTAACAATAAAATGACACAATATCCATATTTGACCATGAATCTTTCGACATTTTAGGGGAAGTTGTAGTCTTTTTGGGCCAGAACTGTAAGTTAATTTGCCTCAAAGCCCATCGCTCTTCCTGTTGGGCCTGGTCATGAAGGGGGAAACTCCACTTCCCATAATGCAGTGCTGTATCAGGAGCAGGTGTAACTCTTGTTGTCTCCTCTCCAGTTTCCAGAGGCCTCTGTTCGTCCTGGCAGACCGTAACGTGGACATGGCCACGCCCCTCCACCACACCTGGACCTATCAGGCGCTGATCCACGACGTCCTGGTGAGCTGGCACTCCTCCGTCATCCATCCATCCATCCATTACTCCTCTCTCCTCCGTCATCCATCCATCCATCCATCCATTACTCCTGTCTCCTCTGTCATCATCATCCATCCATCCATCCATCCATTACTCCTCTGTCTTCTCTGTCATCCATCCATCCATCCATTACTCCTCTGTCATCCATCATCCATACATTACTCCTGTCTCCTCTGTCATCATCATCCATCCATCCATCCATCCATTACTCCTCTGTCTTCTCTGTCATCCATCCATCCATCCATTACTCCTCTGTCATCCATCATCCATCCATTACTCCTGTCTCCTCTGTCATCATCATCCATCCATCCATCCATCCATTACTCCTCTGTCTTCTCTGTCATCCATCCATCCATCCATTACTCCTCTGTCATCCATCCATCCATCCATTACTCCTCTGTCATCCATCATCCATACATTACTCCTGTCTCCTCTGTCATCATCATCCATCCATCCATCCATCCATCCATACATTACTCCTCTCTCTTCTCTGTCATCCATCCATCCATTACTCCTCTGTCATCCATCATCCATACATTACTCCTCTCTCTTCTCTGTCATCCATCCATCCATTACTGCTCTGTCTTTTCTGTCATCCATCCATCCATCCATTACTCCTCTCTCTTCTCTGTCATCCATCCATCCATTACTCCTCTGTCATCCATCATCCATACATTACTCCTCTCTCTTCTCTGTCATCCATCCATCCATTACTGCTCTGTCTTTTCTGTCATCCATCCATCCATCCATTACTCCTCTGTCATCCATCCATCCATCACTCCTCTGTCTCCTCTGTCATCCATCCATCCATCACTCCTCTGTCTCCTCTGTCATCCATCCATCCATTACTCCTCTTTCATCCATCCATCCATTACTCTTCTCTCTCCTCTGTCATCCATCCATCCATTACTCTTCTCTCTCCTCTGTCATCCATCCATCCATTACTCCTCTGTCATCCATCCATCCATTACTCCTCTCTCTTCTGTTATCCATCCATCCATCCATCCATTACTCCTCTGTCTCCTCTGTCATCCATCCATCCATCCATCCATTACTCCTCTTTCATTTCATCCAACCATCCATTACTCCTCTTTCATCCATCCATCCATTACTCCTCTGTCTCTTCTGTCATCCATCCATCCATCCATCCATCCATCCGTGTATACAGCAGCTCATACATGTTGCTCATTTTGAGAAAACGTAGTTAGGTTTGAGTTTCAGATAATAAAGGAAACCGGTCTAAACAGAGCCGTCTGCCACCCAGCAGGAGACTTGAACCTAACCCTAAATTACCCCCCCCATCCTTCACTTTGCTGTTCCCATGGCAACAGCGTGATATGATCTGCTGCCAGCCTCCGTCAGAATCAGGAGTGGCGTGCTGTCTTTGGGCTGGACGTAATCCCAGACTCAGCAGTGCTTCCCCCGCTGCTCCTGGATCTGCTTTTCTATTCATTAAGGGTCTCCGAATCACTTCCAGGATTTTAGGACTGTGAACCTGAAGATGGATGATTCACTTTGGATTCAGTTCATTTAAAAGACTTCAGATTCAGATCATTTAAAGATGCAGTCGGTAGGACTTTCTGTCATGTTGGCTGAAACTGACCCAGTAGAACTACATGAAGCAGGTCGGCTCCTTTGGCGCCGCCTACAGCCTGGTGTGTCTATATAGAGACTTCAGATACAGTATTAGGGACCACTAAGGTCTATATAAAGAGACTTCAGATCCAGTATTAGGGACCACTAAGGTCTATATAAAGAGACTTCAGATCCAGTATTAGGGACCACTAAGGTCTATATAAAAGAGACTTCAGATACAGTATTAGGGACCACTAAGGTCTATATAAAGAGACTTCAGATACAGTATTAGGGGACCACTAAGGTCTATATAAAGAGACTTCAGATACAGTATTAGGGACCACTAAGGTCTATATAAAGAGACTTCAGATACAGTATTAGGGACCACTAAGGTCTATATAAAAGAGACTTCAGATACAGTATTAGGGGACCACTAAGGTCTATATAAAGAGACTTCAGATACAGTATTAGGGACCACTAAGGTCTATATAAAGAGACTTCAGATACAGTATTAGGGGACCACTAAGGTCTATATAAAGAGACTTCAGATACAGTATTAGGGACCACTAAGGTCTATATAAAGAGACTTCAGATACAGTATTAGGGGACCACTAAGGTCTATATAAAAGAGACTTCAGATACAGTATTAGGGACCACTAAGGTCTATATAAAGAGACTTCAGATACAGTATTAGGGACCACTAAGGTCTATATAAAGAGACTTCAGATACAGTATTAGGGACCACTAAGGTCTATATAAAGAGACTTCAGATACAGTATTAGGGACCACTAAGGTCTATATAAAGAGACTTCAGATACAGTATTAGGGACCACTAAGGTCTATATAAAGAGACTTCAGATACAGTATTAGGGGACCACTAAGGTCTATATAAAGAGACTTCAGATACAGTATTAGGGGACCACTAAGGTCTATATAAAGAGACTTCAGATACAGTATTAGGGACCACTAAGGTCTATATAAAGAGACTTCAGATACAGTATTAGGGACCACTAAGGTCTATATAAAGAGACTTCAGATACAGTATTAGGGACCACTAAGGTCTATATAAAGAGACTTCAGATACAGTATTAGGGGACCACTAAGGTCTATATAAAGAGACTTCAGATACAGTATTAGGGACCACTAAGGTCTATATAAAGAGACTTCAGATACAGTATTAGGGACCACTAAGGTCTATATAAAGAGACTTCAGATACAGTATTAGGGGACCACTAAGGTCTATATAAAAGAGACTTCAGATACAGTATTAGGGACCACTAAGGTTTATATAAAGAGACTTCAGATACAGTATTAGGGGACCACTAAGGTCTATATAAAGAGACTTCAGATACAGTATTAGGGACCACTAAGGTCTATATAAAGAGACTTCAGATACAGTATTAGGGACCACTAAGGTTTATATAAAGAGACTTCAGATACAGTATTAGGGGACCACTAAGGTCTATATAAAGAGACTTCAGATACAGTATTAGGGACCACTAAGGTCTATATAAAGAGACTTCAGATACAGTATTAGGGACCACTAAGGTCTGTATAAAGAGACTTCAGATACAGTATTAGGGACCACTAAGGTCTATATAAAGAGACTTCAGATACAGTATTAGGGGACCACTAAGGTCTATATAAAAGAGACTTCAGATACAGTATTAGGGGACCACTAAGGTCTATATAAAGAGACTTCAGATACAGTATTAGGGACCACTAAGGTCTATATAAAGAGACTTCAGATACAGTATTAGGGACCACTAAGGTCTATATAAAGAGACTTCAGATACAGTATTAGGGACCACTAAGGTCTATATAAAGAGACTTCAGATACAGTATTAGGGACCACTAAGGTCTATATAAAGAGACTTCAGATACAGTATTAGGGACCACTAAGGTCTATATAAAGAGACTTCAGATACAGTATTAGGGACCACTAAGGTCTATATAAAGAGACTTCAGATACAGTATTAGGGACCACTAAGGTCTATATAAAGAGACTTCAGATACAGTATTAGGGACCACTAAGGTCTATATAAAGAGACTTCAGATACAGTATTAGGGACCACTAAGGTCTATATAAAGAGACTTCAGATACAGTATTAGGGACCACTAAGGTCTGTATAAAGAGACTTCAGATACAGTATTAGGGACCTCTAAGGTCCCCCCCTCCTCAAGGCCAGGTTTGGGGGGGTCTAACTGCGTGTCAATCACTGCTAAGGCTTACACATTTCATAGCGCTCTCCCCTTCCCCCCTTATTCACGCGCCTTCTATCGTGCACAGCTCTCCCTTGTGGGGGGGAGGGGCTTAGGAGACTGTTTTGGGCTTTAGAGGAAAGGGGGGGTGACTAGGTACAGCACCTTTTAACGCATGTTTTATGTCTCTTTGTGGGTTTTTGCATCTCTTTGTAGTTGTGCTGTGTCTCTTTTTATCACCGTTTTCAACAATGTTTTTGTGTGTGTGTCTGTGTGTGTCTGTGTCGTGTGTGTGTGTGTGTGTGTGTGTGTGTGTGTGTGTGTGTGTGTGTGTGTGTGTGTGTGTGTCTGTGTGTGTGTGTCTGTGTGTGTGTGTGTGTGTGTGTGTCTGTGTGTGTGTCTGTGTCGTGTGTGTGTGTGTGTGTGTCTGTGTGTGTGTCTGTGTGTGTGTCTGTGTCTGTGTGTGTGTGTGTGTCTGTGTCTGTGTCTGTGTGTGTCTGTGTGTCTGTGTGTCTGTGTGTCTGTGTCTGTGTGTCTGTGTGTGTGTGTCTGTGTGTGTGTGTGTGTGTGTGTGTGTGTGTGTGTGTGTGTGTGTGTGTGTGTGTGTGTGTATGTGTGTGTGTCTGTGTGTGTGTGTGTGTGTGTGTGTGTGTGTGTGTGTGTCTGTGTGTGTGTGTGTGTGTCTGTGTGTGTGTGTGTGTCTGTCTGTGTGTGTGTCTGTGTGTGTGTCTGTGTCTGTGTGTGTCTGTGTGTGTGTGTCTGTGTGTGTGTGTGTGTGTGTGTGTGTGTGTGTCTGTGCTGTGTGTCTGTGTGTGTGTGTGTGTGTGTCTGTGTGTGTGTGTGTGTGTGTGTGTGTGTGTGTGTGTGTGTGTGTGTGTCTGTGTGTGTGTGTGTGTCTGTGTCTGTGTGTGTGTGTCTGTGTGTGTGTGTGTGTGTCTGTGTGTGAGCAATACGATGAGTCAAAGTAGATATATACCCCATATTGCTACTGCACTTACACTGGCATAAGTTCTGTGTCGCATTAAATGGGGAGTTCACATTACATCATTAGAAGTGAAACTAAAAATAAACCGTTTTTTGGCAGAGATAAAACATCCGCAATTTCCATAAATCAGAGGCCCCTTTTATGTTCATTCCAAAAATGCAGAGAGAGCAATTAGCGAGGATGAAAGCATGCAAAAAAAGTTTTTATTTCTCTAATATCGCAAGAGAGATGGTAAAAGGCCGTGTGACATATCGTCTCATGGCCAGCTTCATTTTTAAACATCTGACATCTCATTTTAAGTCTTGCAAAGTATTTGAATTATTGATTGGGGTCGTAAATGTAAAAAATCCCATGAACTTTTGAGTTCTGCATATTTCCTAATATGCAGTGGACTAAGTGTGGTTAGTGTGAGGCATAAACAAGGTGAGACTCTATTATTTTGTGCTTCATGGTGAAGATTCATGGAGAAAATATTAAATAAATAGAAAAAATAACTAGGGGTATGTGGATAATCTGTGAGTGTTAATAGTTTAGATTCTGTGAATAATAATGTTTACTTTAAATTGGATTATTGTGAATGAGTTTTTAATATCTCGTCAATATCTGACTGTTAGCTTGTCAGTTGTCGAGTGTGAAAGAAACTCACATTAAACCTTTAGATTAGCATTTACTTTTTCTAAGGGGATCACAATAAAAAGCTCTGAATTAGGATCTCTGGGATTCAAAGCAGTGAAGGAGCTCATCTTCTGTGAAGCCAACATTAGCGTTAGCTCAAGCATCTCCAGCGCAGAACTTTCAGTTAACATCAAAACATTGTCGGTTTGTCATAATCACAGTGCCATATGACCAGCTATTCAGATTTTTTCAGTAAATATTGTCACGAAATAATGCGGTCTGTTAGGTGCCATTGGCTGCCTGGCTGGGCTGGTTGGTGGCTTAGCTTAGCATCATAGCACATCGAAACAAATCTTGAAAAAGCCATAGTATAGCACATCGAAACAAATCTTGAAAAGGTCATAGTATAGTATGTTGAAACAAATCTTGAAAAAGCCATAGTATAGCACATCGAAAATAATCTAGAAAAAGCCATAGTATAGTATGATGAGAAAAATCTAGAAAAAGGTCATAGTATAGCACATCGAAACAAATCTTGAAAAAGCCATAGTATAGTATGAGAAAAATCTAGAAAAAGGTCATAGTATAGCACATCGAAACAAATCTTGAAAAGGTCATAGTATAGTATGTTGAAACAAATCTTGAAAAAGCCATAGTATAGCACATCGAAAATAATCTAGAAAAAGCCATAGTATAGTATGATGAGAAAAATCTAGAAAAAGGTCATAGTATAGCATGTCAAAAAAGGTCATAGTATAGCACATCGAAAAAAATCTTGAAAAAGCCATGGTATAGTATGATGAGAAAAATCTAGAAAAAGTCATAGTATAGCACGTCGAAAAAGGTCATAGTATAGTATGATGAGAAAAATCTAGAAAAAGTCATAGTATAGCACGTCGAAAAAGGTCATAGTATAGCACATCGAAAAAAATCTAGAAAAAGTCATAGTATAGCATGTCGAAAAAGGTCATAGTATAGCACATCGAAACAAATCTTGAAAAAGCCATGGTATAGTATGATGAGAAAAATCTAGAAAAAGGTCATAGTATAGCATGTCGAAAAAAACTTGAAAAAGCCATAGTATAGCACATTGAAACAAATCTAGAAAAAGGTCATAGTATAGTACGTTGAAAAAATCTTGAAAAAGCCATAGTATAGCACATCGAAAAAAAGTAATAGTATAGCACATCGAAACAAATCTTGAAAAAGTCATAGTATAGCATGTCGAAAAAGGTCATAGTATAGCACATCGAAACAAATCTTGAAAAAGCCATGGTATAGTATGATGAGAAAAATCTAGAAAAAGGTCATAGTATAGCATGTCGAAAAAAACTTGAAAAAGCCATAGTATAGCACATTGAAACAAATCTAGAAAAAGGTCATAGTATAGTACGTTGAAAAAATCTTGAAAAAGCCATAGTATAGCACATCGAAAAAAAGTAATAGTATAGCACATCGAAACAAATCTAGAAAAAGCCATAGTATAGCACATCGAAACAAATCTTGAAAAAGTCATAGTATAGCATGTCGAAAAAGGTCATAGTATAGCACATCGAAACAAATCTTGAAAAAGCCATGGTATAGTATGATGAGAAAAATCTAGAAAAAGGTCATAGTATAGCATGTCGAAAAAAACTTGAAAAAGCCATAGTATAGCACATTGAAACAAATCTAGAAAAAGGTCATAGTATAGTACGTTGAAAAAATCTTGAAAAAGCCATAGTATAGCACATCGAAAAAAAGTAATAGTATAGCACATCGAAACAAATCTAGAAAAAGCCATAGTATAGCACGTCGAAAAAAATCTAGAAAAAGGTCATAGTATAGCACATCGAAAAAAAGTAATAGTATAGCACGTCGAAAAAAATGTCGAAAAAGGTCATAGTATAGCATGTTGAAACAAATCTTGAAAAAGCCATGGTATAGTATGAGAAAAATCTTGAAAACGTCATAGTATAGCACATCGAAACAAATCTTGAAAAAGCCATAGTATAGCATGTCGAAAAAGGTCATAGTATAGCACATCGAAAAAAAATCTAGAAAAAGCCATAGTATAGCATGTCGAAAAAGGTCATAGTATAGTATGTTGAAACAAATCTTGAAAAAGCCATAGTATAGCACATCGAAAATAATCTAGAAAAAGGTCATAGTATAGTATGATGAGAAAAATCTAGAAAAAGGTCATAGTATAGCACATCGAAAATAATCTTGAAAAAGTCATAGTATAGTATGATGAGAAAAATCTAGAAAAAGTCATAGTATAGCACGTCGAAAAAGGTCATAGTATAGCACATCGAAAAAAAATCTAGAAAAAGTCATAGTATAGCATGTCGAAAAAGGTCATAGTATAGCACATCGAAACAAATCTTGAAAAAGCCATAGTATAGCACGTCGAAAAAAATCTAGAAAAAGTCATAGTATAGCATGTCGAAAAAGGTCATAGTATAGCACATCGAAACAAATCTTGAAAAAGCCATGGTATAGTATGATGAGAAAAATCTAGAAAAAGGTCATAGTATAGCATGTCGAAAAAAACTTGAAAAAGCCATAGTATAGCACATTGAAACAAATCTAGAAAAAGGTCATAGTATAGTACGTTGAAAAAATCTTGAAAAAGCCATAGTATAGCACATCGAAAAAAAGTAATAGTATAGCACATCGAAACAAATCTAGAAAAAGCCATAGTATAGCACATCGAAACAAATCTTGAAAAAGTCATAGTATAGCATGTCGAAAAAGGTCATAGTATAGCACATCGAAACAAATCTTGAAAAAGCCATGGTATAGTATGATGAGAAAAATCTAGAAAAAGGTCATAGTATAGCATGTCGAAAAAAACTTGAAAAAGCCATAGTATAGCACATTGAAACAAATCTAGAAAAAGGTCATAGTATAGTACGTTGAAAAAATCTTGAAAAAGCCATAGTATAGCACATCGAAAAAAAGTAATAGTATAGCACATCGAAACAAATCTAGAAAAAGCCATAGTATAGCACATCGAAACAAATCTTGAAAAAGTCATAGTATAGCATGTCGAAAAAGGTCATAGTATAGCACATCGAAACAAATCTTGAAAAAGCCATGGTATAGTATGATGAGAAAAATCTAGAAAAAGGTCATAGTATAGCATGTCGAAAAAAACTTGAAAAAGCCATAGTATAGCACATTGAAACAAATCTAGAAAAAGGTCATAGTATAGTACGTTGAAAAAATCTTGAAAAAGCCATAGTATAGCACATCGAAAAAAAGTAATAGTATAGCACATCGAAACAAATCTAGAAAAAGCCATAGTATAGCACGTCGAAAAAAATCTAGAAAAAGGTCATAGTATAGCACATCGAAAAAAAGTAATAGTATAGCACGTCGAAAAAAATGTCGAAAAAGGTCATAGTATAGCATGTTGAAACAAATCTTGAAAAAGCCATGGTATAGTATGAGAAAAATCTTGAAAACGTCATAGTATAGCACATCGAAACAAATCTTGAAAAAGCCATAGTATAGCATGTCGAAAAAGGTCATAGTATAGCACATCGAAAAAAAATCTAGAAAAAGCCATAGTATAGCATGTCGAAAAAGGTCATAGTATAGCACATCGAAACAAATCTTGAAAAAGCCATAGTATAGCATGTTGAAACAAATCTTGAAAAAGCCATGGTATAGTATGATGAGAAAAATCTAGAAAAAGGTCATAGTATAGCATGTCGAAAAAAACTTGAAAAAGCCATAGTATAGCACATTGAAACAAATCTAGAAAAAGGTCATAGTATAGTATGTTGAAAAAATCTTGAAAAAGCCATAGTATAGCACATCGAAAATAATCTTGAAAAAGTCATAGTATAGCATGTCGAAAAAGGTCATAGTATAGCACATCGAAAAAAATCTAGAAAAAGCCATAGTATAGCACATCGAAACAAATCTTGAAAAAGCCATAGTATAGCATGTCGAAAAAGGTCATAGTATAGCACATCGAAAAAAAGTCATAGTATAGCACATCGAAACAAATCTTGAAAAAGCCATAGTATAGCATGTCGAAAAAGGTCATAGTATAGCACATTGAAAAAAAGTAATAGTATAGCACGTCGAAAAAGGTCATAGTATAGCACATCGAAACAAATCTTGAAAAAGCCATAGTATAGCATGTCGAAAAAGGTCATAGTATAGCACATCGAAAAAAAATCTAGAAAAAGCCATAGTATAGCATGTCGAAAAAGGTCATAGTATAGCACATCGAAACAAATCTTGAAAAAGTCATAGTATAGTATGTTGAAACAAATCTTGAAAAAGCCATAGTATAGCACATCGAAAAAAATCTAGAAAAAGGTCATAGTATAGCACATCGAGAAAAATCTAGAAAAAGTCATAGTATAGCATGTCGAAAAAGGTCATAGAATAGTATGTTGAAAAAAATCTTGAAAAAGCCATAGTATAGTATGATGAGAAAAATCTAGAAAAAGGTCATAGTATAGCATGTCGAAACAACTCTTGAAAAAGGTCATAGTATAGTATGATGAGAAAAATCTAGAAAAAGTCATAGTATAGCACGTCGAAAAAGGTCATAGTATAGCACATCGAAACAAATCTTGAAAAAGTCATGGTATAGTATGATGAGAAAAATCTAGAAAAAGGTCATAGTATAGCATGTCGAAAAAAACTTGAAAAAGCCATAGTATAGCACATTGAAACAAATCTAGAAAAAGGTCATAGTATAGCATGTTGAAAAAAATCTTGAAAAAGCCATAGTATAGTATGATGAGAAAAATCTTGAAAAAGCCATAGTATAGCATGTCGAAAAAAGGTCATAGTATAGTATGTTGAAAAAAATCTTGAAAAAGCCATAGTATAGTATGATGAGAAAAATCTAGATAGCACATCGAAACAAATCTTGAAAAAGCCATAGTATAGCATGTCGAAAAAGCCATAGTATAGCACATCGAAAAATAGACAATAAAGTATGTCTAAAAAGTTTTTTTGACATACTATACTATCACTTCTTTCTTATTTCTTAAAACATGCTATACAGGGACTTTTTCAACATGCTGTCTCATGATCTTTTTTCCACATGCTTCACTACGACTTTTTTGACATGCCATACTACGACTTTTTTATGTCATTTTTTCAACATGCTATAGATACTATGACTCTTTTCAACATGCTATACTATGACATTTCCCCAATAGTTATACTATGACAACAGCATACACTCCTGGATAGGACAAAAACAACGGTCGGGGGTTGTTTTCATTTCTTTAAACCAATCAAAATGGTCACGGATGGCGCTAAGCTCCAGACACAGCGACAGTGGCTCTGCGATATGGTTTCTGGAATGACTCTGTGTCTATGGAACATTTGCATGTGACATTTGTACTATTTAAGAAATGTTGAGGACTCACCTTGGCACCTGTCCAGTCCTCCATCTCAATGAGAACCTCAGTGGGGCCCATCTTCGTCACCTGACTAATGCGGTCATTGCCCAGCCAGTACTCACCTATTGCACGACAAAGAAAGGTACGCCAGTCAACAAGTAATGTTTGAATAAAGCTGGATATGAATATTCAAGTAAATACCAATATTAAGAATGAGTGAGACGGCTTAGATTACACAATGGTTTCCTTCAGCGGTCAAAGAAGTACGGAGATATTTAGAAAATTCAAAGCAGCAATACCCAGTGTAGAAATACCCCGTTACAAGTAAAAGTCCCACATTCAAGTTTTTTACTAAAGTAAACAAATCAATTTTAGATTTTTGTTTTATATTATCTTACTGATAACTTTAAAGAATAGAATAGTAAAAGTAAAGTATGAAGGGGAATACAGTTGAATTACTCAAGTTAAGTACCTCAGAATTGTACATTCACAGGAATTGACTAAATGTACTTTTACTTTTCCCCATTGGTTTCCAGCCATCAAAGGTAAGTTCCCTTTAACACAGGATCCTGTCTTATATTAAAAGTCTTACCAGGAGTCTCACAGTGTCCCTTCCCAGTATTAAAGGCAATGTTGCCGAAACCGCGTCGATATTCGTCCCAGCGGCGTCCAAAATCGACACTGCCGTCGAGCCTGTTCTGGATGAGAAGCCATCCTGGGAAAACAAAAGAAGTTCCTTTAACCCTCGTGTTGTCTTCCCGTTAAAATTGAATATCAACGCTTTTTCTTACGTTTTTGTCCCTTTTTTCAACACTACGTAACACTAACTTATTAACTTTAGTTTTACAGTTATTTTTGGAATTTAAGGTCAATAACACTCATTTATAGGAATTCATACCTAATGTTTGAGTTAGAAAAGCAGAAATTATGAATTATTGAGACTAAAATTAAAGGAATGGATGTTGATGATAATCACAGACTGGAATATGTCAACTTTTACTCAATACTGTTTCAAAAACACTTCCATTTGTTTTACAATGCTATAAAATTGAATCAGACGCCCCAAAATTAATGAAAGTAGAGATTTGTACTTGGCAAAGAGCGTTGGGTGGAATCAGTCATGTTATTTTGGGGAATTAAAAAGAACATTGATATAGGACAACATGAGGACAACATGAGGGTTAAAAGAAACACTACCAAAGGGCTAATCCTCCTAGGTATTAACACTATGTTCTCACCTCCGTTCTTGGTGGTCTGATCACAGAAGACCTTGTACGGAGGGTAGAAGGCATCAGGCTGGATCAGGTACATCTGGGAGTCTCTTCCTCCACGACGGTAGATCTCCTCACACTCCTTACCTGAATCACACCGGAGAACAGCTTAACTAAGAAAAACGTTGGTACCTGTAGATATATCGCGTCAAGGACAGACCAAGATCAAGTACTGCTCTTCTAAATGTCCGATATATCTCAGATGGGTTTAAGTTTGGGTTATAGTGTCTGTGTATATTTATTTTTTACATGTCTATTCAGAATAAGCGTGTTTATAGTGTATAGTGTATTCTATTTTTTTTATTTCATGTCAATTTATGTGTATTTGTGTTATTCTGATGTGTGTGTATTTTTCATCGAGCTACTGTAACAAGGGAATTTCCCCAGTGTGGGATTAATTAAGTCTTTAATTATCTTAATTCATCTTCCGTCAAGGACAACAAAATTAAATTGTCGTTTAAGTAACTTTTGTGGTTTACCAAAAACATGTGTTTTATTGATCTGTACCATTAGCTTAATGCTCATATTCAGGTAATTTAGCAGGTTTGTGGTCAGTCCAAAACTTTGGTCCAGAACAAGATAACTACCCAACAGACCTCCATGAAATTTTAGATATTCATGACCCTCAGAGATGTGACCCCATGTTCTTTCTTTAGCACCACCATCAAATCAAAACGTCACACAAGTTATCTCCTAATCTATCACACATTTCTGAGCACACTCACTTCCCAAGGGTTCAATAATCTGCATGTGTTTTTGTTTCCTTCAACACTTACCAGACACCACCGGTATGGGGCACTTGGTACTGCACGGTTCCTTGCACTCCTCCCTCTGACCCTGGATGGCCTTCTCCAGCTTCTGGATCTTCAGCCTGATCTTGTCGAGCACCCCCTTCAACCACACAGCACAGTTGGCATTACATTGGGGGTACTAGGGGTATTAGGGGTAGGATACCCTAGATCTGTCCATTTGTTTTATTTGCATATTGTATGCATTTATTTTTGTTTGCATGGGCTATAGTGCGTAGTTTCTGTCGCCCCCATGAGGAATTCTAAATAATGACAACAACACTGTTGGCGTGTCCACATCATACAAGCCCCTCCACACCCTTATCCACACAGTTGCTAGTAGCCAAGGAGGACACTGAGGATTAAAAAAAATGGACGCCACAATCTCCTGAACATACTTAGATATACAGAGAGAGTTGTGTGGAGCTGAGAGTCCTAATTAGCTTTGTAGCAACTCATTTAGCAACGGCTTATATGTAACTGAAGTTCATTAATATCAAAAAGTTACGCCATAAAGCTTTAACCCTCGTGTTGTCTTCACCTTCGGGACCCTCGGGTCAAACTGACCCGGGACTTATTTGGGGGTTTAAAAACAATTCTGAAATCAAATTTTACTTCATACTCTATTAACAAATATTGTCTTTATCTCAATTTCAAACTATTGAGATTACATGTTACATTACATATATATGTTTAGGGAATGCATCGGTCTCTACTAGCACACAATTAAAAATGGAAGTGGGGTTCGTTTTTTGTCATAAGGTTATAATTCAGGTTAAAAACAGTGGTCATATCCAGAATAATGTTCTGAATTGAGTCAGGAATACATGTTTATCACAAGAAATAAGCTAAGGCCGCTGATTTTCAGATAGAAAAAATTTAACTTGGACCATTTTACTTCTTGTAAAAATTGAAATGGGTCAATTTGACCTGAATACCAGACAAGGGTTAAGATGATGCTTTGCCTAGAACTAAAAGAATAAACATTTTTTGAAAGATGCAAGGTTTTACTGTGGCTGAGATTAAGGACGACCGCCAAATGAACATTTTTAATTGCATTGTTCCCTCCCGTGTCAGCTGGTATTTACCTGTAGCACTCTGATGTTGGAGGGGAAGACAGTGTCCACCGTCTCCTTAATGTAGGCATGTTGTTCCTCCACTAGATCTGTGTACTGACTGACCACCCTGCTGTTGTCTGATAGGATGAGAAGATGGATCAGCCGTGTAAAGGTGTGCATCAAAAGCTTCAATTACGGTCATCATTACGGACAATGTGTTGCTGTTTGTGTTTGGGGATTTTGATGTGACATCCGACCAGATAATGAGTGCTCATTCTCACCGGTGACGAGTCTCTGCCGCTCCCTCAGAGAGATGGAAATGCTGTTGACGTAGGTGTGGACGGTGTTGGAGGATCGGGCCAAGTCCTCCACCTGGGGCTTCAGTTCATTAATGCTCTGTGACAGAATGTAAGCAAAAGATAGTCAGTCCTGATGTTCATCCATCCATCCATCCATCCATCCACAGTACTGGTTGAAAGTATTCCAGCCTGATTTGTGGATTTTTCCAGTTTTTACCGTCTTGACGTTCCTCTCTTGCTTCAGCAGCGTGGTCTTCAGCTCGCAGCCGTTGGGACACAAAACGCCCTGTTGGACGGGAGAATGTCCGGTTAGATCTCTGTGCTTTCAATTGTTGTTGTATTAGGTAAACATTTTTGGTATTTTAAATACCAAAATATTAATTTTATTCAAGGATAATTTAACCCTCGTGTTGTCTTCCTGTCAAAACTGAAAATCAACAATTTTGTTGATGCTTTTTTTATCAATGTTTTTAACTTTTTCTTACGTTTTTAACACTACATAACACCGATTTATTAACTTAGTTTCACAGTTATTTTTGGAATTTATGGTCAATAAAGCTCATTTATAGGAAATTCTACCTAATGTTTGAGTTAGAAAAGCAGAAATTAGGAATTATTGAGACTAAAATTAAAGGAATGGATGTTGATGATAATCACAGACTGGAATATGTCAACTTTTACTCAATACTATTTCAAAAACACTTCCATTTGTTTTACAATGCTATAAAATTGAATAAGACGCCCCAAAATTAATGAAAGTAGAGATTTGTACTTGGCAAAGAGCGTTGGGTGGAATCAATCATGGTATTTTGGGGAATTAAAAAGAACACTGATATAGGACAACTGGTCAATTTGACCCGAGGACAACATGAGGGATAAAGACAGTTTTGTGAAAGTAAAAATTCTCTGATTCCAGCTTCTTTAATGTGGAAATTGTATCTCCTCTGTGACAGTAAACTGAATATCTTTGAGTTGTGGACAAAACAAGACATTTGAGGACGTTGTCTTGGTCTTTTTGGGAAACACTGATGGACATCTTTACGTGTCCAATCAGTGTTCCTATGGTGACAGTGTGCTGCTGGTGTCTTCCTACCATCTCCTCTGCGGCGTGCGTGCATCCTCCATCGTCCGGCTGCTTCTCCTTCTCCTGCCGCTGCTGTCCTCTGGCTGGAGCTGGCGTCGGGCGGCCGCGATACCTGCGACCAAAACAAGAGACTCTTCACCAACATGTCCCTGAGAGACACTGAGATGTCTCATTTTACCCACGAACGTCTGGATGGACTGGCGTAAAACATTGCACAGATGTTTGTGTCCTCCTGACTCTGGAGATCATCTGCCCAGCATGAGGTTGACCTTTGTGTTTGTTAGTGAAATGTCCCAATGACTCTGTTGAGACATAGTTCTATTCTATGTCTACGGACAAGGAATCTGATTGGTCAACTGGACTTTGAGAACATGCTCAGATAGTAACCGATAGTCGGACACTTCCATGTCAACAGGACAGAGGTGAATCAAATGCTGCTTTTGAAAGCATGTTTCCAGCTGTCGTCATGGTCCTGCTCACGTGCCTGCTACGCTCTGTGGTGCCTTGTAATGCCGGGCTGTGCCCTGCTATGCATTGAACTACTACAAACTACTAGTTTTAGTCACTGTTCTATTATGTCGGTCTAGACCTGCTCTATCTGTAAATTATAATAAAGTAGCAAAGTTAAAAGTACAATATTTGCCTTTGAAGTATAACAAAAAAATGGAAACACTTTAAGTACAAGAGTAATATGTGTTGGTACATTTTTTAGCCTGGTTGGATCTAGTTGTTGCATATTGCTATTTTATATACCCTTAAATAAAAGATTAATCTGTATGCCGCATTAGATTATGTATTTATATGTTGAATATTCCTTTCTGACCCGGGGGGCTGTGTTTGAACGCACCTGCCGCCGCCGCTGATAGGGGGCGGGGCCACACGTTTTGGGGTGTAGATGTCCCTGTCCCGGGCTAGTGGACGGTGACCGCGAGCGTCAACGGTCGCCGGGGCATCCTGCAGGGGAAACAAGAGGACACGAGGGGAAACAAGAGGATACATGGGGGAAAAAGGGGAAACGAGGGGAAACAAGAGGATACATGGGAAAAAAGAGGACCGAAGGGGAAACGAGGGGAAACAAGAGGATACATGGGGAAAAAAAGAGGACCCAAGGGGAAACGAGGGGAAACAAGAGGATACATGGGGAAAAAAAGAGGACCCAAGGGGACACGAGGGGAAAAAAGAGGACCCAAGGGGAAACGAGGGGAAACAAGAGGACACGAGGGGAAACAAGAGGACACGAGGGGAAACAAGAGGACACAAGGGGAAGCAATACGTGATGAAGGAAAGACAAAATAAATGCCAGTCATGGTGTATGAGTCAAATAGTTGAAGCGTGTTTTACATACCGTCCCAGTCTTCGCTGTCTTGGCGTCCTGTGGAAGAAAACAAACTGTTGTAAATACATATGAAGATTCAAATCCATTTTTTCCCGACATACTTGTGTTTGTAACCGTTGTTTCAAAGCTATAGAGGGACACACTTTAATATGAGGCAGAAGCAGTTTCTATGCAGTTTCAGACCAGTGGCCCCACAATACGATATTTATTCTGACATAACAAATCTTGGATAATTCAACTGAACGTGGGGATTTCTACGAGTGCTTTTCATCACAAGTCTCCGACAAAGAATACAAAAAATGAACAAAGGAGTCACCATAACCCTTGTGTTGTCTTTGCGTCAAAATTGAAAATCAACACTTTTGTTGATGCTTTTCAACACTACGCAACACTAACTTATTAACTTTAGTATTACAGTTATTTTTGGAATTTATGGGAAATTATACCAAATGTTTGAGTTAGAAAAGCAGAAATTAGGAATTATTGAGACTAAAATTAAAGGAATGGATGTTGATGATAATCACAGACTGGAATATGTCAACTTTTACTCAATACTATTTCAAAAACACTTCCATTTGTTTTACAACGCTATAAAATTGAATAAGACGCCCCAAAATTAATGAAAGTAGAGATTTGTACTTGGCAAAGAGCGTTGGGTGGAATCAATCATGTTATTTTGGGGAATTAAAAAGAACATTGATATAGGACAACATGAGGACAACATGAGGACAACATGAGGACAACATGAAGACAACATGAGGACAACATGAGGGTTGACTGTATCTGGACAGCATGTTGGGGCAGTAGTGACTGTTTGTATGTGCTATAGAAATAAACTTTGACCTTGACCATGACCTTATTTTTAAGGCCTTAAATGGTCTGGCGCCTCCTTATCAGCTGATCTCTTATGCCATCATTCTCCAGTCGGCTCTTGGACGTCCCGACACCACTTTTAATTTGTTTTCAAATGCTATAAAATTGAATAAGACGCCCCAAAATTAATGAAAGTAGAGATTTGTACTTGGCAAAGAGCGTTGGGTGGAATCAATCATGTTATTTTGGGGAATTAAAAAGAACACTGATACAGGAAAACGGGTTAATTTGACCCGAGGACAACATGAGGGTTTAAAAAGAAAAGAGATTCTCGTAACTCCTGTAATAACACCTCGAAAAGAAAAAATCCACAATCTCTCGATATTCAGTCCGACAGAAGTGATATCTTTAGAAACGTTTGGGTGTTGACCATAATCACGCACACTCACCGAGTCATAGTCGTCATAGTCCACATCAGCCTGAGTCCAGGCGGCGGACACACACAGACACAGCAACAGCAGCGTCCTCATCGTCCTCTGGTGATGAAGTTCCTCTTCTCAGAAGCTATCAGGGTGCCTTCACTCCTTCTCTCTCTTCTCTCTGTCCCTGAAACCTGGTTTGACCAGGTTTTTATCCTCCCTCTGTCTGTCTGCATGTGTGTGTGTGGGCGTCCTCCTCCACCCCTACCCTCCCAAAATTTGTATTGATCTGGTCAATAACTGCTGGGACAGTTTGCCTGAGTCACTGTCAACCTGGTTGTTTGTGAGGGAACAAAAGGGCAAAAGGACTGAAGAGTTTTACCGATAACTCTGAATTTCCAGGTTGCAGCCACTGCCAGACAGACAATATGAAGAATATTGCTGTAATCCCCCCCAAAAATAGAAAGTTAAGTTTTGAATGTAAATGAATATATGTCATTAGTTTTGAGGTGGTTTAGGGTTACGTAACACTAACTTATTAACTTTAGTTTAACAGTTGTTTTTGGAATTTATGGTCAATAAACCTCATTTATAAGAAATTATACCTAATGGTTGAGTTAGAAAAGCAGAAATTAGGAATTATTGAGACTAAAATTAAAGGAATGGATGTTGATGATAATCACAGACTGGAATATGTCAACTTTTACTCAATACTATTTCAAAAACACTTCCATTTGTTTTACAATGCTATAAAATTGAATAAGACGCCCCAAAATGAATGAAAGTAGAGATTTGGACTTGGCAAAGAGCGTTGGGTGGAATCAATCATGTTATTTTGGGGAATTAAAAAGAACATTGATATAGGACATTATGAGGGTTAAATATACCGTATATACACACTTATACACTGTATTTATTGGCCGTGTGGAGGGAAGCTTCATGTTGAGAAGTGACTCTAACCCTTCCTGACTCATGACCATTTAATAAATCATTAAATGCCTACAATGTGGACTCTGGGGGGGGTGTGCATAAACAGGACAGATAAGCCAGATTTTAACTAGGGTCACGCAGTGATGGGGGCCTCGAAATATCACGTCTCCAAAAGCTTACTTACTTTAAATATGATGGCATCTAAATGGAGATTTTGAACACTAGGTTTGGCTTGATTTACTGTTATCATTGCTCCTTGCATACATAATTATTATCAGAGTAACATAGAGTAATATTACATTAATACAGCGAGAGGTCAAAGCTCTGTTTGTGAAGGCGCTGCAGCGAGTCCGTCAGTTTCGGGAAATCACGCCGACTGAGCAACAGCTGATGTTTGTCTGAGTCCAGAAGGGAACGTGGCGCTGCGTTATGAAATCACAGGCACAAGCACACAAACACAAACTTTACTAGTTAACTTTCTGTGCATGATATAATATTTTAGGGGGGTATCCTACTAGATACAAAACACCTAGCGGGACCAAACTAAAGAGAACTAAGTACACGTCAAAGACATTTTTCCCAAAAGATGGTTTCAGTCATTTAGTTCTGATCGCGCTGATGTTTGTTCAAGTGTTCATTTTTCAAGTTTCAAGTATGGTTTTTATTAGTTATTTGCTGAAAAATGGGCTGAAACATCATGATTGACAGCTGGGATTGGTTTTGGGCGGGTGTGTGGGCGGGACTTCGATACTGCAGCTGGATTGCTACTACTACAGTTTTGGAAATCTGCTCAGTAGACACAGAGACAGGAAACTACTCTGAGTTGGGGTGTCTCAGTAATGAACCGTTGACCCCCCGATGTGAGTCGAGTGCAGATTTGAGTTGCACATTCGTCACTTTGCGACAAGTAGCATACAAGATGCTAATGAGAGACTTCTATAATGTCAACACAGTAAAAATTGACCTACTTAACCAAGTTGGTTCACTGCTAGCTTAGCTACAAGTTAGCATCAAACACAACAAAGGCTGTCAGTTGAATGGTGTTTTGAGCTAACGTTAGCAACCAAACTATCATAGATAGCTAAAACCCTTTTGAAATGACTACTAGCTTAGCTACAAGTTAGCATCAAACACAACAAAGGCTGTCAGTTGAATGGTGTTTTAAGCTAATGTTAGCAACCAAACTATCATAGATAGCTATGTTTTTTAAAAGATTTCCATCTTCTGTTATTGTTTGTAATGAGAACAGTTTATTATTTCATGGATTTCAAAAATTTCAGTATGACACGTTATGCCATAAATTGTTTAGATCTGAGCATGTGCGACTCAAATCTGCACTCGACTCACATCGTGATGGGGGGGCAACCGTCTCTGCTGCACAGACTCCGCTTACAAAATGACAAGATGGCGTCGTCCGTGTCCGGGATATTTTGGCTTCATTTTTGTACAGTGGGAGGAAGTGGAGACGTGTCCTCCATCTTTGTATTTCTTTTTTTACAGTTGTAACCACTTACAACGTAAAAGGCCTCTTTATTAAGGTGACCAGATGTCTCAGACTAAATCCGGGGACATTTTCAGCTCAGAAGCGTAAATACCTCCAAAACACGTCATGTTTTTAATTTTTGTAAAACTTAAAACGGGGACACTAGACCTAGAGCTGAGTATCGGATACAATATAAACTATTGAGGAAAGATGTTCCTTTGACATTGATGCAGTATGAAACGAGATCGCTGCAGTCGGCAGCAGAGAAACAAGCTACAATGGAAGTTAATGGGAGAATTGTCCAGCTTGTATTTACGTTCATAAAGTGCTCGTTTTGCTGCTGACAGACTCGGATTAATATTCTAAGTGTCTGATAACATTATGGAAAGGATTTCTAAGGAGGCTGACCTTTCTGTTAAAGATTAAGATCCTTTTTTAAAACATAAAAGTCCACCAGACTCCATGTAAATAATCACTACTTTTAGCGTGTATAGAGCAGCTATCTCACCAGACTCCATGTAAATAATCAGTGATTTTAGCGTGTATAGAGCAGGATATCTCCACCAGACTCCATGTAAATAATCAGTGATTTTAGCATGGTAAAATACGGCTTTCTAAAACATCTCTGAGCTCTGAGCAGCGCTGGCTCGATCGGCTCCGTCTTGAGTCAGAGTTTGCTGTCTTTCATTCCAATTTTGGGCTACTGTCTAGTCAGCAGTGAAAGCCGGCGGACAGATCCAGTTCCGGGTCTGACAGGTCACAGCGAAAATCGGGGACGTCTGGTCACCCTACTGTTTATGAAAATGGAAGTCATTTACTTGCTGCCTGTGTGAGACCCCAGAGCGTCCTCAGTACAGATATTATCAGACGAGGTCTCCACAAAGACACCAGAGATCACTTAAGGCAGATTTATTTGAAACAATCACATGTTTACAAGTAAACCGAGCTGTTCCGGACACAGCAACAGACAGCTGTATATAATGTCTCATACAGCATTTTGGACGATGTCAGTTGGACACATTTACACACCCTTATATGATATAAGTGTAGGAGACATGATATAAGTTATATCATGTTCCCTACATCTAACATTGGCTTTGAACCATTTAAATCCCCATCTTCACCCCCCTTCCTTAATTGTGACAATGTCCTTTTATTGTTATTTACATGTTAAAGAAACAGGTGTTCAAAAGGCTGTTTTTCCCATGTGAATAGATTTCTTTCTGATTATATTTCTTATTAATTATGTTTCTCTGACAAGTGGAAAACACTTCACATGTTACATTACTGTGTCATTCATGATATTATTTCGGAACAGAGACAGACCCAAGTGAGTTTTTTTTAATGCATATGATTGATTAAGATCCCTATCTCGGCTTTTTCTTAAAGAGAAGACTCCTCCTCTCACTGGCAGGATGCATATTAGCTACTCAACCTTCCCCGATTCACTCACTCTCATCTCTCTTACTTCATCCTCGTTCAACCGCAGACCAGATTCCCAAAACTGCACTTCCTGTCGTCTCCCTCACAGGGACAGAAGAGCCTTCTTTTCAAGTTAGCCGGGACTACTTTGTGCTTTAACCATGATTAACCACTAACATCATGAACACAACAGGGTACAGGAGTGATAGTGGATTGTGCTAAACTCGCCTAACTAGAAAGAAATCAGAGAGTTTGTGGGACTTGTAAAAGGATCTGGATCCCACGTGATTACGTTACTCTTAGATCTGCTCGTCGGGTCTCCTCAGAGGTGTCACATCTCCTTGGCACACACAAAAGGGAGGGTGGCATTGCAGGAGGCGGCGTTCCACATCTTGCGATCTGCAATGCAGAAGACAGAAACATTTATCTTCAAGGACCGGCTCTCAATGCACAGTCAGCAGAAACTGGATTTCTGGGAGTTTAAAGTCAATATTGTGGAACTTGTAGTGTGGTACGTAGCAAGTATGGAAGGCCATTGGCACAAAATCATTTTAGAGTTAAGTCGTGTTCACACGCTTTTTCATGCATTAACACACACCTCGTGTTAAGTGTTGTATTTTCTAAGTATGTATGCATTTATATATTTTTATCTGTAACCTCAGACTTACAGGCCTTGAGTTGTGAGAGCCGCAGAGAGAAATCGATAAGTTGTCAACTATTAAATTAATACTATTAAAACTAGTTTAATAATCGATTAATCGGTTTGAGTCATTTTTATGAAAGTCCTCTGATTCCAGCTTTTTAAATGTGAATATTTTCTAGTTTCTTCCCTCTCTCTCTGAAATGACCTATGATTGGCCAAAGTCTCCCATTACAGGTTTGATTATCTAACGCCTGAAAACAGACAAGAGGAGGTGCAGAAATCTAGTTTCTCTCAGTTAAGAAGACTTAAATTGCAATAAGCTGAAAGGTTTTTAAGGGATTTTCTGCCCACTGACACACAAACAACTGCCTACCTCATCTTTAACCCTTGTGTTGTCTTTTGACACTTTTTAAAACATTTTTGTCGCTTTCTTTCAACTTTTTGTTTTAAAAGGCAGAAATTATGAATTATTTTAACTAAGGGTTAAGATTAAAGGATGTTAAGGGATCACTGACTGGTTTATGTCAAAGTTTAGTCAGAATACAGTTTTAAAACCATATCAACAGGTTTTACAAATGTTATAAAAATTGAATAAAACACCCAAAATTCAATGAATGTAATCATTAATTTTACCTGCAAAAATCGTATGGATTCCATACACCGTGCATCCATGTTAGGACTATATTTGGGTATTTTGGTTCAAAGAAAACCATATTTGTGATTTAAAAACTTTGAAAACGGGTCAAATTTGACACGAGGACAACACCAGGGTTAAATAATTCTGGTCCCGGTCCCAACTGTTTCTGCTGAGTGATTTTTGGATGTTCTCTCTTTCAGGTATTTTTTTACAAGAAATGAACAGGGCAGGCTTTAACCCTTGTGTTGTCAACCATGAAAAATAACTAGTGCTTTTTCTGACATTTTAGTCACTTTTTCAGTGTTATGGGTGCTTTTTTTAAATGTTTTTTCCAAAATGATTTGATATTTCTAGTGTTGAAATTTTCATTGGCCCATTTTTTGTGATGAAAAAACTGAAAATGGGTCAAATTTGACCCGAGGACAACATGAAGGTTAAATATGTGTGTGTGTGTAGTTCATTACATCCATAATTCATCTCCAGACATCTCATCTTGCGCCCTTTGTCTTGCATGTTGTACTGCTTGGACCAGTTTTTGTAGTTGAACATGGTGCCGTCACTCCACCTCCAAAAACCGTTCTATGGATAGAAAGACACAAACATTCCAACATAAACACATTGTAGGACTGACAAATTAGAATTAATTAGTACTTTAAAGGTGAACTATTGCACCCAACCATTAACATTTCTGTTTTGAAGTTCATAACAATTTCAATTCCAGTGAAATTGATGGTTTTCTATGATCTTACTTTTTCAGTAAGTGTCATCCCTGGTTAACCCTTGTGTTGTCTTTCCATCAAAAATAGAAAATTAACACTTTTTTTCAACACTACGTAACACTAACTTATTAACTTTAGTTTTACAGTTATTTTTGGAATTTATGGTCAATAAACCTCATTTATAGGAAATTATACCTAATGTTTGAGTTAGAAAAGCAGAAATTAGGAATTATTGAGACTAAAATTAAAGGAATGGATGTTGATGATAATCACAGACTGGAATATGTCAACTTTTACTCAATACTATTTCAAAAACACTTCCATTTGTTTTACAATGCTATAAAATTGAATAAGACGCCCCAAAATTAATGAAAGTAGAGATTTGTACTTGGCAAAGAGCGTTGGGTGGAATCAATCATGTTATTTTGGGGAATTAAAAAGAACATTGATATAGGACAACATGAGGGTTAAAAATTAGAGTAACAGAATCTGGAAGTGCGTAGGGTTACACACCTGGATGCAATCGTTGCCCCCGATCCAGGTGAGGGGGAATCTTTGGGTGTCTTCTTTGGTCAAACTCTGGAGAAAGTTGTTCTCCTCGTTACTGTGGACCGACGCCAGGTTGCCTTCTTCAGACAGGCAGTAACCCTGGAGGAGAAGAGACAGTGAAGAGTATTCTGTGTTGTCTGTCATTGCCTGAAGGGGGCGTTCCTGGGAGAAAGAGGTCAAGAGGCATGGCCACCCATCTCTGCTCCGTCACCTAATCAGCTGTTTCCCATCTACTCATCATACCACTGCAGTATTTAATCCCGGGCTGACCACCTCTTCAGCGCCAGATCGTTACGTACACTCTTGTGGTAACTTGGCTCCTAGTCCTGGTGTTCTGCTTTTGTGGATTACCGTATTAACTTCTACTCTCTGTGCAGATTCATCTGTTTCCCTCCGAGCTGCCTTCCACCCCCTCGCCGACCTGGCTTCACCCGTGCTGGAATACTTCCTAAAGAACATTAAACTACCTGAACCTCATCCTGACTGCGCCCTGTTTACACACGTATATGACAGGATGCACGAGCAGCTCCGCTCCCCCACTCCTCACCTCGGCTTCAGACCACGTCATTGGGCTGTCGATGAAGGCGAAACAACGCTTTCCAAAGCGGGTCCAATCCTCCGGGCAGGAGTTCTTCTCTACAAAAAATACATTTTATATATTTTACCGACCTGCAACTCGGGCTGCACAATTAGTCATTTAATAATGCATCACCCACTTGATTCCAATTCTCTTCAATTTCAGTGCTGACATGCTTTTTCAGTGTTGTGGGTGCTTTATTTCACGTTTTTTTTCCAGTTATTTGATATTTCAAATGTTGAAATTTTCAGCACTTATTTTGAAGGCTCATTTTTTGTGATTGGAAAAGGGTCAAATTTGACCCGAGGACAACATGAGCGTTAAAAAAAGCTTGTGTAACTTTATTGCCTATGGTGATGGGACCCTATTTTCCTATGTTTGTGTGTCTTAGTGACAGATGGGAAGAACAAGCTAAAATGTAAGTTAATAGGGTAATTTAATTGTCAAGCTTGTATTTACCTTCTCAAAAGTGTTGTTTTGCTGCTACAGACTCAGATGTGTCTGACAATATTATATAAAGGATCCATTCAGAGAAAGACCTTTACAACCCAGACTCAATACTTCTAGTGTGTAAAGAGAGCCAACATATATGTATTATATGTATTTATTTGTTACTGTTTACCGATTTTTATGTAAATCGGTAAACTATTTCAACCAAAACTAGAGTTGTGATGGTTGGAAAAGTGGAAAGACGACCCAACACGGCTTTTCATAGTTTTATTTTGTTTCTGTCGACCACAGCCGCCCCATTGTTAAACAATGCTAAAATGTTTATTTACATGAAGTCTGGTGGGTGTTGCGAATGCAATTTCGTGGATGTTTATAAAAAGGATCTTACTCTTTAACAGAAAGGTCGACCTCCTTACAAATCTTTCCATAATGTTGTCACACACTTAATATTAATCTGAGTCTGTCAGCGGCAAAACGAGCACTTTAGTGAAGGTAAATACAAGCTGGACAATTCTCCCATTAACTTCCATTGTAGCTTGTTGCCGACTGCAACGATCTCGCTAAACCTTGTGTTGTCCTTCGGGTCCCAGAGACCCTCCTTTATTCAATCGTATTTTTCTGCTACCAGGGCCTCGTCCTCTGTGGTCCCTAGACCCATCCTGCACTCCAACGCGTATCTCACTAGCCTCATCTCATCCTCCGGGGTCCCTTGGGACCCGATGGACGAGGCGGGTTTTTGTGGTTGAACATACGTATAATCGCATAAAAATAAATAAGGGTCTCCGAGACCCAAAGAGCGAGGCCCTGACGGCAGTTGACATGAAATAAAAAAGGCCTCGGGGACCCCAAAGCACAGCGCCAGGCTAATACAATGTAAATAAAATAAACAAGTCCCCTTGACATGAAGGACAACACAATGAGTACAGGACCGATATCACAGATTGTTGTTCCCATATGTCACTTAGACACTAAAACATAGGTCGAAGTTTGAGAAAAAAAAAAAACAGTAGATACCCTTTAAGTCCTGTACTTAGGTACAGTAGTTGAGCAATGTCCAAGAACTTAAAATAAAGTTTCACAATAAAGCCAAAAATGAATAATGTGACACCCATGCAGGCGTCCTCACTCACCACACTTAAAAGGTGTGACGCCCGGCGGGGTCCTCGTGTTCGGTATCTCTTCCCCCGTGATGACGTTGACGCACCAGCAGTACCCGGTGGACCCACAGCACTGCTGGGGGAGGAAGTCCCCGTTAGAGTCACACTGTGGGACAAAATGTCCAGGTCCTCCAGGGTTATTCATCCTCTGGTCCTGGCAGAGGCCTGCGTATAGTAGTAGTGGAGTATAAAGTACTATAAGTACAAGTATATCAACATTGCAGAGCTGCAAATATGTCACTTATAAAATGAATCACTAACTCCTTGGATAACTGATTAATCGGTTTGAGTCATTTTTATGTAAAAATGTAAGATTCCAGCTTGTTAAATGGGAATATCTTCTAGTTTCTTCTCTCCTCTGTGACAGTAAACTGAAAATCTTTGAGATGTGGACAAAATAAGACATTTGAGCAACTAATCCATTAATCCAGAAACTCTTCAGATCAACCCTACAACACTGTACATAGGTACAGTATTTGAGCAAAAAGCTAGGTTCCAGAATTGTCCAATGTGGAGGAAAAGGTTTATTTTGCATAATGTTCCTTGACAACAGCTAAGTGGGTCACTTATATAACTACCAGCATTGTTTTGTGTTTCATTTATCAATTGTATAACCGGTTTTGAGAGCCACCGAGCTCAGGTGTTGGGAACAGTTTCGAGTTGAGCTCATATTTTGAAAACGGCTGTCCATCGCTCACTATGTTTTGAGAGCGGCTTTCCTGTTTCGAAAACATGCTTTCGGAGCAGGACGGCGGACTAACAGGGATAGCCTGGGAGTGGGGACTGGCCCTCCGCACTCCCACACTATCCTTTGTTTACTAGAGAATAAAGTAGACTAGAGTCCGTCGGTCTGGCAGAGTCTGCTGCGGGTCGCGTACGGACGCCCAGCCACGTTGATGCTGCTCTGCTCGGACTGACGGCTCTCCAGTCCTGTGTCTCGGTAAGAGCTCTAAAGTAGTGTTCACTTTGCATCCCGTGTTGATAGTGTGAGCGTGTGCTCGCAGCTTCATGGTGTTCTGTGGGGAATAAAGGGGCAATTTATTCTAGCAGAAACAGTATTTGGGGAGTTATTTGTTTGCAGCCGACCACCCCCCGATCCTGTATAAAGATTTCATAAAACATCCAAGAACTCAGTCCAGCAGAAAATAAATAATGTGACACCCATGCAGGCGTCCTCACTCACCACACTGAACAGGTGTGACCCCCGGCGAGGTCTTCGTGTTCGGTATCTCTTCCCCCGTGATGACGTTGACGCACCAGCAGGACCCGGTGGACCCAGAGCACTGCTGGGGGAGGAAGTTCCCGTTACCGTCACACTGTGGGATGAACTCTCCAATGCGGCCCTTGCTGTTATCGCTCTCGTGTTTGCAGAGGCCTGAGTAAAGAACAGTATTTGAATCTTAAATGTAATGGATTATAAAGTATCCATACATGTAAACACTCAAATCCCTTAACATTGTAGCGCTGTAAGAGTTGATTAGCAATAAATCGATTAGCAAAATAGTTGGCATTGAAGTCAAAATTCTCTGGTGTCAGGTTAGAGGTGATTATGATGGTGGGGATCGAACCCTGATCTCCCACACCAAAGGCATGTGTCATATCAACTATAATGACACATACCTTTGGTGTGGGAGATCAGGGTTCGATTCCCACTGTGATCATCACCCAATGTGTCCCTGAGCAAGACACTTAACCCCTAGGTGCTCCAGAGGAGTGCAACCTCTGATATACAGTGAGGAAAATAAGTATTTGAACACGCTGCTATTTTGCAAGTTCTCCCACTTAGAAATCATGGAGGGGTCTGAAATTGTCATCGTAGGTGCATGTCCACTGTGAGAGACATAATCTAAAAAAACATCCAGAAATCACAATGTATGATTTTTTAACTATTTATTTGTATGATACAGCTGCAAATAAGTATTTAAACACCTGTCTATCAGCTACAATTTTGACCCTCAAAGACCTGTTAGTCTGCCTTCAAAATGTCCACCTCCACTCCCTTTATTATCCTAAATTAGATGCACCTGTTTGAGGTCGTTAGCTGCATAAAGACACCTGTTCACCCCATACAATCAGTAAGAATCACACTACTAACATGGCCAAGACCAAAGAGCTGTCCAAAGACACTAGAGACTAAATTGTCCACCTCCACAAGGCTGGAAAGGGCTACGGGGACATGTCCAAGCAGCTTGGTGAAAAAAGGTCCACTGTTGGAGCAATCATTAGAAAATGGAAGAAGCTAAACATGACTGTCAATCTCCCTCGGACTGGGGCTCCATGCAAGATCTCACCTCGTGGGGTCTCAATGATCCTAAGAAAGGTGAGAAATCAGCCCAGAACTACACGGGAGGAGCTGGTCCATGACCTGAAAAGAGCTGGGACCACCGTTTCCAAGGTTACTGTTGGTAATACAAACCAGCACATGTCAAGGCCCATCTTAAGTTTGCCAATGACCATTTGGATGATCCAGAGGAGTCATGGGAGAAAGTCATGTGGTCAGATGAGACCAAAATAGAACTTTTAGGTCATAATTCCACTAACCGTGTTTGGAGGAAGAAGAATGATGAGGACCATCCCAAGAACACCATCCCTACTGTGAAGCATGGGGGTGGTAGCATCATGCTTTGGGGGTGTTTTTCTGCACATGGGACAGGGCGACTGCACTGTATTAAGGAGAGGAGGACCGGGGCCATGTATTGGGAGATTTTGGGGAACAACCTCCTTCCCTCAGTTAGAGCATTGAAGATGGGTCGAGGCTGGGTCTTCCAACATGACAATGACCCGAAGCACACAGCCAGGAGAACCAAGGAGCGGTTCTGGCGTGGCCTAGCCAGTCTCCAGACCTCTGGAACTGCAAACAAAGGCTACTGTACCAAATATTAACATTGATTTTCTCAGGTGTTCAAATACTTATTTGCAGCTGTATCATACAAATAAATAGTTAAAAAATCATACATTGTGATTTCTGGATTATTTTTTTAGATTATGTCTCTCACAGTGGACATGCACCTACGAGGACAATTTCAGACCCCTCCATGATTTCTAAGTGGGAGAACTTGCAAAATAGCAGGGTGTTCAAATACTTATTTTCCTCACTGGAGCACCTAGGATCACTTTGGATCAAAGTGCCAGCTACATGTAATGTAATATTTTCTTCTCTCCTCTGTGACAGTAAACTGAAAATCTCTGCGTCGTGGACAAAATGAGACATTTGAGGACGTCGTCTCGGGCTCTTGAGGAACACTGATCCACATGTTTCACCATTTTCTGGCAAACAACTAATCCATTAATCCAGAAACTCTTCAGATCAATCCGCTGTGACACTAATCCTTATTTGCATCCCTGCAGTATAGTATTTTTATATTCTGTGCTGTGTGACTGATTTTGCTGCTGCAACACCGTAATTTCCCAATGTATTGGGATCAATAAATATCTATAACACTGAACATAGGTACAATATTTAAGTAGAAATACTTTCCAGAATTGTCTAAGAACTCAGTCCAGCAAAAACAAAAATCTGACACTATTAAAGTCAGTGCCAACTATTTAGATAATTGAGTCTTTGTCAAAATTCTCTGGTGTTAGCTTGTTAAATGTGAATATCTTCTAGTTTCGTCTCTCCTCTGTGACAGTAAACTGAATATCTTTGACTTGGGGATAAAATAAGACATTTGAGGACGTTGTCTTGGGCTTTTGGGGAAATACTGATCCACATGTTTCACCATATTCTGACAAACAACTCCTCCATTCATCCAGAAACTCTTCAGATCAATCAACTGTGACACTAATACTTTCCAGAATTGTCCAGCAAAAACAATAATGTGACACCCATGCAGGCGTCCTCACTCACCACACTGAACAGGTGTGACGCCCGGCGGGGTGCTCGTGTTCGGTATCTCTTGCCCCGTGATGACGTTGACGCACATGCAGTACCCGGTGGACCCAGAGCACTGCTGGGGGAGGAAGTTCCCGTTAGCGTCACACTGTGGGACGAACTCTCCAGGTCCTTCAGGGCTAGTCATCCTCTGGGCGACGTGATGCCTCTGGTGAGCGCACTGGCCCATGGGCTTCATAATGGAGGTGAAGTTGTCGATCGGGGAGGCGTCGCTTAGCGTCAGAAAGGTGCAGAGTGTCAGAGACACGCCAAGCGCCTTCATGATGATGCTCATGATGATGAGGATGATGAACTGGGGGTGTAGCCTGTTGAAATAGGACCAACAAAATCTAAAACTGGCAACAACAGAGTTCTAAGAAGCTAAATAGATCTGCATGTCTTCCTTTAACCCTCATGTTGTCCTCATGTTGTCCCCATGTTGCCCTCATGTTGTCCCCATGTTGCCCTCATGTTGTCCCCATGTTGCCCTCATGTTGCCCTCATGTTGTCCTCATGTTGTCCCCATGTTGTCCTCATGTTGCCCTCATGTTGCCCTCATGTTGTCCTCATGTTGCCCTCATGTTGCCCTTATGTTGTCCCCATGTTGCCCTCATGTTGCCCCCATGTTGTCCCCATGTTGTCCTCATGTTGTCCTCATGTTGTCCTATACCAATGTTCTTTTTAATTCCCCAAAATAACATGATTGATTCCACCCAACGCTCTTTGCCAAGTACAAATCTCTACTTTCATTAATTTTGGGGCGTCTTATTCAATTTTATATCATTGTAAAACAAATGGAAGTGTTTTTGAAATAGTATTGAGTAAAAGTTGACATATTCCAGTCTGTGATTATCATCAACATCCCTTCCTTTAATTTTAGTCTCAATAATTCCTAATTTCTGCTTTTCTAACTCAAACATTAGGTATAATTTCCTATAAATGAGGTTTATTGACCATAAATTCCACAAATAACTGTGAAACTAAAGTTAATAAGCGTCAAAAAATGTCAAAAAAACGTAAGAAAAAAAGTTTAAAACATCGATAAAAAGCATCAACAAAAGTGTTGATTTTCAATTTTGACGAGAAGACAAACACGAGGGTTAAAACCAATCTCTGTTCAAAAGGTTTGTATTTTTAAAGGCTATTTTTTGGGGCACTTTTTCCAGCTTTCGGCGCTTTTTTTTAAATACTTGAACTGGTTTAATAACAGGTTTTACACTTATTCTTGGAAGTCATGGTCAACAAACCTCATTTATATCAAGTTATATATAAGTTTTTAGTTAAAAAGCCAGAAATTATGAATTATTTTGACTACTAGTTAAGATCAGAGGATGTTGAGTGGATCACAGATGGGCAGATGTCAAAATTTAGTCCGGATACTGGTTTGGAAACCTTAAAAAAAGAATTCAAATGCTATAAGATTAAATAAAACACCCCAAAAACTCAATGAAAGTTACCTGAAGAATGTTGTATGGAATCATCCATTTTGTTTTTGGACAATTTGGTTGAAAGAATCCATATTTCAGATATAAAACACTTGGAAACGGGTCAGTTTGACCCGAGGACAACATGAGGGTTAAGAAAATCCCAAGTAGACTCACCTGGTTCAGGATCAGCGGCTGTGTTGAGCCACCTCTGCTGCTTCTGTCCTTTTATCTGATCGCTGACACTTCTGCTGTGTCATTGTTTTAATTTCTCACCAATCCACTGGAGCTTTGAGGTCAAATTTAACAAAGCCGGGCTGCAGAAATGGATACTGCTTAGTCTTTATCACATCACTTTTTCTTTCTCAGACTATTGTAATCATTGGGAGTTCAAGGTAATCACTGGGTATCATTTTTACATCGGCCTTTTATTGTTCATAGCCCCAGGTTCCCAGACTGTCTCGTCTGATATTAGGGTTACATGTTCTTATCTTAACTATATCTGCTCTTATTTTCCCGATTGTATTGTGCAAATCTGGGTTACAGACCATGTTTGCAAGTTAACAATGACACCCTACTTGGCTGGATCATATCAAATTATAGTCTCCCGCACTAACATGAGACATAAAATCCAAAGTATCTAATATTTTATTGTTTCATTGACCAAGAATTACATTTAAAACCTAACAAGTAGCATGTTTTCCCACACATTACATATCATAACCAGTGAATATCTGATGCGACCTAATGTCAGAAAATCATCCCTATAGGTGGACAAAACATGACACATGCTTCCTGTGCAGACAGAAATCTACAGACAAAACATAGTCTAATGCTGTGTTCCAAACTGCATGCTTTTACTTTTAGTACTTTAGTACTGCAGCAGCCCTTTCTTTATGCAAACAATTGGGGCGTACAACGTCTTGAACTTGGACCCTCTTGCTCATATCACATTGCTTCCTCAGCAGCCCAGAAACTAAGGGTGGCCTCTAGCTCACCCAGTAACAGCGTTCATTTCCAAATGTGTCATTATTTTTAATTTCCCATGAATTCACTGGAGCTTTGAGGTCAAATGTAACTCAGCCGAGCTGCAGAGATGGATACTGCTTAGTCTTTATCATATTAGTTTTTCTTTCTCAGACTATTGTAATCATTGGGAGTTTAAGGTAATCACTGGGTGTCATTTTTATGCCAGTCCTCTATTGTTCATAGCCCCGGCTTCCCCAGACTGTCTCGTCTTTCTTTAGATATTATACCATGCACTATTAGACTAATAGCTGGTTTGATTTACATTGAGAGATGATTTATGGAAAGTATCCCATGCCAATCTCTATGTATGGTGAAGGGTATGTGATGATGGGGGGGGTATTTTAATTCCAAAGGCCAAGGGAACTTTATCAGGATGCATAGTATCCTGATCCATGAAATAACTTCATTAGTCTTTAATAATAAAAATCTGCCTCTATGGGAATTTAACATAGGGGGGTGTATACTTATGCCCCCTGTATTTTAACATAGGGGGTGTATACTTATGCCCCCTGTATTTTAACATAGGGGGGTGTATACTTATGCCCCTGTATTTTAACATAGGGGGGTGTATACTTATGCCCCCTGTATTTTAACATAGGGGGGATGTATACTTATGCCCCCTGTATTTTAACATAGGGGGGTGTATACTTATGCCCCCTGTATTTTAACATAGGGGGTGTATACTTATGCCCCCTGTATTTTAACATAGGGGGGTGTATACTTATGCCCCCTGTATTTTAACATAGGGGGTGTATACTTATGCCCCCTGTATTTTAACATAGGGGGTGTATACTTATGCCCCTGTATTTTAACATAGGGGGGTGTATACTTATGCCCCTGTATTTTAACATAGGGGGGTGTATACTTATGCCCCTGTATTTTAACATAGGGGGTGTATACTTATGCCCCTGTATTTTAACATAGGGGGGTGTATACTTATGCCCCTGTATTTTAACATAGGGGGTGTATACTTATGCCCCCTGTATTTTAACATAGGGGGGTGTATACTTATGCCCCCTGTATTTTAACATAGGGGGGTGTATACTTATGCCCCCTGTATTTTAACATAGGGGGGTGTATACTTATGCCCCCTGTATTTTAACATAGGGGGGTGTATAGTTATGCCCCCTGTATTTTAAGGAAGAACATTTATTTATTTATGAAACATTATTCATTCACAAAAGAAAATTGGTGTCATTAAAGGTCGGATTGCCCTAATTTTTTTTTTTAATTAAGGCAATAACACTTTCCAAAAGATGTTTTTTTATTCCTCTTTTTAATCAACTTTAGCCTGCATGTGTAAACTTATGCAAGTTGAGATATATATCTCTGGGGGGGGCAGAGGAAACGTGTAATAAAAGGATTTTTGCTGTTCTTGGATGACTCTGCATATTTGTCCTGTAAAATCTTTTGTCATGTCATGTTTTTACTGTATTGACAGCAGGTTTTTACAGTTTCTTTGTCTCTATTATTTCAATATACAGTATATATTTTATATACACCGGAACTTTTCTGCACAATAATCACTTCTCTAATAATGTCTTATTATGCTCGACAATTATTTGCTAAGATTTTAATTTCAACTACACACATTTTAGATGGAGCTTGGTGCCATCCGGTGGCGAGGAGTCGAGGGTGGTGTAGATTCTAGGACATTACTGTTCATATTTCCAATAATCACTGCAGAAAGTACAGTGGGAGTTTTCTCATTTATATGCAGTATATGCATAATTCATAGGGACTGTTTCCAGTGTATTTGAAGAATAGTTTTAAAGATGTTCAGAAAAATATCTTTTTGTGTGAATATAAATTAAATGTTAATTTAAAGTGATTAGAAAAAGCAGTAAGATATAAAATGTATTATTAACCTTTGTGTTGTCTTCCCCTCGACCATGACCTTGTTGTCCTTCCGGGTCAAAATTTGGGCATTTTTTCTATGTTTTTAACACTTTTTTTTGTCAAACTTGTGTTTTCATTTAATTTATATGACATTATACCATTTTCCTTTGTATAAAAAAATAGCCTGATAGTTAAGATCAGACGACGTATAGTCAGGATTCTGTTTAAAAAAAATTTCAAATGCTATGAAACTGAATAAAACAGCCCAAATTCAATGAAAGCAATCATTAAATTTACCAAAGATCATCCATGCATCCATGTTATTTTTGGGCATTTTGGTTGAAAACAACTTGGAAAACGGGTCAAATTTGATCCCAGAGACAACACAAGGGTTAATGAATACAAATACTAATAGGTTCTTGTGTTTTTATACAGAACACAACATGGCCTTAGCAGCAGAGACTGATGCCGTTACAGCACATTATCAAAAAGAAACCAAGATATACAAGATTATACAACATGTGGCTGCTGTACCTCAGCTTGTTTCCGGAGTCATAAACACAAGAGGAGTTGATGAAATGTATTCAATTTCCCAAATACACATCGCATTTTAGCAAAAACCCTGATATCATTAAATGTATGAATGTGGAAAGTTGAGTTGGCGCTGTGGGAGACGGGTAGCTCTCCAGCTCTTTTTACTTATTTAAACCTCTTCTTTCTATCTTTCCTTAACTCTTCTTGTGAAGCTATTGTGTGTCTATATATCCCATGGATATTTCTAATCTTAAATTGCAACCAAGAGTCAGTTTTCTCACTTACATACATACATACCTGGTCACTTTAACACTTGACTCAACACTGACACTTTTGACTTATAATTTATGGTTGATGTCTTTTTATTGACGAATGTTCTTATTATTATTATTAGTACTGCTATTTTTGTTATCTTTGTACTGTCACTTTTCTTTTCTTGCTAAAACTGATGCAGGAAATCATCCCAAAAGGATTAGTAAAGAGAAGTCTAAGTCTAACAGGTCTAAAAAACAAAAAAAAAGGGCAAAAGACAAATTTACTGAGGCTCTATCAACGTCGTCATGCACTGATACATTTCTACAGGCACACACTCACACAGGCTTCCTCCCATAAGTTAATTTTCATGCTCACAACCTCTTTTCACTCTTCAGTTCCAGTTTTTACTTCCTCTCTTTACATACAAATCTGTATCTCATTCTCTTGTGTTTCCTGATGTTAACCATTATAGAGTTCTACACTCGTTGTTAGGAATCAACTCTGCAAGAAGGTCAGGTAAGGCAAGACAGACTTATGATAGAAACCTCAAAACATGCTTTTATTTTTCTCTTCATATGTATTGTTCAGTAAGTGTAGGAACACCAACATGTCTGGGTTTCCTTTGCAAGTCCTTTTTCATTTAATCTCTCCTAAATGTTGTTGTTGTTTTAACATGTGCTAAATAAATCATGTTTCTGTCTTACAACAGCAGTTATTACACCATAAGTTATCCGGTTGTATCATAGATGAACAGATAAATGACAGAATAAGGGAAGCACTTGAGAAAATGAGGGCTTTGAACTTAATGAATGCAGTTTGGCTTCCTAAAATAAGAATGAGTGTGCCGTGAGGGGGTTTCCAGTGAAAGTCACATACTTAGATTGACACAAAGCAGCGGCAGTTTTAATGTTGTCATCTGCTAATCCGAAATGTTATAAACACGCCTACAGATTTATAATGCTTTTGTTCTGCAGTTAATGATTTTGGCAGGGTTTTTACTGCTGAGGCTGTGCACCTGGATTTAATTTTTCAAGGGTCATAACTCCTCAAAATGTCACATCTTGAACATGTGAATGGCAGAAATAATCGTCACAACTCAACAGTTTGTTGTATTTGTAAAAAGTAAAAATCTCCAAGCTGCCAAAGTGTTGACAGCATTATTTATGGCTAAAAATGGCCAAAAATCTGTCTGACAAAGCTAGCTAAATTCCAAGTGGACAGATCCCTGATGACATTGTTTTACAAATCTTTTATTGAGTCCGTCTTTACTTTTTCATGTATTTGCTGGTATGCTTCTCTGACTTTAAAACGGATAAACACATTAGCAATGGTAAATAAAGTTAGCAGCAAAATCATTGGGATTCAGCAGATGAAACCGACTGACAACAACTGATCAGTACAACAGACATGTGCTTAAAAAGGCAGAATCCATCATGTCCGATAGTTCTCACCCCCTGAATGCAGAGTTTAAGTTGCTGCCTTCTGGTTCCCGCTTCAGTCAGCCACCAACCAAAACAAAAAGGTATAAATCCTCCTTCGTCCCCTCTGCTATCTCTCTGCTTAACTCTGTGAAGAATAGGTAACGTCTGCACATAAGGTATACTTGGACTTAAACTTTTAATGTTATATTTATTTCCCCATCTGGTCTGAACATGTATTTTTAATCGATGTCGTCTTTGTTGTCATGTACTGGATGTAAACTTCTTGCTACTGCAGCAAAATTAATCGCCCCTCGAGGACACATAAAGGTCGTGAATCACCAGACGCCTCACGATACTAATGTCGCGATACGATGATATTGTGATTTTAAACATATCGCAGTATTCTGCAAAACATTGCAATTTCTAACCTTTTTTCCAACTTCTAATTTTTCCCAATTTCAAATGACGTCCCCTAAAGGAAACTTATCAACATCTGTTTCATCTAAAAAGAAACATTTCTCTGTTTGTTCATGTCACTTCAATGTTATTGCTGCAGAATGAGACAATCTGACCAACACATAGGCCTACATAATATATATAATATAAGATCCATACTTTGCGTCTGTGTATGGATACAGTATTGCCACAGAAAATATCGCGATGGTCCCATTGGTCTGGGTTTTTTCCTGGTTTGCACCCAATAGTACCATTGAAGGGATATCGTAATGCTAAGCATATCATTGCATTTGATTTGAACCTTTCTGGAGTTTTTCAAGTTTGAATTCTATGATCTATGAACACTGTAGCTCCAACTTTATGAAAAATAAAGTCCAACTTCGACAATTAAGAATACATTAAGCGCCATTCGTAAGGTTTTTGAGTCAAATCCGGAGTTCTCTGGTTTGGAAATACAAACAAAAAACAAAATTATAGCAGATAAGTGACTTCTTTAACATTTTCTATATATTGATATCATAATAACTACAAAGAGCTTTCCAGCTGGAGAGCAGAGTTCGCATCCAGGGGAACTCGAAAGACTTCCAAAAAATGCGTGTTTGCATCCTGGGAGTTCTACTGAAGGGGACCCGTGTTTTAATCCAAACCATAATCCTTTTTCCAATCTTAACTTGTCATTTTGGTGCCGAATCTTAACTGTTTCCGCCACATGACGATCACCTTTTGTCAGCTAAATGTAACTGTAAATACCGCTAAACATAAATGTCACGTGACTGATCATCATAAATTGTTGTGCATGCTCATTTGTTACAATATCATACGAACCCGTTCATGAGAATGCCTTGACCAATGTGGACGAGTCCACCTCATCCAACGTATTTGGGATGAACTGGAATGCCGATTGAGAGCCAGTCCTGATCACCCAGTGTTGGACCACACTAAAGGAACTAAAAAGTTATTACAGCCTAACTGAAATCTGCAATTAAATAAGTGCCGCAAGCATTAAAGTCCCCTTCATAGACAGTAAGAAACTCCCATGATGTCTTTTAACTTTGGTGAAGATTGATACATGAATTTGCTGATCTTTAGGGGGAGCAGACCGCCGGAAAGGCCAAAACAGAGGAAACCATCTTAGATTTTTAGCTGCGTGTTCAGACTCACTTTGTCTTACTATCTGATTCATTCATCCACTCAATTGTCCATCCTTCCTTCCTCTCCTCTCCTTCCTCCATACAGTATGGGACAGATGACCAACCTTTACTTCACCCTCCTCTTTGTCTACCTGTGCTGGGGTCAGAGGTCAAACCCAGGCGGCGAGAGGTCCTCCTGCGATCAGTGTGACCTGTGGCTCACCTGTAACTGCTCCTATGGAGGATTTACCCGTGTTCCCATAGTGACAGGCCGCGCCCTGACTCTTGATCTCTCCTTCAACGACATCACCGTAGTGACCAGTGACGATCTGACAGGACACAGGAGACTGAGGGTTCTCAGTCTCCACGGTAATGTTGATCGGATTTTATTGGCTTTAGAGCAAGCGTCTGTAAAAATATATTAATTCACGTACACGGTGCAGGATATGTAAGAGTTCTACACCATAAGTGATTCACCAAGGAGTCATGACATCATTTCCTGTCCATATTGGGTTAATGTGGATGTGTACTACTGTATTAGAAATAATTTCTTTCTAAAGCAAATAAGAAATGTCTCATAAAGTTTTGACAGAGACTAATGTTGTAGTACTCAAGACGGGTCTCGGTCCTGAGATTTGAAGGTTTTGGTCTCATCTCAGAATCAACCAGCGTTCCAGCCAATAACCGACAAGAACGAGTTGGGGGTGGCGGTTGGGGGGGTGGGGGGGGGGGGGGGGTTAGTGCTCGAAAGGGAGGGGTAGGGATGAGGACGAGGGGCGAGCAAGTCTCAGTTTTGTTTGAAACGTCAAAAAGAAGTAACGTCACCCAACATCGCTTAGAGCACCTTTAAAATTAAAAGGGTAAAACTAAAATTCTAAAAAGTATTTCACCTCTAAGCTGTTCAGGAGTTTCTTATCATTTCACATGGACTTCATTATCGGAGTTGGCCCAGTTTTAATGGAAATGAAAACGTGCAAATGTCCACAATTTCCAATGCCTAAGATCCAAAACAGACTTTGAACCTCAACTTTTAAGCCAATGTGGATTGTAAGCCTTAAATTGTTCAGAAAAAGGTTTTCTTATCAGGCAGTTTATTGCGGCAAACAGAGCCAAGGTAACCTAGAAGCATTATCAGATCTGGATCAAACAATATTGACAATAACCATAATATATAGCAGTAAGCAGTAATAATCAATGGTCCCAGGATTGACCCCTGTGGAACCCCTGATTAAATGTGTGTTAGAATTGTTGTTAGAAGAGTTGTTGATTTGTTTTTATATGTAGATATTATCGTCCTCCAGGTAACGGAGTAGCTACGATCCATCCGTCAGCGTTTGACTCTTTGTGGAGTCTGGAGGAGCTTGATCTGTCCGACAACCAGCTGACTGCTCTCAACGACAAATGGTTCAGAAGGCTAGAAGCTCTGCAGAAGCTCAACCTGCTCAACAACCCATATAGGTAAAGCGCTGAGGTTGCAGTTTTAACCCTTGTGTTGTCTTTGGGTGAAATTTGACCAATTTTTCAAAATATCTATATCAGAAATAAGGGTTTCTAAATTACCAATATAACCCAAAAATAACATGGATGATTGATTCTACACATCGTGCTTTGCAAGTACAACAAAAGATAGGAGCTCTACTTTGATTGACATTTGGGAAGAAAAAAAAATAGCATTTGAAAAAAAAATCTTTCAAAACCAGACTGAATGTTGACATATACCCTTCTGTAACTATCCTTCATTTAATATGAGTCTAAATAATTCATAATTTCAGATTTTTTAACTTAAGAATTAGGTATAATTTCCTATAAATGAGGTTTATTGACCAGGAATTCCAAAAATGTAGTACATGTAAAACTGGTAATAAGTTGGCGTTAGTGGTATTTATACATGGTAGTGAAAAGAAGCGTTAAACATAAAAAAGAGCCAAAAACATTGAAAAAAACGAGACAAAAGTGTCGATAAAAGAGACGAAAACATCAGAAAAGGTGTTGATTTTCAGGATGCCAAATACATGGTCAAATGGAAGACCACACAAGGGTTAAAAAAACCTTTACATATGATGTCCTCCATACTTTTGTGTGTCTTGCGTCGTCCAGCTGCCTTGGTTCTCGTCCAGCGTTTCGGAGGCTGGTGAGGCTGCGGAGGCTGGCGTTGGGAGGTCCCGCCCTGGAGGAGCTAAACAGAGGAGACCTATCTGGAGTCACAGAGTTGGACGAGCTCACTGTGCACGGCAACAACCTGACAAGGTGAGGGGCCGGCACTGTTTTTGTGTGTTTGTGTTGTTAGACGAGAGCTATTCTGTATCAACGGTAGAACATTCCCAGGCTAAGAGTAATAATGTATACTTTATTAACCATTTAGCAAGGGGAAATTACAATGTTTTCACTCACTGTTGTTATTACACACAGGCCTGAACTACACACACATGCTCAGTACCTATACATGCACTAATGGATAGATGTCAGAGTGTGTGGGGGGGGGGCGGGCGGGCATGAAAAGGCAGCCTGGGTGTGGTGCCTTGCTCAAGAGCACCTTGGAAGTGCCCACGAGGGGAACTAGCTCGTCTCCAGCTACCAGTCCACCACCATGCTTTGGTCCGTATGTGGACTTGAACTAGATACCCTCCGGTTCCCAACCCAACTCCCTCCCCCTTTTTAATAATGTATACTTTTAAAAGCCTAGAAAAAAAGCCTAACATCCGGCGCGTGGCTCACCGGCGGGTATCAGGGTTTGACCCTCCGCTCTCTGTGTGTTACCGTTCTTAAACTTCCTTCGCTACGGGAAACAACTAACTTTGAGCTAGCAAGCTACATGCTAAAATTGGCAAGTTTTGAAGACAACGTGGCTCGTGCAACAAAGCCGGCCTGCTCGGGGAACGACTGTAAAGATTGACAAAGAATATGTTTACGTCATTTACTATCTAACTGGGACATTTTGGGATTGATTGGAGGGATTGCTGTAGATGAAACTGTACACTGGTACCAAGAGTAAAATGACATTTAACCATTGAAATAGCTCATGTTACAGTACTGTGTGAACAGTTAACCCCTTTAATATTGTATGGTCAGTTTTCTTTTGCGGGTGCAAATGTTTCACCAAAGGTTCCTGTGCGAGACTATTTTGCAGAGCCACCCTTGGCGATTGTGGTTGATTTTTTTTCCTCCTATCCTGGAGAATGTATCTGTGGTGTAGCCAAGGTCTGGTTTCACCACAGATTTGCGTAAGAGCTGACGTATCTGCTTCAGGAGGATGTTTTCTATCAAAGTTTGTGGATTTAAATCGGGAATGAATCCTGAAAGGATTTATCTTCTGGGTCCTGTGAGCAGGACTGAGTCAAAATGAATTACAGTGTGTTTGTTTTCATCTTTATCTGAATCAGAATCAGCTTTATTTGCCAGGTATGAGGAATTTTTCTTTGGAATATCATTGCTCACAATGCGCTTACACATCCAAAACAACCAAACAATATATACACACTGATATATACATACTCTAAACAGAAACAATCCCTTATTTTGGGTGATTTTGGGATGAATATTGACATATTTGTTGTTAAAGATGTTTGGAAGGAAAAAGGAAAACACCAAAGACTGATCTAGACGTACTTTTCCCATCTTTCACCATACCTCTCCTATTACTCTCTCCTATTACTTTCTCTCTGCAGCTACGAGTCCGGTGCTCTAGGGGACGTTTGGCCGTTGGGTCGTGTCACGTTGAGCCTCCATGGTCCATTTTTAACAAACACAACCTTGGCCTCGGCTGTGCTCGCAGATGTCACATACCCTGAGACGCCTCTTATTCTAGAAGACCTCCATCTGATTGGGAATGAGTCTGTTCAGCCCTTCAAAGAGTCAGCCAGAAGGAGAGTCAGGTCTGTCAACAAGAACAACAACAAAAGCTCTAATTTTAACTGTGGACAGTGGAAGAAAGTACAAAGTAAAAAATGAGAAATTGGAGACTATGGACACAGCCTGGTCTCACAGAGTTCGGTGAGGTCAGGTTGATGGATAAGTACCTCATACGACCACACTTCAAAAGATTCAAAGTATTCCCTAAGATTAAGCTCAAATGTCAAACTTCATTCTGCCATTTGAAACTAGCCAAACATTTAATTGAGAATGGGAGACATTGTTAAATGCAGTATTTAAATATTGGCAGCTTTTTTTGTAGGGATGGGAATCACCAGACACCTCCTGATAAGATATCATCACGATCCTTATGTCGCGATACAATATTATTGCGATTTTAAACATATTGCAATATTCTGCGATATATTGCAATTTATAACCTTTTTTCCAACTTCAAATGTTTCCCAATGTGTCCCCAAAAGGAAACTTATCAACATCTGTTTCATCTAAAAAGATACATTTATTCATCTCACTTCAATTGTACTGCTGCAAAATGGGACAAACTGACCAACCCATATATAATATATTATATATAATAATAGATCAATACTTGACATCTGTGTATTGATACAGTAATGTGTAAAAATATAAAATGTCACATGGCATGTCCTGTACACCATTGGCAAAGAAACCAACCAGTTGCTTCTCTGTGATGTTACTCTTCAGGAAAATGGCCTTCAACAACCTGTTGGTGTCCGATGAGGCCATCGTTAACTTCCTAGTGGTGTTGGATGGAGTGCCACTCACATCCCTCTTCATGGATGGCGTCACGCTGACAGGCGAGGGCCGGTAGGAGACCAGCACATCAACATGATCTATCAAATCCATTTTGTCACAAGTGCATAGTGACAATATCAGGCTGACCTTGCCAGATGAGTTCAGTGAGTAAGGGAAGATTAGCAGCATGTTTAGTCGACCAATCAGCAACCAGATACCAGCCAGGAACGTGAATGAGCTGTTAATGAGCATACCTGACAACCATCCGAATCCCCAATTTTTGTTAGTCTGAGGAATTCCTTCTCCTAAAAACAATTACTACCAATAAGAGCCACTTTATATAGTTCTGCAATAAAAAAAACGGTTGCTTGAATGAATGATTGCATGAATAGTGAAATGTTTTTGTTTCTCGGTTGGTGTTAGGTGGGAGGGAGCCAAACAGACCGATCAAAAAAGCATCGACGAATTCTTCGTACGAAATGTTGTGGTGCTGAATATCTTTAAATTTGCCTCCCTTCTGCAGCTGGGGTTTATGCTGAAATACCCCAGGAAGGTGTCCGTTATTAACTCTCGGGTAAGGAAGCTGGTCATCGGTCACAGGAATGTCACACACAGCAGCTACTCAATCCATACATAGCTGGAGCAAGAAGTCCCAACATTTTCAAGGTCCCATGACATGGTGCTTTTTGAAGTCTTTTATATAGACCTTAGTGGTCCCCTAATCCTGTATCTGAAGTCTCTTTATATAGACCTTAGTGGTCCCTAATACTGTATCTGAAGTCTCTTTTATATAGACCTTAGTGGTCCCTAATACTGTATCTGAAGTCTATTTTATATAGACCTTAGTGGTCCCCTAATGCTGTATCTGAGGTCTCCTTCCCAAAATTCAGCCTTGGTGCAGAATTCCAGCCACTAGAACCAGTCCCACAATGAGCTTTCCTTAGTATGTGCCACTTTGCTCGTTTGAAAGCCATGATGTCTCTCTCTCATGGGTGGGTCAAATTCACTGGGCAGGAAAAGCAGAGAAAGGGGAGGTAATCTTGCCCCTTATGACCTCATAAGGGGAAAATTCCAGATCGGCCCATTTGAGCTCTCATTTTCTCAAAGGCAGAGCAAGATACCCAAGGCTCGGTTTACACCTATCACCATTTCTTGCCACTGGGGGACCATAGGCAGGCTAGGGGACCTCATATTAATGTTAAAAAACCTCAAAAAGTGACATTTTCATGCCATTGGACTTTTAAAAAAACAAAACAACAACAAGAAATAACATCTGAACACTGAGAATAAAATGTGTAATTTTAAAGTCAAACTTCTACCCTCAGGTGTACGTGATGCCCTGTAACACATCCCACCTGCTATCGAACCTGCAGTACCTGGACCTGTCAGACAACCTGCTGACTGACCTGACTCTGGCAGAGACAATGTGCAACGGGGACGGCACGATGAAGGACCTCCGCGTTTTAAACGTCAGCGGAAACGCTCTGAAGGTGCCTTCATGAAACTTCAAAGGAAAAACGTCTTCTTGCATATTTTGCATTATTTGGAATTCATCAATTCAGTTTATTTTAACTGTAATCTTTTATAGTATTACTCCTGTTGACAAGTAAACTGAACATCACGTTAAATCAGTGTATAAGTACAGTATATAGTATATATAAGTATAAATCCAAGAATACTTGAAGAAATCACCAGTCGCATGCAGACTTAAGTATGTGTTTCTCCGCTGTCCAGTCGTTGTTCACGGTGAGCCGGCAGGTAACGAAGCTCTCCAAACTGACCCACCTGGACATCAGCAGGACCGGATACAGTTCCATGCCCGAGGCTTGCTCCTGGCCCTCCACCCTGCGGTTCCTCAACATCTCCTGGGCTAAACTTACAACCATCACCCCCTGTCTACCCCAAACTCTGGAGGTACTGAGAGACAGACCAGTCATGAAAGACCTGTCAGTGTCACGGGTCAAATTTGACCCCTTTACAAAAACTTTCTATATCAGAACTAGTGAAAAAGTGACAAATGTTGGAAAAAAACCCTACAAAAACGCAGGGAAAAAATCAACAAAAACATAATTTTTTTAAATGCTGAAAAAGTGATAAAAAGACATCAAAACATTGGAAAAAGCCACAACAAAAATTGTTACAACACTGACTAAAACATAATTAAAAAAAATGTAAAAAAAGTGACACACAATCGGAATAAAATTGACAAAAATGTTGCGAAAAGTGTAGAAAAAGAGACAAAATGTTGACATTTTAACGCAGAAAAACACAAAGTTGCAGGTCAACAGGAAGACAACACAAGGGTTAAAGAAGTAAACCCCAAAAAAAAATCTTGACTTTTTTTTTTTTTTGCAACTGTCACTGATTCTTGCAATTTCAGTGCAACAAAATTTCAAAAGACACTACAACTTTTATTGCAATTTTTTTACAAAAGCTGCTACAAATTCAGGCATTTTGGGCCAATCTCAAAAAGAAAGGCCGTGAAATCCTGGCGGGGCTGAAAATAGTTGCACCCTCTGTGCCCTCTACCTGGCTCACAGTCACCTTTTCCTGATGAAATTAGACTGTGAAGGCCCCTAAACTCACCTGACCAGCTGGCAGTCGCTGTAATTTTGTAGGATATCATGAGAATTGTTTTGCATTACTTTTCGTACAACATCATACAAACCCGTTGATTACAATGTGTTGCACCATCTCAAGAAAAATCAATTTTACCTTGCATCATTTACAGGTGTTGGATCTGAGCAACAACGATCTCAAAGCCTTCCTTCTGATCATGCCTGTCCTGAGAGAGCTCCACCTCTCTGGAAACAAGTTACTGAAGCTGCCCCCAGGATGGCTATTCCCCAATCTTCAAACACTCACAATACAAGTAAGGACGAATCACATCTCTCTCGGTTTTCTTTCTTCCAATCCTTTGTATTCCCCAGTGTGACCACTCCTTGGATCCCCACAGGCAAACACCCTGAACAGGTTCAATCGTGTGGACCTCCAGTCATACAGACGACTCCAGAACCTCCGGGCGGGTCAGAACAAATTTGCATGCTCCTGTGACTTTGTCTATTTCCTCCAATCAGGCATTAAAGGAGGCGAAGATGTGCACTTGGCAGATGGAGAGGAGAGCTACGTCTGTGACTCACCTCTCTACCTGCAGGGGGAACCGGTGGGTCAAGTCCAACTCTCCATAGTCGTGTGCCAGCGGGTTTTGTTTGTGTCAGTTAGCTGTGGGGTGGCGCTTTTTGTAGGGATTCTGCTGTGCGTCCTGCTGTGGCGCCTCCATGCATTCTGGTACGTCAAAATGACGTGGGCCTGGCTAAGAGCCAAGCGGAGCTCCCTGCGACGGCGGCGGCGGCACAGAGACAGAGCGGGCTCGGAGGAGCTGCCGTCCTATGACGCCTTTGTGTCCTACAGTGAGAGAGACGCTAGCTGGGTGGAGAACTTCTTGGTTCCTGAGCTGGAGGAGCCAAGGTAACGTCAAACTATTTTCTTGTACTTTTTGATAGTATGAGAACCTACATTTTACAGTGTTTGTATCAGTTTGTTATTTAGCCAGGTTTATCAAAAGACTAAAAAAACTACTTACCAGATTTAAGTGAACTTTTGTTGAACTGGTCACTGGTCACAGGTCAAGGAACGAGATGTGGGTCACCATCTGTTTTTTTCAAGTTCCTTAAAGGTCCCGTGGCATGAAAAGTTTTTAACATTAATATGCATTCCCCCAGCCTGCCTATGGCCCTCCAGTGGCTAGAAATGGAGATAGGTGTAAACAGAGCCCTGGGTATCCTGCTCTGCCTTTGAGGAAATGAAAGCTCAGATGGGCCTCTCTCGAATCTTCCCCTTATGAGGTCACACCCCCAGCCTCCACCTTGACCCCCACCTCTCCTCCTCAAAAGCTAAAGACTCAGAAATGGCACATACTAAGGAAAGCTCATTGTGGGACTGGCTCTAGTGGATGTAATTCTGCACCAAGGCTGAACTTTTGGGAAAGAGACTTCAGAAACAGTATTAGGGACCACAAAGGTCTATATAAAAGAGACTTCAGATACAGTATTAGGGGACCACTAAGGTCTATATAAAGAGACTTCAGATACAGTATTAGGGGACCACTAAGGTCTATATAAAAGAGACTTCAGATACAGTATTAGGGGACCACTAAGGTCTATATAAAAGAGACTTCAGATACAGTATTAGGGGACCACAAAGGTCTATATAAAAGAGACTTCAGATACAGTATTAGGGACCACTAAGGTCTATATAAAAGAGACTTCAGATACAGTATTAGGGACCACTAAGGTCTATATAAAAGAGACTTCAGATACAGTATTAGGGACCACTAAGGTCTATATAAAAGAGACTTCAGATACAGTATTAATGACCACTAAGGTCTATATAAAAGAGACTTCAGATACAGTATTAGGGACCACTAAGGTCTATATAAAAGCATCCAAAGAGCACCATGTCATGGGACCTTTAACTTTTTGTGTCATATAGCATCTGAAAGAAGTATACGAGGGAAGTCTAAATTAAAGTTTGATACAATATGATTTGAAGATGATCAGTATAGTTTAGTAGTATTTGATATTATAGATAAAATTGAATTGAACATAGCCCACAAAACCTTTTGTGAACCATTCCTCCAATAGTTTTTTATCCCATCTTTACCAAACATGGCACAAACTTGTGGGGAAACATATTTAACCTTTACTTAACCAGGTAGGCCGTTGAGAACAGGTTCTCATTTGCAACGGCGACTGTTTCACATTCAGTACAGGACAAGAAAACAGAATACAACAGGCTATATAAATACAGATTACGTAGGCATTTCAAAACTGGCGCATAGTGAGGTGTAAGTAGGCCGATGGATATAACACTGAGATGTAGTAAAGAGTCAGAATACAGATAAAATGTGTTGTAGTTAGTGCTGTGGATCAGTTATTATGCAGTATATATAAATATATGATTCCTGAGAAGTAGTGAAGTCAATATACAGTTAGTGCATAACCTGCTCTCTGGTTTTTACTCCTACAGGGAGAATGATGAAGACTCTGTGGATCAGGGAACACTCCAGCCTCTGACCCTGTGTCTCCACAAGCGGGACTTCCTTCCTGGACATTGGATTGTGGACAACATCATGAGTGCCATGGAGCGCAGCCGGCGGACCGTCTTCGTCCTCTCAGAGAATTTTGTCCAGTCCGATTGGTGCCGCTACGAGCTGGACTTCTCCCACTTCCAGCTTTTCGACGGGAATGCCGGCGGGGACGCGGCCATCTTGATCCTGCTGGAGCCGCTGTCCAAGGACGACATCCCCAAACGGTTCTGCAAACTGCGCAAACTCATGAGCTCCACCACTTACCTGGAGTGGCCTCGGGATGAGGAGAGGATTGGGGAGTTCTGGAGGAGTCTACGCCACGCTTTGAGAGGAGAAGACCAGGATGATGACTGAGAGAGTTGGGATGTGTTACAAAGTATGTAAGAAGAGAAGAAAGAACGTGTGGACAAGGAGAAGTAGTACAAGGGAGGAGTTTGTCAAAGGAAAAAAAGAGATGAGAAGACAAACTGGAAGCTGATGAATTGAAGGAGTAGGAGAACTTTGACATGAAAGATGAAATGACGAGACAAAGCATGATGGAGGAGATAAGGAGAAGACTGAGACAGAGGAGTAAGCAATGGACAGTAGATAACGCGACTAGATTAAATGTCACAGATGAGCTAGATATTGTGACTTTACTACTCTTGTTGTTGAAAGTACCAGGGGTCTCCTTTATAAAACTTTTGATAAATGAGACCCCTGGACATTTCTGCCAGTCAGTGGGCCCAAAGAGAAAAAATGAGGACTTTAGGCCTCAGTGGATTCTGAGGTCTGACAATTTCTGTAGTTTCTGAAACTTACAATCTTACTCACGTCATGCAGTGTTGCTTTTGAAATGACTGTTTCCTTAAATGTATTTTGTTTAACTATATACAGTAGATATGGTTGAAATGACAATAAAACCCACTTGACTTGACAATGTGCTGCAACGTCGTTTTCTGGTAGAGTGGTAAAACGGCCACTTGGGGGCGCTGTTGATTTGTCATTCCTGCAAGCTGAGGTCAGGTCAGCCAGACAACAGTAGGTGAGAAACATATGCTGGATATAGAAACATCTGTAGCAATTATAGGATGTCAGGAAAAGTTAACAGCAGTGAGGACCAGCGGGTTTTTCTGAAATATCTTCTATCAAGTGTCTGTAATTCACGTGAAGTCTCAAAACCCAAATCAGTTCTTTAGCGAGGGGACACTCAAACACAACAGGTTCAGTATAAAGCGGTTTTAATGACCATGCACGTTGTCCACACTGCCTGCAAGAAGCATTAAATCCTTTTAAGGCTTCAGTATGCTTTGAACAGCATTTATAGGATCATAACACTTTTTTTAGCTGACTGTTTTAGAGGGTTACAGCAACTCCTTTGTGTATGCAGTCAGTATTTGAAGTTCTACTATGAATCCGTGTGATGGATGAATTCAAGCATGTGTCTTAAGGTTCAGTGTCTTCTCCTCTGGAAGATTAGCAAGATGTGCTCGATCGGCCGATATAAACAGTGTTGCATGACAATAATTAGAAATCAATGACAGGAAACTGAAGAGAAGAGAACAAACAGGTGAGTTTTAATATGATAGAAACAAGTAATATGAGTAATAAAGTCAAAAATATCAATTACAAAAAAAGTTACTTAACTGTGACATTTAGGCTTTAACAGCCAAATAAATGTTACTGATTACATTACAACAAACAATGGTAAGTCTAGAATATAGTATTAAAATAAGTGATGGTTATAGGAAGGTTATAGTTTGAGTAATAAGCTGTTCACAGCCCCAAAAATACACTTGGTACACAAAACTAGCAGGACAGCATTACAATTTGTAGTTAATCATTCAGTCAACATAAAGATTTCATGAACTCTAAAACAACCTAAACAGCCAGATGTGTTTTGAAGGTCTGAATACTTAATCAGTATCCATTGGCTCAATGTAGTCCAGGAGCTCCTCAGGGTCTGCTGGCTCATCCTCGGGTCTCTGTCTGCTTTCCTTCAGCTCAACCACAGACCTGAAGACCTCTTCTAGGTCTGAGTTTCCCTTCACCTCTTTCTTAACTCTCTCCAACAGCTCAACCTTTCCATGTTCTTTTAACATACTCACAAAGTGTTCAAATATAGTGAGCAGAGGTTGGGCGAACTCGATCACACTCTCTTGTTTGTAAGGATATCCACCGGTGTGCAAACCAAAGACTCGACCATGAGCGTCAAACACCGGGGAGCCAGAAGAGCCGTGATACATGAAAGTGTTGTAGGTCACAACTTTGTCTGCTTTTTTCCCACCCATCATTATGTTTTCAATGCCTTGATCTTTGAGAAGGTGATTGATTGGCCAGACAATGAAACGCTCTTTGTATGGATGTAATTGATCATTGACAGCCTGCTCCCTCTTCTCTTTCTCAATGATAAATGTAAGATCCATTTTTTTCACTCCTCCTGCTGGGTGACCAATAATACAGGCTTCACCATTCTGAGGCATTGGACCAAAACTCTTCAGGAGTCCTGGTGGCACCTTCATTGTTTTGCGGTTGTAGTTTTCACCCACAGGCATTATCTCAAGTACGGCATAATCAAGCTCATCCTCAGTGCAGCAGATGTCACGGTGAGCCAGCTTGAAGTAGTACTCTTTTGACTCAGGATCTTCAAAGAAAAAAGACATTTCTATACCCTCCTTCAACTTTTGTCCTTCGACACAACTACTGAAATAGTGTACGTTGGTCAAGATGAAGTTGTCAAACAGCACAAAGCCTGTTCCTTGAGAAACATCCTTAACCACCACTTTGCAAACTGACTCGCCCTGTTTCAGCAGCTTCTTGACTCTGTGAACTTCACTGAATGACTGTTGGATCTTCCCAAAGTTTTCCTTCCTCAGGTTGACTGCTTTCTGATAAGAATCACCAGGGAATCTACTCTCCATAAAAGCTTTGAGCTCTGGAAACTGGCGACGCAGCGTTTCACAAATCTCCTCAATGTTGACATCGTTGCCACTCTTTTCCATCGCTGCTCTGACACTGATTCCTCTCTTTTCCATCGCTGCTCGGATTTTTCTCTGCTGTGCTTCATCTACAGCCGGCGTTGGGTCAGACCTCTGTGGCGAATTACTTGATAAACCCGAGCTATCATTTGCTCTCTTGTTCCGTGGAAGACACAGCTTGAATTTTTTTTTATCCAGGTTGTCGACCTTCTGTATTTGTTCGGTGATGCAATTCGAATCGTTATTGTCAGTCAGAGTGAAGTCGCCGAGTTTATCAACGAAGCGACCGTCTCTTTCCAGAGCCTCTTTGACAGTGATCCCCTTCTCCCCATAGACACACAGATACTTGAACTCTTTGACAGCATTGTTTCTAAAACGCTTCTTTTGTTTGGTGTACATCCCTCCGATTGTATCGATGTAGAAGACCGAATACTTGTCCCGTGACTGTATTGGTCTGTAAAGTTGGTCTCGGGCCACTTCAACCTTTTCTGGTCCAAATGATATGACCAGAGACTCACCTTCCCCAATACAAGAACAAGGGAAGTGTGTTGCAATGGTATATTTCTTATCCTTTTTGCCCAGCTGAATAACAATATTTTCATCTGGACGCGTCTTCATCTTCCAGTACTGTTCAGTTGATTGTATCGCCTCCAGAACGGTGCGAGGTTCATCGCAGTCAATAGCGTATTCATTACAGTCAGTACGACTGAACTTCACGGTGAAATGATGCAAATGTCCGACCTGCAAGAATACCAGAGTGAAAACAAAAAAGTTGCACATCCTTGTTGATGTCATAAACATGCTGACTTTTTGTACATGCACTGTATTGGTCTTCTCACCGGGAAATCACCACCGTTCTCATTCTTCACTTTGTTGCGTGTCTGCAAACAAGAAAAGGCTTTAAACATTATTAATGAAATTAATAATGGCAAACAAATGGCACCCGGAAGCGTCATGTACCACCTCAGGGTTTTTTTGTATCTTGAGCACATGCACAAGAACACACACACACACGGGAAGATAAGTGACTTAATACATAATCACACAATCTCCTCCTGCGTGCTTGTCCATGCTTCCCAAACTACCAATCATCTTCTAGTGCAACATCTACTGTAGGTAGCCAATTGTTTCATGACACAGCTTAAAGAAAATGATAAGCTGCATTAATATGAGCCCACTCAAACATTATTTTCTCTTTGAACTATACTAAAAACTTCCAAATGTATTTACAGTATTTGTCAAAAATCTCAGGCTGCCATTAACACAAAATAGAGTTTACCTGAGAGCCTGTAGCTCCACCTAGATTGGACCCTTCACCTCCGCTTGGCTGAGAGAATTTGACTCCGTCACTTGGATCAGGCCCTGTAGCTCCACCTGTAGTTCCAACTGTAGCTCCGCCTGTAGCTCCACCTGTAGCTCCACCTGGCTGTGTACTTTCTGACAATCGGCTGCTGCCAGTTTTTCCCTGATGAAATAATGAAGGCATTCACACACAATCAAATCAGTGGTGAGTGTTTATCGGGGGAGGTCAGTCTTGTCTAAAGACAAACTGAAGACTAATTGTTTGCAGATGATTCTTTTGGATCTTATGAAATAGTTTTGGTTTCTCTTTTTGCCGCGCAGCATGAATACATTTACTTTGTCCCTCCCACTCACACTATTAACCATCCAAACCACAGTGAAACATCTAAGCAATTGTTTTGTGAAACAGCCATAAGGAATTGATAAGCTGCTAGAATATCAAATAATAAGAGCCTAATCATTATTATGTTCTCTTTAAACTGAATTTATATTCCAATCAATTCACCTGAGAGTAGACCTAGCAAACTTGATTCCTTTTAAGGATTCGGGTTATTCTGAGTCACTCACTAAACTGATCCGGGTTGTGCGAGTCACTTCAATCATTTGAGTCAGTATTGATTTATGGTCGAGCTTGCAATGTTTTGGACTGTCTGCTCGACCTAAATACCTTTTAACATACTACATTTATACAACAAACCTACAGTAGGCCTAGCTGCCTACATGCAGAACATTTTGTGATATTTCAGAAGTCAAAGAATGGCTTTTGTTGTTGATTTGCTCAATCACTCGCTCATCTGCTACAGATCCGCTCATAGCCGGCTGATTCGTGCAATTGACTATCTCATGCGAGAACTCACTAGTCATCGATAACTCATGAGTTGTCGATGACTCGTGAGTTCTCGAGTGAATCCCTTGGCAATGTTTCCGGTTCTGAGTCTGCGGGTTCGGGAAGTTCCTATAACCTGTATCGGACTGTCTCTCTGCTCATCATTGCATCATCTGCTTATCATTTTAGCTTGAATTGTAGTAGGACTCAACTGATCCAGGATAATGAGACTCTAAAGACTCGCGACTCATGAGTCAAGTTAAAGACTCGGGTGAAAGATCCGAGTGAATCATGACTCAAAGAGGTTTACCTGAGAGCCTGTAGCTACACTGTAGTTAGGAGGCTAATCATTATTATTTTCTCTCGAACCCAATCAAAAAACTTAATTTATATTACAATCAATGCCATTTCACAATAAGAGCTCACCTGAGAGCCTGTTGCTCCACCTAGATTAGACCCTTCACGTAGGCTAGGTTGAGAGGCTTTGGCTCCGTCACCTGGATCAGACCCTGCAGCTCTTAGCTCCACCTGTAGCTCCACCTGGCTGTGTACTCTCCGTCAATCGGCTGCTGCCGGGAATCTCCTGATGAAATAATGATGGTATTCACACACAATCAAATCAGTTGGACAATCTTTAGCTAATTCTGCATGGTAAAAACACATATATACAGTACATTAGGATGTGTATGGACCTAATTAAATAGTTTATGTTTCTCTTTTTGGAATCCAGCATGAATACAATTTCTTTGTCTGAAAAATCATGGCCTACATGCTCCACCCCCTTCTCCATAACAGATGATCAGGTGAGAAGTCAATTTAAGAAGATCAAGGCAAGGAAGGCCCCGGGCCCGGACAGCATCAGCCCAAATCTCCTCAGGGACTGTGCTGACCAGCTCTGTAGTGTGTTCAGGCATTTATTCAACCTGAGCCTGAGCCTGGAGAAATTCCCAACCTTGTGGAAGACTTCCTGTGTGGTTCCGGTACCGAAGTCGCCGCGCCCCAAGGAGCCAAACATCTTCAGGCCTGTGCCTTTACTTCTCACCTGATGAAGACCATGGAGAGGATTGTCCTACGTCACCTTCGCCCCTGGTGGGCACACAGCTGGACCCCCTGCAGTTTGCTTAGCAGCCTGGGATTGGGGTGGACGACACAATGATCTGCTGCACAGATCGCTGCTGGAGGACAGCGTGAGCACTGTGAGAGTCATGTTTTTCGACTTCTCCAGTGCTTTTAACACCATCCAGCCTTCGCTGCTCAGAGTGAAGATGGAGAGTGCTGGAGTGGACCAACACCTGGCTGCCTGGACTATTGACTATCTCACTAACAGACCACAGTAGTGAGGCTCCATCACTGTGTGTCTGACGTGGTGCACTGCAGCACAGGTGTCCCTCAGGGTACGGTGCTCTCCCCCTTCCTTTTCACCCTCAACACCTCAGACTTCACTCACAACACCACCCACTGCCACATCCAGAAGTTCTCCGATGATACAGCCGTTGTTGGATGTGTTTCTGAGGGGAACGAGCTGGAATACAGGACGGTCATCAGGGACTTTGTCAGCTGGTGTGAGCTCAACCAGTTTCACCTTAACACCAGCAAGACAATGGAGATGATCGTTGACTTTAGGAGGAAAACATCCCATTTCTCGCCGGTGAGCATCCAGGGATCGGACATTGAGGTAGTGGAGAGCTACAGATTCCTGGGTGTTCACCTAAACAATAATCTGAACTGGACTGACAACACCCATGCTCTCTACAATAAGAGCTCGCCTGAAAGCCTGTAGCTCCACCTCGATCAGACCCTGAAGCTCTGCTCTTAGCTCCACCTGTAGCGCCACCTGGCTGTGTACTCTCTGTCAATTGGCTGTTGCCAGGAATGTCCTGATGAAATAATGATGGTATTCACACACAATCAAATCAGTTGGACAATCTGCAGATAATTCTGCATGGTAAATATATCCATGTTGGAGGTTTTAGTTTGCCAAACATTGAGGCTACACAAGTTACAAATTCAGTCAAAGATAAGTGCTTTTCAAATATTAATTAAATACAGTTGTTGAGCTGTTACTTACAGGTGTGCGGAAGTATGACATAATGGTCTTTTGCTTTTTTGGAGGATTTTTCTTTTTGGTAGGCATTTTCAAAATAACTCCTAAAATGACAAAAAATGAAGTAAGTTGGCGTTTATATGACATCTTTGAACCATCAACTATGTAACATCTTACACCTGAGATATAAATATAAAAATAGACATCTTTGCCTTCTGCCCGTACCCAAATCTATGCCGTTCAATTGAAATCTGCATCTAAGTGATGCAATGATAAACTTAAAGTAAAAAAGAGATCATCGCATTTGCCGTATACTTCTTTATCTACAGTATACAGTGTAAACAGTTGGCTGCCTTCAGTATACCGTACACTCACTGCAGTACAAATTAAAGATAATGGTTTACAATCTTTTTTTAATCGAACATCATGGGTCAGTTTTTATTCAAAGTGATTTACATTAGGAAGATGTACAGTACACGCCTCTATGAAATGGAGTAAAACTGATTAAACTGTAGAAGGCAAATACAGCACAGCGGCAACGCAGCCATCATGGGTCCCAATCTTAACTGAATAACATGCAGAGGTAGAGACATTTGTAAAGACAGCAGATTGCTCTTTCATACAAGTGGCTTAATAACTGCAGTTTTCTGGGCCTGTGGGAAATAGCCTTGAAGTAGAGAAGTGACTAATGGCAGAAGTTCTGGAGTCTCCGATGACTGGACAAGAAAGAGATAAAACGTTGACTGTTCTGTGAAACAAAAGTTGGAAACTTCTCCCCACCGTTTCATCATACAATCAATGTTATACAATGTATTCCTAAACAAAGACCCTAATAATAAGACCATGTATCTGTAAAGAAAGAATCTGGATATCTTACCTTGACTTGCTGCGACCCTCTCTGAAAAATGGCGCGCTGTTTCAGAAGAAAAGTAGGGAGGGGCTGACTCTGCATTGAACCTTCTCCTTCTCATATTTCATTAACCCTTCGGACTCCCACTGTCACACTACATTCTCACATGAGGACCCAGTACTCGCAACCAAGTCAATATTCCCTCAACATTTTAATATTTTACTCTTGGGATGCATATGTAAGTGACCAGTAAGCGCTAAAACGTAAATATTGTTAGTTCTGATGACAGAGTCGTGTTGTGTGAGAAGTTTTTTTTTTTTTAAACTTTGCATGAGGACAGGTCTTAGTCCCCCCCCCCCCCCCCCCACACACACACATTATTATTGGAATAAATTAAATTATATTTTATATTCAAAAATACTGCATGACAGTTTACTTAGCAAACTCTACCAATGTGTAGAAGGCGAGAGGCATTTCTCAGTTACTGCAAGGCTTACTCTCCAAGCCTCATTGACTTTCCACTTAAAGGTGCTATAAGCGACGTCACACATTTTTTTAGGCTACAACATTTTTTGTCACACACAGCAAACAAATAAAATAAATGCGGTCTCTGTAGAAAGCCCAGGATCCACAAACGGCAACAAAGGCCAACTGGCCAACCTGGGCCATAAACCGTGTTCCAGCGCTGCAGCCAATAACTGACAAGAAGCATTTGGGGGGGTTGGTGCGCTTAAGCATGGAAGGGAGGGGACGGGATGAGAAGGGAGGGGCGAGCCAGTCTCAGTTGTGTTTGTAAAATACTTTAATCATCAACAAGAAGTAACGTCATCCAACATCGCTTAGAGCACCTTTAAGATTCACACATCATAGAGTAAATTACAACGTTTCCAACGCACAGCAAAACTAACAGACAGACCTGAGAAGCCAGTTTACCGAGGAAGGTGAAGCGTGGTTCAACACTTCACCCTCCTGTACTGGATAGCACCAGCTATGCTGAAATTCAAATGGTGTACTATAACTTTACAATTCCATCCAACACTAATAGGGTACGTCATGTTGTAGTTTATGGTTTCCTCCACTTGATGTCACTGTTGTTATTTTTGCACTAGCTGTAGATTAAGAAAGCTGTTATAACTGTGGAGATGGGTCTGGCTATACAGTGAGGAAAATAAGTATTTGAACACCCTGCTATTTTACAAGTTCTCCCACTTAGAAATCATGGAGGGGTCTGAAATTGTCATCGTAGGTGCATGTCCACTGTGAGAGACATAATCTAAAAAAAAATATCCAGAAATCACATTGTATAATTTTTCAACTATTTATTTGTATGATACAGCTGCAAATAAGTATTTGAACACCTGAGAAAATCAATGTTAATATTTGGTACAGTAGCCTTTGTTTGCAGTTCCAGAGGTCAAACGTTTCCTGTAGTTTTTCACCAGGTTTGACACACTGCAGAAGGGATTTTGGCCCACTCCTCCACACAGATCTTCTCTAGATCAGTCAGGTTTCTGGGCTGTCGCTGAGAAACACGGAGTTTGAGTTCCCTCCAAAGATTCTCTATTGGGTTTAGGTCTGGAGACTGGCTATGCCACGCCAGAACCTTGATATGCTTCTTCCAGAGCCCCTCCTTGGTTCTCCTGGCTGTGTGCTTCGGGTCATTGTCATGTTGGAAGACCCAGCCTCGACCCATCTTCAATGCTCTAACTGAGGGAAGGAGGTTGTTCCCCAAAATCTCGCAATACATGGCCCCGGTCATCCTCTCCTTAATACAGTGCAGTCGCCCTGTCCCATGTGCAGAAAAACACCCCCAAAGCATGATGCTACCACCCCCATGCTTCACAGTAGGGATGGTGTTCTTGGGATGGTCCTCATCATTCTTCTTCCTCCAAACACGGTTAGTGGAATTATGACCAAAAAGTTCTATTTTGGTCTCATCTGACCACATGACTTTCTCCCATGACTCCTCTGGATCATCCAAATGGTCATTGGCAAACTTAAGACGGGCCTTGACATGTGCTGGTTTAAGCAAGGGAACCTTCCGTGCCATGCATGATTTCAAACCATGACGTCTTAGTGTATTACCAACAGTAACCTTGGAAACGGTGGTCCCAGCTCTTTTCAGGTCCTGGACCAGCTCCTACCGTGTAGTTCTGGGCTGATTTCTCACCTTTCTTAGGATCATTGAGACCCCACGAGGTGAGATCTTGCATGGAGCCCCAGTCCGAGGGAGATTGACAGTCATGTTTAGCTTCTTCCATTTTCTAATGATTGCTCCAACAGTGGACCTTTTTTCACCAAGCTGCTTGGACATGTCCCTGTAGCCCTTTCCAGCCTTGTGGAGGTGTACAATTTTGTCTCTAGTGTGTTTGGACAGCTCTTTGGTCTTGGCCATGTTAGTAGTTGGATTCTTACTGATTGTATGGGGTGGACAGGTGTCTTTATGCAGCTAACAACCTCAAACAGGTGCATCAAATTTAGGATAATAAATGGAGTGGAGGTGGACATTTTGAAGGCAGACTAACAGGTCTTTGAGGGTCAGAATTGTAGCTGATAGACAGGTGTTTAAATACTTATTTGCAGCTGTATCATACAAATAAATAGTTAAAAAAATACATTGTGATTTCTGGATTTTTTTCTGGTAGTGTGGTAAAATGGCAACTTGGAGGCGCTGTTGATTTGTCATTCCTGCAAGCTGAGGTCAGGTCAGCCAACAGTAGATGAGAAACATATGCTGGATATAGAAACATCTGTAGCAATTATAGGATGTCAGGAAAAGTTAACAGCAGTGAGGACCAGCGGGTTTTTCTGAAATGTCTTCTATCAAGTGTCTGTAATTCACGTGAAGTCTCAAAACCCAAATCAGTTCTTTAGCGAGGGGACACTCAAACACAACAGGTTTAGTATAAAGCGATTTTAATGACCATGCACGTTGTCCACAATGCCTGCAAGAAGCATTAAATCCTTTTAAGGCTTCAGTATGCTTTGAACAGCATTTATAGGATCATAACACTTTTTTTATACCTTAAAGTTTTTTTTAGCGGACTGTTTTAAGGGTTACAGCAACTCCTTTGTGTATGCAGTCAGTATTTGAAGTTCTACTATGAATCCGTGTGATGAATGAATTCAAGCATGTGTCTTAAGGTTCAGTGTCTTCTCCTCTAGAAGATTAGCAAGATGTGCTCGATCGGCCGATATAAACAGTGTTGCATGACAATAATTAGAAATCAATGACAGGAAACTGATTTTAAAGAGAACAAACAGGTGACTTTTAATATTATAAAATCAGGTAATATAGGTAATAAAGTCTAAAATTTCAATTACAAAATTCCAAGAAAAGTTACTTAACTATGACATTTAGGCTTTAACAGGCGAGTCAATCTTTCTGATTACATTACAACAAACAACAATGGTAAGTCTAGAATATAGTATTAAAATAAGTGATGGTTATAGGAAGGTTATAGTTTGAGTATTAAGCTGTTCACAGCCCCAAAAATACACTTGGTACACAAAAATAGCAGGACAGCATTACAATTTGTAGTTAATCAATCGGTCAACATAAAGATTTCATGAAGTCTAAAACAACCTATACAGCCAGATGTGTTTTGAAGGTCTGAATACTTAATCAGTATCCATTCCCTCAATGTAGTCCAGGAGCTCCTCAGGGTCTGCTGGCTCATCCTCGGGTCTCTGTCTGCTTTCCTTCAGCTCAACCACAGACTTGAAGACCTTTTCTAGGTCTGAGTTTCCCTTCACCTCTTTCTTAACTCTCTCCAACAGCTCAACCTTTCCATGTTCTTTTAACATACTCACAAAGTGTTCAAATATAGTGAGCAGAGGTTGGGCGAACTCGATCACACTCTCTTGGTGGTTTTGGAACCCATAAGCATATCCTGCAGTGTGCAAACCAAAGACTCGACCACGAGCGTCAAACACCGGGGAGCCAGAAGAGCCGTGATACATGAAAGTGTTGTAGGTCCCTACTTTGTCTGCTTTTTTCCCACCCATCATTATGTTTTCAATGCCTTGATCTGTGAGAAGGTGATTGATTGCGAGTAGAGTAAAAATATTGTCTTTGTATGGATGTAATTGATCATTGACAGCCTGCTCCCTCTTCTCTTTCTCAATGATAAATGTAGGATCCATCTTTTTCACTTCTCCTTTCGGGTGACCAATAATACAGGCTTCACCATTCTGAGGCATTGGACCAAACATCTTCAGGAGTCCTGGTGGCACCTTCTTTCTCTGTGTTTGTGTCGATTGGTTTGATTTCTGGCTCTCAGGGTTGAGCTCAAGTACGGCATAATCAAGCTCATCCTGAGTGCAGCAGATGTCACGGTGAGCCAGCTCGTAGTAGTAGTAATTTAAGTGCGGCTCAGGATCTTCATAGTTGAAGAAAACAAACACATCTATACCCTCCTTCAACTTTTGTCCTTCGACACAACCTTTGAAAAGGTGTGCGTTGGTCAAGATGAAGTTGTCAAACAGCACAAAGCCTGTTCCCTGAGAAACATCCTCAACCACCACTTTGCAAACTGACTCGCCCTGTTTCAGCAGCTTCTTGACTCTGTGAACTTCACTGAATGACTGTTGGATCTTCCCAAAGTTTTCCTTCCTCAGGTTGACTGCTTTTTGATAAGAATCCCCAGGGAATCTACTCTCCATCAATTCTCTCAAAGCTGGAGTCTGCTGACGCAGTTTTTCATAAATCTCCTCAATGTCGACACCGCTGACATCTTTTTCAACTACCGCTCTGACACTGGTTCCTCTCTGCTGTACTACATCTACAACTGGCGTTGTATTTTTATTTGATGCACCAGAAGTGTCCTGCTGTCTTTCAAAACCTGCCCTCTTGTTCCGTGGAAGACGTATCTTGAATTGTTTTTTATGTAGGTTGTCAACCTTTTGTGTGCATTCAGTGATTAAAGTTGGATCCTTATTGTCAGACAGAGTAAAGTGGCCGAGGTCTTCAATGAAGCGACCGTCTCTTTCCAGAGCCTCTTTGACAGTCATCCCCTTCTCCCCATAGACCCACAGACGCTTGAACTCTTTGACAACACTGTTTCTAAAAAGCTTCTTTTGTTTGGTGTATAGCCCTCCCACTGTATCAATGTAAAATACAGAATACTTGTCCCTTGCGTATATTGGTTTGTTAAATTGGTCTTGGGTGACTTCAACTTTTTCTGGTTGCCCTGATATGATCAGAGTCTCCCCACTTCTGATACAAGTACAAGGGAAATGTGTTGCAACAATAGAGTCCCTTGCTTCACCCACCGTTATCACAATATTTTCATGTGAATGCTTCATCATCTTCTTGTTATAGTTTTCAGATGATTTTATCACGTCCAGCAGTGTGCGAGGATGATAGCAGTCAATAGTGTATTTCTCGCTGTCATTAGTACTGAATTTCACTGTGATGCGATGCGAATGTTCGCCCTGCAGAAAACAAGAGTGAGCATAAAAGTGCATGTTCTTGTTGATGTACACTGTAAAACCTTTCACGGTAAATTTACAGTAATATACTGCATAAGTAAGCATACTGTATTTTAAACTCCACTGCACTGCGATTAACAGTAAATACCTGTAATCTGCAACATTCTGCAGATAATGCTGTATTATTATTATTTTCTCCCAGTATGCATTGCCACTTAGAGTATGATCCTGTACAATATTAAAACAGTAAGATACTGTGAGATTTTAGCTGTAAATTTGCATCAGTTTACTCACCGTGGGATCAACACTGTTCTCCTCTTTCACTCTCGTTTGGCTGCGTGTCTGTAAATCGAGAAAAAGCTTTAGCCACTGTTCATCACTCCCCCAACTGGCCCCGTCAGACTCCGCCTACCAAGAGCCTGGATCTGTCCCAGATTTCTTCCTAAAAAGAGTTTTTCCTCGCCAATGTCGCACTGTTGCTTGCTCTGGAGGGAAGTACTAGAACTGTTGGGTCCTTGGAAATCATAGAGTGTGGTCTAGACCTGCTCTATCTGTAAATTATAGAGTGGTCTAGACCTGCTCTATCTGTAAATTATAGAGAGGTCTAGACCTGCTCTACCTGTAAATTATAGAGTGGTCTAGACCTGCTCTATCTGTAAATTATAGAGCGGTCTAGACCTGCTCTATCTGTAAATTATAGAGAGGTCTAGACCTGCTCTATCTGTAAATTATAGAGCGGTCTAGACCTGCTTTATCTGTAGATTATAGAGCGGTCTAGACCTGCTCTATCTGTAAATAATAGAGTGGTCTAGACCTGCTCTATCTGTAAATTATAGAGTGGTCTAGACCTGCTCTATCTGTAAATTATAGAGTGGTCTAGACCTGCTCTATCTGTAAATTATAGAGTGGTCTAGACCTGCTCTATCTGTAAATAATAGAGTGGTCTAGACCTGCTCTATCTGTAAATTATAGAGCGGTCTAGACCTGCTCTATCTGTAAATTATAGAGTGGGCTAGACCTGCTCTATCTGTAAATTATAGAGCGGTCTAGACCTGTTCTATCTGTAAATTATAGAGCGGTCTAGACCTGCTCTATCTGTAGATTATAGAGCGGTCTAGACCTGCTCTACCTGTAAATTATAGAGTGGGCTAGACCTGCTCTATCTGTAAATTATAGAGCGGTCTAGACCTGCTCTATCTGTACATTATAGAGCGGTCTAGACCTGCTCTATCTGTAAATTATAGAGTGGTCTAGACCTGCTCTATCTGTAAAGTGTCATGAGATTACTCTAGTTATGAATTGATTCTATAAATAAACCTGATTTGAATGTAATTGCACCTTGAGGTCATGCACAAGAATACACAGACATAGTGAGGGGTGGAGTGTTTATCGGGGGAGGACAGTCTCGTGTGAAGACTAATTGTTTGCAGATGATTCTTTTGAACCCGATGAAATAGTTTTTTGGAGCTTGGCATGAATACATTTACAGCGTCTGAGAAGTCGCTGCCTGCATGCTCGTCCCCCCTTCCCACTCACACTTTTAACTTTCCTAAACTGAAACACCTAAGCAATGGTTTTGTGACACAGCTTTAACAAATTGAAAAGCTGCTACAACATCAAATGCATCAAATAATAAGAGCCTACTCATAATTAATTTCTCTTTAAACCATATAAAAAGCTTCATTCATATTCCAATCAATTCACCTGAGAGCCTGTAGCTTCACCTAGATTGGATCGTGCATCTCCGCTTGGCTGAGAGAATTTGGCTCCGTCACCTGGATCAGACCCTGCAGCTCCGCCTGAAGCTCTGCCTGTAGCTCCACCTGTAGCTCCGCCTGTAGCTCCACCTGTAGCTCCGCCTGCAGCTCCGCCTGCAAGTGTACTCTCTAACAATCGGCTGCTGCCGGTTTTGCCCTGATGAAATAATAAGGGCATTCACACACAATCAAATCAGTTGGACAATCTGCAGATAATTCTGCATGGTAAATATATCCATGTTGGAGGTTTTAGTTTGCCAAAGGCTACAGAAGTTACAGATTCAGCCAAAAGATAAGTGTTAATTATTTAAAGAGAGTTGTTTAACTTACAGGTGTGTAGAAAAATGACGTGATGTCCCGCGTATTTTGCTTTTTTGGAGGATTGTTCTTTTTGGGAGGCATTTTCAAAATGACTCCTAAAATGACAAAAATAAAGTAAGTTGATGTCAACATGACATCTTTGAACCATCAACTAAATGTATGTTACTAACATCTATTATAAAAGTAGACATGTCTCTTTTACCTGTACCCAAGTCTATGCCATTAATTGAATCAATTAAATTGGCATCTTATTGATGCATTGATAAACTTAAAGTAAAAATTAAAGTATTGCATTTTCCATATACTTCTGTATCTATATGTCAACTGATGGTTGGCAGCCTCAGTATACTGTTCACTCGCAGTACAAAGGAAAGATAATGGTATGAAATCTGTTTTAATCAAACAAGGTTTTCATTCAAAGTGATTTACATTAACAAGACGTAAACGCCTTGCCCACATTCCTTTTTGACATGTATAACTAGTGATGCCTTGGTTGAAAGCCAGCCCAGTTTTTCATATGTGCTGCCCATAGACTGTGTAATAGTTGTGTAATATTGATATTGACCAATACCGGTGTATTGAGATCCATACTTTAGTTTCAGTTTCTCTCCAGTATGCAACGCTGTGACCTCACTACTGTTACAGCACGGAGCCGGCACACTTTGCTCCCCCCCACACCGCCCTTGTGATTTGATGACACATCAGGCAAAAGAACGGCAGAGAGGACGAGGTTCCAAAAATAAAACAAAGAAAAGCTGTATAAAATATAAAAAGGCTGTAAAATACACTGGTAACACAGCCAATGTATACAATCATATGGAAATTACTTTCCTGGGTTATAACTAATTATAATCCAAAGGAAAAACCACAAAACCACTTACAGGTCACAAAAATGCATTCAGATTTAGCAATTTGATGATGACCACCAGAGCGGTGCAGCCGACAGGGCCTTCCTTCGCCCCACGCGTGAAGGTGCGCCGAGCAAGCTGCTCAGAGCTTGTAAGTTTGCCTACAGCAGAGGAGCTGCAGCACATGGGCAGTATGAGCCAAATGCCAGCTGTTTTTGTGGAGCGCTTGGGCAGAGAGACATGTAAACCTATTCTAGTAGATCCCAAAAGTACAAAAATGACAATGAAAAATAAAATAAACACAATGCAATGTAAACATTGATTAATGTTACTAATGTTTTAAAATCCATTTTTAAAATCTTAAGGAAAATGGAAAATGTAAATAATATTAAATGGAATAAAAAGTATTCAACTGTAGAAATCAAAGCAAAAAGAGCTAAAACGTTGACTGTCCTGTTCAAATGAATGTCCTAATCTGTCAATATCAGTTTTTACAGTTAATCATGAAGAAGACGTTAGATCTGTGAGATAAACCTCAACACTCACGTAGCACTCAGGAACTGTAAGAAAAAAAAATTACTTTGTCTTCTAAAAAAACTAAAAGAAAGCTGTTGGATCCTTTCCCCCACTATATAATCAACGTTTTAGGATGTGTTCATAACAATAAGACTATAATAAGTCCATACTGTATCTGTAAAGAAGGAATCTGGAGGTCTTACCTTGACTTGCTGCGACCGTCTCTGAAATAGAGGAAAAGAGAGGAGGAAAATAACGGGCTCTGCGCTGAACCTTGCTCGTCTCATATTTCATCAACCCTTTGGACTCCCACTGTCACACCACATTCTCACACGATGACCCAGTACTCGCAACCAAGTCAAACATTTTAATATTTTACTCTTGGGATGGGATATGTAAGTGACCAGTAAGCGCTAAATGTAATTATTGTCACTTCTGATGACAGAGTTTAGGCTCTCTGTAGCATTGTTTTTTGGCACTTTGCATTAGGGCGGGCCTTATTTCCACACACACACGTAATGCTAGTTCAAGGGAGTGAGTGGTTATGTTATCAATAATTAACTTGTTCGTTTCCTAACTGCGTCAAGAGTTATAGGACCTTCATGGAGACAGCTAAAGTTAATGTTAGCTGCCCTACAGCTGTCAGAGTTAGCTTAGCTGGGAGCTTCATGGAGATAGCTAAAGTTAATGTTAGCTGTCCTACAGCTGTCAGAGTTAGCTCAGCTGTGAGTTTCATGGAGACAGCTAAAGTTAATGTTAGCTGTCCTACAGCTGTCAGAGTTAGCTCAGCTGTGAGTTTCATGGAGACAGCTAAAGTTAATGTTAGCTGTCCTACAGCTGTCAGAGTTAGCTTAGCTGGGAGCTTCATGGAGACAGCTAAAGTTAATGTTAGCTGTCCTACAGCTGTCAGAGTTAGCTCAGCTGTGAGTTTCATGGAGACAGCTAAAGTTAATGTTAGCTGTCCTACAGCTGTCAGAGTTAGCTCAGCTGTGAGTTTCATGGAGACAGCTAAAGTTAATGTTAGCTGTCCTACAGCTGTCAGAGTTAGCTTAGCTGGGAGCTTCATGGAGACAGCTAAAGTTAATGTTAGCTGTCCTACAGCTGTCAGAGTTAGCTCAGCTGTGAGTTTCATGGAGACAGCTAAAGTTAATGTTAGCTGTCCTACAGCTGTCAGAGTTAGCTTAGCTGGGAGCTTCATGGAGACAGCTAAAGTTAATGTTAGCTGCTCTACAGCTGTCAGAGTTAGCTTAGCTGTGAGTTTCATGGAGACAGCTAAAGTTAATGTTAGCTGCCCTACAGCTGTCAGAGTTAGCTTAGCTTAGCTGGGAGCTTCATGGAGACAGCTAAAGTTAATGTTAGCTGCCCTACAGCTGTCAGAGTTAGCTTAGCTGGGAGCTTCATGGAGACAGCTAAAGTTAATGTTAGCTGTCCTACAGTTGTCAGAGTTAGCTTAGCTGGGAGCTTCATGGAGACAGCTAAAGTTAATGTTAGCTGCTCTACAGCTGTCAGAGTTAGCTTAGCTTAGCTGTGAGTTTCATGGAGACAGCTAAAGTTAATGTTAGTTGCCCTACAGCTGTCAGAGTTAGCTTAGCTGGGAGCTTCATGTAGACTGAGAGACTTTCTGAATTCTAATTCTTCTTAATTTATCAGGAACTCGTGAAGGAAATGGCCAACAAAGATTAGGACGAGCCGTGGGACGTCCAGCGGAGTCAATGGAAGACACTCAGACAGAGAGACATGTCTCAAAGAGTCTCGCAGCGGAGCGGGGGGGGGGGGGGGGGCAATAAAAGACAAGTTGCATCTGCATCGTCATAGCGATGTGTTGATTGCGTCGTTGTTTTCTCATTATAGCTCGATATCAGCTGGAACATGAGCTCTAATACAACTTGTGCCATATTGATCATGTGATGCAAAACAGCATGTGACGTCCTTACCACAGGTTTTTAATCGGCTTTCAAGCCGTTGGATAGAAACACACTTTCACCAGATTTATTCACACAAGTTTTTCTACCGAACTTCAGATAATTCGATTGACACGTGGATGGAAACGTAGCTACTGACTGGAGAACCTAGTACATGTTTTTGATGGTGGGGGGAAACCGGAGAAATCCACGCAAACATGGGGAGAACATACATATTCCACACAGAAAGGCCCGGAACGACCTGGATTCAGTTCAATTTTATTTATAGTATCAATTCATAACAAGAGTTATCTCGAAACACTTTACAGATAGAGCAGGTCTAGACCACACTGGACGACATAATTTACAAAAACCCAACAGGGTGTGGTTTAGATGAATAGTGGCAACAACAGACAGTAAACGATAATGGAACAGTGAAAAAATAGTTACAGTGGGTACGGAAAGTATTCAGACCCCTTTAAATTTTTCACTCTTTGTTTCATTGCAGCCATTTTCCAAAAATCAAAAAAGTTCATTTTATTTCTCAGTAATGTACACTCAGCACCCCATCTTGGACAGAAAAAAACAGAAATGTAGAAATTTTTGCAAATTTATTAAAAAACAAAAACTGAAATATCACATGGTCATAAGTATTCAGACCCTTTGCCGTGACCCTCATATGTAACTCAGGTGCTGTCTATTTCTTCTGATCATCCTTGAGATGGTTCTACACCTTCATTGGAGTCCAGCTGTGTTTGATTATACTGATTGGACTTGATTAGGAAAGCCACACACCTGTCTATATAAGACCTTACAGCTCACAGTGCATGTCAGAGCAAATGACAATCATGAGGTCAAAGGAACTGCCTGAGGAGCTCAGAGACAGAATTGTGGCAAGGCACAGATCTGGTCAAGGTTACAAAAAAATTTCTGCTGCACTTAAGGTTCCTAAGAGCACAGTGGCCTCCATAATCCTCAAATGGAAGACGTTTGGGACGACCAGAACCCTTCCTAGAGCTGGCCGTCCGGCCAAACTGAGCTATCGGGGGAGAAGAGCCTTGGTGAGAGAGGCAAAGAAGAACCCAATGGTCACTGTGGCTAAGCTCCAGAGATGCAGTCGGGAGATGGGAGAAAGTTGTAGTAAGTCAACCATCACTGCAGCAATCCACCAGTCGGGGCTTTATGGCAGAGTGGCCCGAAGGAAGCCTCTCCTCAGTGCAAGACACATGAAAGCCCGCATGGAGTTTGCTAAAAAACACCTGAAGGACTCCAAGATGGTGATAAATAAAATCCTCTGGTCTGATGAGACCAAGATAGAACTTTTTGGCCTTAATTCTAAGCGGTATGTGTGGAGAAAACCAGGCACTGCTCATCACCTGTCCAATACAGTCCCAACAGTGAAGCATGGTGGTGGCAGCATCATGCTGTGGGGGTGTTTTTCAGCTGCAGGGACAGGACGACTGGTTGCAATCGAGGGAAAGATGAATGCGGCCAAGTACAGGGATATCCTGGACGAAAACCTTTTCCAGAGTGCTCTGGACCTCAGACTGGGCCGAAGGTTTACCTTCCAACAAGACAATGACCCTAAGCACACCGCTAAAATAACGAAGGAGTGGCTTCACAACAACTCCGTGGCTGTTCTTGAATGGCCCAGCCAGAGCCCTGACTTAAACCCAATTGAGCATCTCTGGAGAGACCTGAAAATGACTGTCCACCAACGTTTACCATCCAACCTGACAGAACTGGAGAGGATCTGCAAGGAGGAATGGCAGAGGATACCCAAATCCAGATGTGAAAAACTTGTTGCATCTTTCCCAAAACGACTCATGGCTGTATTAGATCAAAAGGGTGCTTCTACTAAATACTGAACAAAGGGTCTGAATACTTATGACCATGTGATATTTCAGTTTTTGTTTTTTAATAAATTTGCAAAAATTTCTACATTTCTGTTTTTTTCTGTCCAAGATGGGGTGCTGAGTGTACATTACTGAGAAATAAAATGAACTTTTTTGATTTTTGGAAAATGCCTGCAATGAAACAAAGAGTGAAAAATTTAAAGGGGTCTGAATACTTTCCGTACCCACTGTATTTGTAGTAGTTCATGGCAATGCAAGGCACAGCACGGCCTTACAAGGAACCGCAGGATGTAGCAGGGTACTGCAGGGCGTAGCAGGATGTAGCAGGATGTAGCAGGGCACCGCAGGGCGTAGCAGGATGTAGCAGGATGTAGCAGGGCACCGCAGGGCGTAGCAGGATGTGTAGCAGGACCATGGCGACAGCTGCTACCATGATTTTGGAGCCTCCCTGATCCGAGGAAACATGCTGGGGGAAAAAGAACATAAGGACTCCGGGGAATGACTCCCCAGAGCTAGGTTAGTAACAAGCATTTCTGGGACATGGATACACACAGATGGAGAATAAAGGAGAGAGGGCTGAAGGCTCTGGCTCCCATTCTACTTTTAGAGACTCTAGAAAACCTGAAAGTAACTGAATTCTGGGAGCGTAGTGCATAAAAAAATAATTTCTGTTTACAATTTAATGTCGACCTAACAACATTTGTTTATACAGTATATTCTGTTATGTTTTGCAAATTCAGAAAGTGCCTTGTGCTCAGTCCTGTAGTTTTATGTAGCCAATGTATTTAGTAGTAGAGCATTTCAGAATGTTTTGTTTTTAAGCTTATAAAGCTATGATTTAAATATCCTATATGGCTTTAATAGAAAAATGCATCGCAATGCATCGTGATGTCGAATCGAAGTCATGATAATCGTAGTCAAATTGAAAGATCAGGGAAGATGACAACTCTATTGCATAATAATAAGAAATCATTGACAGGAAACAGAATTTTGAACAGAACAAACTGAGTTTTATTATAGAAAGAGGTAATATGAGTAATAAAGTCAAAAATATCAATTACAAAATCAACACAAAAAAACTAAACAATTCCAAGAAAAGTTACTTAACTAAGACATTTAGGCTTTCACAGGCAAGTCAATGTTTCTGATTATATTACAACAAACATCAACAAAGGTAAGAATACAATATTAAAGACAAGAACATTTAAAAAAGAAAAAAGTCAGAATTTGTTCAAAATTTAGACTTTACGAAGTCTAAAATAACCTCTGCAGCCTGGGGCTGTAACAATACACCATATATATATATATATATATATATATATATATATATATATATATATATATATATATATATATATATATATATATATTCCATTGTGCAGATGATACGTGCATGTTGAAAATTCTTCAATCAAGTTCTCTTACATTTACAAAGTTAATTAAATGGCTACTGGTTCACAGTACTGTGCAGGGTCCAAAATTAACAGTCACCTGTCGCCAAATGTGGGGGCGTGCCGACACACAAACGCATTAACACTGACGCACGCACCAGACATCAGCCACTACCTTCTGTTCACTGATAGCTACTGTTTAACACATGCTAATTGATTAGCTAGTAAGGTGTGATTTGTTGCAGCCAGCCTTTCAAAAGAAACCACAGGAAATGGAGGCGCTGGCACACTTTTCGCACTCCGTGTCTGCGGACAGCTGTAGGCTTGTACCATTGTTGATGCTTTGTACATTGTCGGACACATGCAGCCACTGTCCTGAAAGCGCTTGCAGGCCCACGACATGTATGTGCGAGCTGTCTCTGTCGGCTGTGTGTCTGCCTGGTAGCTACTCTCGGACTTCCGATTTAACTCGCCGGTCTTCATTAATATAGTTTCATGTGTCTAGCTCTCCACAAGCAGAAAAAAGAGGAGCTTGAAACGCAACTTGCGATGTGATCTGGACAGGAAAGGCTAACTCTGGGAGTTGGAAGGGGTGTGTCTGCATTCTGACTTCTCACTCTGCAACACAGGTTTGTGTCGCACTTCCGGTTTTGTATCGCATATTGTTACAGCAGGCAGATGTATTTTGAAGGTCTAATTCAATGTCAATTCATAACAAGAGTTATCTCGAGACACGTTACAGATAGAGTAGGTCTAGACCACACTCAATAATTTGCAAGGACCCAACAGTTCTTTCAGAGCAAGCAACAGTGGCGAGGGAAAAACTCCCTTTTAGGCAGAAACCTGGGACAGACCCATGCTCTTGGTAGCAGGTTGGGGTTAAAATGAAGAGTGGCAATAACAGGCCCAATAAAATAGTAGTTTGTAGTAGTTCTTTGTAGTAGTTCATGGCATAGCAGGGCACTGTGCGGCAGTACAAGGCACAGCAGGACGTAGCAGGGCACAGCAGAGGTCTGAATACTTAATCAGTATCCATTGACTCCTCAACCACAGACTTGAAGACCTTTTCTAGGTCTGAGTTTCCCTTCACCTCTTTGTTAACTCTCTCCAACAGCTCATCGTTCCCGCTTGCTTTTAACATACTCACAAAGTGTTCAAATATTGTGAGCAGAGGTTGGCAGAACTCTATCACACTCGGTTCAGATTTTGGAAACCCACCAGTGTGCAAACCGAAAACTCTGCCCTGGGCATCAAACACCGGGGAGCCAGAAGAGCCGTGATACATGAAAGACTTGTAGTACACTACAGAATCTGCATGAATGATAAATGTAGGATCCATTTTTTTCACTCCTCCGTTTGGGTGACCAATAATACAGGCGTCACCATTCTGAGGCTTTGGACCAAAACTCTTCAGGAGTCCTGGTGGCACCATTGTGTTAGTGATTTTCTTTGTTTTGTGGTTGTAGTTTTCACCCACAGGCATTATCTCAAGTACAGCATAATCCAGATCACCAAGAACGTAGCAGATTTTAGGGTGAGCCAGCTTGAAGTAGTACTCTTTTGACTCAGGATCTTCAAACTTAACACACACATCTATACCCTCCAACTTTTGTCCTTCGACACAACCTTTGAAAAGGTGTGCGTTGGTCAAGATGAAGTTGTCAATCAGCACAAAGCCTGTTCCCTGAGAACCATTCTCAACATCAATTTTGCAAACTGACTCGCCCTGTTTCAGCAGCTTCCTGACTCTGTAAACTTCACTGAATGACTGTTCAATCTTCCCAAAGTTTTCCTTCCTCAGGTTCAGTGCTTCAGGATCCCCAGGAAATCTACTCTCCATACATTTGGTCAGATCTGGAAGCTGGCGAAGCCAAGCTTCATAAGCCTCCTTGATGTTGGCATTGTTGCCACTCTTTTCTATCGCTGCTCGGATTTTTCTCTGCTGTGCTTCATCTACAGCCGGCGTTGGGTCAGACCTTTGTGGCGAATTACTTGATAAACCCGAGCTATCATTTGCTCTCTTGTTCCGTGGAAGACACAGCTTGAATTTTTTTTCATTCAGGTTATCGACCTTCTGTATTTGTTCGGTGATGCGGTTTGGATTTTCATTGTCAGACAGAGTGAAGTGGCCGAGGTCTTCAACGAAGGGACCGTCTCTTTCCAGAGCCTCTTTGACAGTGATCCCCTTCTCCCCATAGACACACAGATACTTGAACTCTTTGACAGCATTGTTTCTAAAAAGCTTTTTTGTTTTGGCGTTTTTCCCTCCGATTGTATCGATGTAGAAGACCGAATACTTGTCCCGTGACTGTATTGGTCTGTAAAGTTGGTCTCGGGCCACTTCAACCTTTTCTGGTCCAAATGATATGACCAGAGACTCACCTTCCCCAATACAAGAACAAGGGAAATGTGTTGCAATGGTATATTTATCGTTTTTACTCAGCTGAATCACAATATTTTCATCTGGACGCGTCTTCATCTTCCAGTACTGTTCAGTTGATTGTATCGCCTCCAGAACGGTGCGAGGTTCATCGCAGTTAATAGCGTATTCATTACAGTCAGTAGGACTAAACTTCACGGTGAAATGATGCAAATGTCCGACCTGCAGGAAACCAGACTGAAAACAAAAAGTTGCACATCCTTGTTAATGTCATAAACATGCAGAATTTTTGTGCATGCAGTGTATTGCTCAACTCACCAAGAGATGAAAATGGCTTCCCTCCTTCACATTCACTCGTGTTGCAAAAGTCTGCAAAATCAGAACAGGATATAGATTTCCTTTTTTAGGGTTAAAAGGGTTTGCTAAAATTCTTTATGGCAATACATTTCTGACACAGCGGTCTTGAACATTAGATACAAAATGCCAATTAAAATTGAATTGTGATTTTGTTCTAGACAATTTCATATGCATCTGTATATACAGTACATGAACTCTTTTCTACCTTCCACAAATAACAAATATGGCCTAAAACGATTTTTTTTTTAAATTATAAAATCAATATAATAATATATAAATACAGTATAATCCAAGAGAAGTGCAGACATATCAGTTGCACCAAAATCCACGTTGCTATTCGGTCCAGCAGATACCGATCGTTAAAGCACCAAATTTCGGTAATCAACCCTATTTAGTCCAAAGATTTTTATAAGTAAACGCTCCGGGTCAAAGGTCAATATGGAATGGATTAATCGCCGTTACTTTTTTTTTGATTTTGAAAGCCCTATTTATTTAGTTTTTTTTCCTCATACACACGCACATGGGGCATGTATACTATTATGATTATTCATGCCAATTTTTTGGGAAATATATATTGGCTTGAGTGTTTCCCCTACCATTGTTTTGGAGGTGGCGCCCTGCCCCCCTCCAAAATCCTGACAGAATGACAAAATTATATAATTATGCTATATTTTCAACAACAACAAAAACGGACGTGTGAGATATATATTTTTTTTACACATATACAGGTAATTTACTTCTTGTTCCTCACCTAAAAGTTCAATTAATTTTAACTTTAGTTACACGACCTTGCCCCGATTTTCACCGGTTGCTGAGCAACGCCCGTTGCCATCCCCTGGTTTTGTGAAAGTAGCACAACTGTAGCAAGCTCCTTCGTGGTAACTCGCGGTAAAAAAACGTTGTATAGGAAGCGCCGTGCCACAGAGCGGCGGTTGCTAGGTGGTCGCATCAGCGGCATTTAGTAGATGTGTTGAGCCGCTACAGAGCTCCTCGACACCGGCTCCGGTGCTCGGCATGGAGCTCCGTCGTATCAGGGGTAGTTGGTAGCTCAGTTACCCCAGAATAGGTGACTGTGAGCCGGGTTTCACAGCACCGCGTGTAGCCAGTCATTTTGGCGGAGATAATGGGTTAAGTAATCAAAACGACTAGTTAAGAAAAGAACTAACCATAGAAATAAAATGTCATTCTACTATTTCTATGGAACTATTGTCGTCCCTGTCGCTGCCATGTTGTTTCTGTTTCTCCATGGCAAACAAGCTGGGGTGAGGGCTGAGCAAATTTGGAATTACGGGAGCCCAGAGGGGAGCGTCGGCGGATGTTAAAGAGAAAACCGATTTAAACAAGTCAACTTTAACTGCTCCATAATGTTTTAAGCCCCCAGCGTCGCCTTCCAGGCAGTGCTGCGACCGTTGCCTTCAAGGCATCCAACCCTAAGGTCCTAATCCTACTGCCTGCCAGGGTGTACTCGCTCCAAAGCTAATTGCCGTCCCTCTCTCACTTCGCCCTCGCCCTATCACCCACTCCCCCACACACACACACACACCGGATCGACGCATACACCAGCGCACAAGGCCACCTACGTAGGCTACGGTGAAAGCTCTGCGTGGAGCAACCATAAACCGGCCTTAAGAGCTACACAAAATATACACGTGAATCCTTTCAGGTCAACACTGGAACTTACCTGGTGTTTCGCTGCCATGTTTTGAGGGTTTAGAGATGACGGCTCGCTCCTGTAAAGACCATGACATGTTAACACAAGATACTTGATAAAAAGGGAATGTCAGTATATGTGTCCAGTAATAATATATTAATTAATTAATAATATATATGTATCCAGGGTCATTTTCTGGAAGCACTATATAATACAGCCCGTAACAGCGGTGCACTGCTGCTACATGTATATAGCAAAACCCTGGACTCAGATCACTACAAAATCAATTTATAAATCGTAGAGCTGTATTGCTATTGACTTCCCAAATTGATTAGATTCCCAAGGTCCCGATTTGATCACATCTCGAACATTTTCAGAAAAAAATTGGTCTATAGTCCTGGCACATTTAAAGTAAGTTAGCTAGTGATGTTGTTGTTTGTGTTCTTAACCTGTTACCTAGGTTACACCTGGCTGTTGATTCGGTGTAATGGCAATTGTTGAACGTCCTCGCTCACATTTGTATTTTAAAGTTCATTATTTACATGCTACAGTTACACTGCATTAAGATAATGTAATTAATAGTGTGTTTATTGTTTATTATTTACTAGCATATGATTCCTATATGCATTGTGTATGGTAGCCTTTACAATGTTATTTATTTATTTGCACAACCACACACACAAACACACACACAGCCATAGCTACCCATGCCCGTGTTTGTGCTGATGCTTGATTGTAATAAAGAATCAAAAGAGAGAAGTTGTCTCCGTCCGTGTTTTAACAGACACATCTGGGCCGAATTGGGAAACCGGAGTCAGCTTTAAATCCAGTCCTAGTCCTAATCTAGTCCTCACTAACAAGTTTACAATCATTTCACTTGAGTTATTGTTATTGTTTGTCATCGATTCCGAATTCAATCTAATTGCCAATACAGTAGGCTACTGTACGTTGCACTTGATGCACCACTACGATACAACTCCACAGATTCCCAGCATCCTCTGCCTTATCTGAGACAGATGTTAGAGTTGTAGACTATGCATCAAGAAGGACTTCTGGCCAATATGCTCTGTAATTCTAAATATATATATAAATATAGGGAACTCCTTTGAAAAGCCCTCGGTGATGTAGCAAAGATCAGAAGCAACGGTGCTGCATTCAGGTAGTCTCGGAAAAATATGATCCACACTGGAAAAATTCAAAACGAGTCAGAACGTCTGCACAAATATTACGTAGACCGAGTTTACGTCATATTAACCCTTCAGTGTTGTCTTCACTTTCGACACCCTCGGGTCAAACTGACCCGGGACTTATTTGGGGTTTTAAAAACAATTCTGAAATA
>CM057255.1:20544192-20757457 GCA_029931835.1 Etheostoma nigrum | reverse complement strand
ACACTTCTCTTCATAATCTATTAACAAATATTGTCTTTATTTCCATTTGAAACCATTGAGATAACATCTATGTTTAGGGAATGCAATCAGTCTCTACTAGAACACAATTAAACATGGAAGTGGGGTTAGTTTTTTTGTCATAAGGTTATAATTCATGTTAAAAATCCACTATGGAAACAACATAAGGGTCATATCTAGAATAATGTTCTGAGTCAGGAATACATGTTTATCACAGGAAATAAGGAAAGGACGCTGATTTCAGGTAGAAAAAATGTAACTTGTGAATGTGAAATGGGTCAATTTGACCCAAATACCAGACAAGGGTTAAAGTCAGCCTTCTGAGATTATTCTCTACTGAAGTTCCTCCGTGTGTTTCCCAGCAGATCCAACCTCTCATTTCCAAAGTCTTAGTAGACCTTTCCTTTCTTTGACCAAACTGGAGACCACCACGCTATTGTGCACAGACAGAAATCCAACACTTTGATGTGGTTTTATAAATATTTAATAAATACAAAGTTATTATCAGCAGCATTCTTGATAAAGAAAGCAATGTTACATTTGATTTTGGAAAAAGAAAACTTTCTTCCTGACAGATGGAAAAGTTTCCCAGGATTTAATAAAAACCCAATACTGCTTTTATTGAATGTTTTGGGGCGCATGCCGCCATGTTAGGAGAACAGCATCAAAACAAAAGTACACTTTACCTACTTCTCGCTGATCTTTATCCCACATTTTGTAACTTGACTAGTTTACATCATGGAGGATCAGCTGATGAGTCTACAACAATCATTCAGAAACATAACTGGGACATTCGGACTCCAGCTGCTACGATACAAGTCGGCCATTTGGCAACTTCAGCTTCATACAAATGAAAACATTACACAACAGACGTTGCAAATCAACCTTTTGTAATGAACAAAGTTAAATGAAATGTAAACAGGTGTTTGGGCACAATTGTCCATTATGTAGTCTTCAGATTAACTATTTAAAAGAACGGTCGTGTTAGTGGTGTCAGCGGAGCCAGCGGTGTGCAAATAAACTATTAACCCGAGTCCAAAAATGACAAAAATTTGACATTTTCGTCCCTTTTTCAGACTTTTTTTTTGTTTTCACTAACTCCACCTTACTAGTTTTACAACTTTATGGAGTTTATGGTCAATAACCCTCATTTATATAGAATTATACTTAATATTTGAGTTAAAAAAAGCAGAAATTATGAATTATTTTGACTAATAGTTAAGATCAGAGGAATGAAAGAGATCAGCTGTACTTGCAAAGAGCGTTGGAAGGAATCCAATCCATTTTCTATGGTAATTTGGTTAAAAAGAAACTCATATTTCCGATACAGACATTTTTTTTTAAAGGGGTCAAATTTGACCCGAGGATAACAGGAGGGTTAAACTGTTCAAAAAAAGGCATTTTGAGGGAAGAGTACAAAGTGAAGCTACGATTTATCACAATAAAAACAACATACATGACTGCAACATTTCCATAAGCTCCAAACTACACGTGTCTTCCTTGTGTCAAACGTTTTCACGTGATCAAACATTGGATTGGCAACTTTGTTTTGTTCAAGTTGGCAGCGGTTTTGGCATCACAGTGCCCTCTGCACACAGAGACCCGGACCACCTGGGATCAGTCTGCTGGAAACTGTGCAAGCGTTCAGTCAAGCAACACGTACCGAGGAAACAAAAGACTTTGAATCGGGTCCTTGTAGCGCCGACTTTGACAGTTCGCTGCCAAAACGTTTCTGCACTTTCTTGGTCACGACTACTTACGGCGGAGTTCCACAGGGCTCTATTCCAGGCCCAGGGAGAAGTTAATCCCGTGGACGATACCTATAATGATGGGTTGCCAGGCGACCAGATATCTGAGCCAGTCGAGCAGCTGCCCGTACAGGACGTGCGTCTTCTCCCAGCTGGCAGGAGATGAAGGAATTAAGGAGAGCGCTCAGACAGAAGAGAGATGATGCTCAGTATTCTGACAAAAACATGGTTCGCTGGACTTTTAAATCAGGCAATGCATAATAATACTTTAAATAAAACTCAAACAGGGTGCATATTATGTGGAGAGTATTATAAAAGGCAATTTTAACCTGAAAAAATACATGCGTTATGTTATGTTCTGTTCTTTGCTAATTCATATGTTCCTACCCCCATTATAACCTCCGCCTAGTAACTCACGTATTTCATATTGGTTGGTTTGTTTCAACAGGATTACGGATAAACTACTTGCTGGATTTTCATGAAAGTCGGTGGAAGGGTGAAGCGCTGGCCAAGGAAGAACCTCTTAGAATTTGGTGCCAATCCAAATCACGCACAGATAGACAAGTTATTTTTCACTTACACACATATACACACATTGACTTTAATGGAAACCTAATGACTCCGTAGCCGTTCTGAAGTTGGTAGAAATCAGGGGTAGTGGTAGTTTTAAAGTAAACCACTTTGCGGATAGGTTTTAGATTTGTTAAGCAGCTGCGTGGTCTGGACTAATGCCTGGTGCTAGATGTACATCAGGGCTGGTTCCTGAACCCCCAGTAAATCAGCTGATACGACCAATTATGTCTTCCTGGCAGTAGATGCATTCAACATCAAGATGAGTTTTAACTTAGGTGTTCTATTTATTATGTTCTATGTTTTATTTATAATTAGGAGGGTCTAGTTTAGCTAAAACACTGCAGATGTTATTTATTGTGTATACTTCTGGACCTGGGTAACACGTTTAGTTTCTTCAAGTCTTAACATGCTTGAATGACGAACTCATCTGAAAGTGAAAGTCTGAATACACAGGGACAGTAATAGGATACGGGTTGTTCATCAGCTTCTTCATGTCCACCTTCTCGTTGCAGTACGGACACGTCTGCTTCTTTCCCACAATGCACCAGCCGCGGATGCAGAACTCGTGGAATCTGAGGGGGGTGGGGCAAGTTAAGGCAGAAATATGGAAGAAATGACTCAGCTTAGACAGTTTACAACCAGCTTAGAAACAAAGACATACAAACAAAGATCTTTTGGAAACAGTGACGCATGTCACTCAGTCTTTTTTGTTTTTAAGATTATTTTTGGGCATTTTTTGAGGCCCGAATCACCTCAACTGGCTCCTTAAGCCGCTGCTCCTTCACGTTGAAAGGAGCCAGTTGAGGTGGTTCGGGCATCTGGTGAGGATGCCTCCTGGGCGCCTCCCTAGGGAGGTGGTCCAGGCACGTCCAGCTGGGAGGAGGCCTCGGGGAAGACCCAGGACTAGGTGGAGGGACGTCCAGCTGGGAGGAGGCCTCGGGGAAGACCCAGGACTAGGTGGAGGGACGTCCAGCTGGGAGGAGGCCTCGGGGAAGACCCAGGACTAGGTGGAGAGATTATATCTCCAACCTGGCCTGGGAACGCCTCGGGATCCCCCAGTCGGAGCTGGTTGATGTGGCTCGGGAAAGGGAAGTTTGGGGTCCCCTGCTGGAGCTGCTGCCCCCGCGACCCGACTCCGGATAAGCGGATGAAGATGGATGGATGGATGATAGAAGATATTTCAGAAAAACCCGCTGGTCTTCACTGCTGTTAACTTTTCCTGACATCCTATAATTGTGCCCGAACTGCGCCGAGGAGTAGACCTCTATATATACGTGCCCGCTCTACCAACTGAGCTACCCGGGCGCCCACATGTCAGTCAGTCTTATCGGTCTGGTAGCTTCCAGACCTTTCAGTAACAGGTCCACCTCGTCCTCACTCCAAGCTAATAAATCCCTTCTCTTACAAAGTATTTTGGATTTAAGCGATTTTCAACCGCACACACCCACTTCCTGTTTATACCGGCACGCACATGCCCAATGTGAATGGTCATGTGACATGTGTTGTCAGACGTGTTGGTGTGGACTGAGAGTGCTGCTGGAGCTAAATCTCCCGGTGTGCACCGAGATCGTTTCTGTCTTAAAACGCAGCTTAAAAATGAAACCATAGTAGTGTAATCTGACTGTGAGCTCCCTGTGTGAGAGAGAATTCATTTTTTATTAAAATTTTTGTGTGTTTTATCTACTTATTTTATTTTAACTTTTTAATATATTTCTGTTTTATTTACTTATTTTAACTTTTTAATATATTTTTTTTAACAAACACACATGCTTACTGTTTTATTTGATATTTTAATATATTTTTAGTTTTTAACACACACACACACACACAGTTTTATTTTAAATATATTTGTTGTTTTTTAACACACGCTTACGGTTTCATTTATTTTATTTTAATATACAATATATTTCTTTTTTAACACACACGCTTACGGTTTTTTATTTAAATTTTTTTTTATCTCACACACACACACTTACTGTTTTATGTACTTATTTTAACTTTTTAATATATTTTTTTAACAAACACACATGCTTACTGTTTTATTTGATATTTTAATATATTTTTAGTTTTTTACACACACACGTTTTATTTTAATTTTTAATATTTTTTACACACACACACACACACACACACACACACACACGCTTAACGTTTTATACATTTATTTTATTTAAATTTAATATATTTTAATTTTTCTAACACACACAATTTAACTACTTTATGCTTTAATTACTTGTTTAATGAAAATGGGGTTGATTGTTCTTATGTAGTTTGTATGAGGCTTTGGCAACTTTGTTGTTACATTCATGTCAATAAATTTGAATTGAATTGAGAGAGAGAGAGAGAGAGAGAGAGAGAGAGAGACATCAGCTGGGTTTTTAGGATACATGTGTCCGCAGGAGAGCTGGTAGGTGTCCTCTATAAATCCTTCCTCCTCCACGTCCACCAGGATCCTCTGACCGCACACGGCGCAGATGTTGTCGGTCAGGCTCCTGCTGGGCATGCCTCCCTTGTTGTAGTACTGAACACACACACACACACACACACACACACGCACACACACACACACACACACACACACACACACACACACACACACAAAGTTAACAATGTGTGAATTAGAGGTGCAGTATGTGCACATTTTTAACACAACACGGGCCAAATATCTGTTATATAATCTAGAATTCAACATAATATTATGTGGAGAATACCAATTAAAAAGCTGTAAAGAAGAATGTTGCCATGCATTTAGTTGAGTTATTTTGTGGGACACAACTTTTAAATCTTAAATCTTTATCTAAATCTTTTTGGCAAACAGGCACCAATAAAGGCCAGCTGAATGATTTATCAGCAGTTCCTGTTTGCAGTGTACCATAGATGTAGAGACAGATATCGCTGGATTGATTTGCTACTGAATAAAATGTCAAAAACATGAAGAATCTTGGGCATGCTCTGCAGACGCAGCGTCTTTATTCTGTGACTTCTAGGTAGAAATTCGGACGTTACACTAGTTGGACATCAGCGATAAGGACATCCTCGGGAAGTGTGAGTCTCACCGAATCTAAAAATATCAGAGTCAAGTCTGTGTGTTCAGATTTGAGTTTGAATTTACAAAAACTAGCATTGAAACATCCGTTCATTTCTCATGAATAATCAGTAGAAAATATCAGCCCTACCCCGATTGTAGAAGCCATGTAGTCGGAGCAGATTTCTGCAAAGTCTCGGCCCATGACGCCGTAGTAAAGCCCGTAAAACAGCATGATCACACCTACGTCCATCGAGTCCTCCGCCTTGATCCTGCACAGAGACAGAAAAGAACCACCAGCAGTCTCCTAAGTAAGAGGGAATAATCGATATAATGTGCCTCGTCTTTCCAATGAACGAATGCTCGTATATAAACTGTGCTTAACTGAACCGAGAGACATGTTAATTGACAGAGAGGACTTCCAGTCTGAGTATGTGGAAAGACTCTAGAGGGCTTTATGGAGTATTTATTATGCTTTCAGAGTAAAGACATCTCCTGTTTAACTGCATCAACGGCCAAAGACCTGTTAACCCGTCTGTGCCGGATGCTTCGCGCCGACACATGACATCTACCGCCGGTTACTGCGATGCAACTCTGAACCGGAGAACGCACTGTCATTGGTTCAAATACACATGAGGCGGGTCTTGTTGGCCATTTAAAGCCATGTGACCACCAAAATGTGGTTTGCTGTAAATCATGTCCCTGCCCTCGCTGTCCACATCCTCCTCTGTCGGAGACATTGTCTCGCTCGTCTCTCAAAAATTCATAAACAAACGCACATGTATGTCTGGTTGATTGACATGATTTTCAGCAAACCACAGTACATTTTGGTGGTCACATGGCTTTAAATGGCCAACAAGACCCGCCCTCATGTGCATTTGAACCAATGACAGTGCGTTCTCTGCTGCACGCGTCATGAAAAGACTGACGAATACAAAATGCTGCCACGCAGCGGCCGGCGGGAGGTTCAGAGCTGCAGCGCAGTAACCGGCGGTAGATGTCATGTGTCGGCGCGAAGCATCCGGCACAGACGGGTTAATGTGCTGAGATCAAACTGGAATCTCAGCAGCGGGACACTTTTATTGTCGGTTTCAGGCATGACTCTGCACAGTGTGTCCCTAAACTGTCCTGCAGACTGTTTTAGACTGGATTAGTGGATCGATCGATCAGCTGATCAACAGAAAGAATTAGCTCCATTTTCCAAGCACAAAATATTCTGACTTTCCAGGCTGTTGCAGCTAGCTCGGGGGAGAGACTGGAGGACACTAGGCGGTACAGAGAGACATGCACAATAAAAACAAAATGCCTTCTGCTTGTTTGTTTTGCTTTTTCCTCCATCGCACCGAACCGAAACATGACTTCACATGACCTCTACTGTGCAGCTCTACTGTTTTACCTACAGCACAGTATCCCTGTATTCAGCAATTGGCGGTAAAACCTTTCCAAGATACCGATAACAGACTTAAATAGTCTTAAAGGTTGCCTGATAAATCAATTACCTTTAAAAAAAAAAAAACACGGATTTTCTCCGCCGGGGACTTTAAATTTTAAACGCCAGGATTTCTTCTCTTTTCTTTACTTCGTGCTATATTTTAGCTCAAAATCCAACTCGTAAATTGCATTGCTGCTAAAATGTGCAAAACAAACAACGCTATCTTGCCTTGCTTTGCCTCTGTGAGGGAACTTTTGATCCTAAAATGAGAGCATTTTCAGCATTTTATGTATTATGTTTTATTATAGGAGTGTAAACTGAACATATTTGGGTTCTGGTTGAACAAAATAAGACATTTAACCCTTGTGTTGTCTTCCTGTCAACCATGGTCACTTTTTTCAACATTATTATCGCTTTTTTCCAAACAATTTTGTCACTTTTTCAATGTTGTGGGTGCTTTTTTTGACATTTTTGGTGTTTTTACCAAAAGGTTTATGATATTTTTAATGTTTTCTTATTTCAACGGCCCATTTTTTGTAATTCAATTCAATTTTATTTATAGTATCAATTCATAACAAGAGTTATCTGGAGACCCTTTACAGAAAGACCAGGTCTAGACCACACTCCAGAATTTACAAGGACCCAACAGTTCTAGTAGTTTCCTCCAGAGCAAGCAACAGTGCGACAGTGGCGAGGAAAAACTTCCTTTTAGGCAGAAACCTGGGACAGACCCAGGCCTAGACCCAGACCCAGACCCAGGCCCAGACCCAGACCCAGGCCCAGGCCCAGGCCCAGACCCAGACCCAGGCCCAGACCCAGACCCAGGCTTGAGCACAGACCCAGACCCAGACCCAGACCCAGACCCAGGCCCGAGCACAGACCCAGGCCCGAGCACAGACCCAGACCCAGACCCAGGCCCAGACTCTTGGTAGGCGGTGTCTGACGACCGGTTGGGGTTAGAATGAAGAGTGGCAATAACAGTCCCAAAAATAGTAGTTTGTAGTAGTTCTTTGTAGTAGTTCATGGCATAGCAGGGCACTGTGCAGCATTACAAGGCCCAGCAGGACGTAGCAGGACGTAACATGGCATCGCAGGACGTGTAGCGGGACCACGGAGACAGCTGCTACCATGATTTTGGTAACAAAAAAATTAATAGAAATTAACTGAAAACGGGTCAATTTGACCCAAGGACAACACGTCATCGTACAGGCCAAGAAGTTGAGATGTACTTTTTGTTTCCCCACAATTGTTGTTTCAAGCGAATATTCTAAAAAGAAATATTTCTTTTCAGATCAAATCAATGACATATTTCATGTCCTACACTGACTTGCAACTTGCATTCCTGTAAGTCATACCTGTCTTTTTCTATTTTAACGAGTGTTTTGGAGTCGTTTTAGCTGCTCTTTACTGTTTTATGTTAAGCACCTTGAATTGCCTCGTTGATGAAATGTGCTACACAAACAAAGCCGCCTGGCGTCGCCTCTGTGAGGTGACGTTTTAAGTGCGAGCGACTGTGACACAACAACAAATACCACCCTGGAAAGAGCTCGGCGTGGGCTTCGGACTCCGCTTTGGGAGCTTGTCGGCGGCCAGTCACCTGAAGAAGACGTTGAAGCCGAACATGGTGAACATGATGGCGAGGTAGCCGAGGACGCCCACTGCATAGCTCAGCTTGTAGATCAACAGGAACCACTTGTAGACCATCCTGAAGGACACACAAACGCATGCAAATTACATCACAGTTGTTGTTCTCAATGTGTCAATTATTGTCATTACTGATGATTCTAGCGAATATTTTGTCAATTTATTGATCAATTTATTGTGGATTTTTTTTTTTACTCAAATACTGTGCCAGGTATTTGTTTATTTGTTTATTTCAAAGGATCCCCATTAGCTGACGCCAAGACGACAGCTAGTCTTCCTGGGGTCCAAACAATACATCCAAAAGACAATAAACACCAACAAAATTACTCACAAATATATCATATATAAATTCACAAAAAAAAAAACTAACAATACAAAAAGTACTAACAACCGATATATAATAAAGAATAATATAGCACATGATACATCCTCACTCAACCGATCCAGACAATATTATGATATCGAAAACAAATGTAGTCCAAGTCTTTTTTTAAAACCAGTTTTTCCCTTGGTGTCCCGGATCCCAATATACAGCTGACCTATAAAACACAGTCCTCTTCATACAGTCAGATTTAGGTAGTGGACTATTCAGCCCTCTTGTATAATGTGAATGCATATCTGAGCAATAAGTTATGTTATCGTAAAGAAATTTAGGAAATTTAGGTATGGCGGGATTTGGTGCAAACTGCCGGAGCTAAATCCTGCTCCGGTCTCAGGGTTCAGTCCATTAGTAGTCAAAATCTCAGATGTTGATGTGTGAATCCTTTTTATTACTTATGACAGAGAAATTCGTTTTTATAAGTCCCTTATTAGACAATTCTCTGTAGTAGTGTTTTAGAATATTATACCTTGCATGCTTAAATTCATACATTCATATCTATATCATAATCACTGCTTTCATGCTTATCATATATCCATATCTTGCTTCACGTATATTCATGTATGCTTTATATTTTATAATCTTATATGCACATTTAACCAACTATGTTTTCCTTAAAGCACCGCCATAAAGTCTACTCTGTTGTAAATCCTTTAGATAGTCTTAGTTTCGAGGTCAGGCAGGGTGCAGGTTGCCCCGGCGACCTGCACCCTGCCCTCCTTTTTCTGTGTAGGCATAAACCAAACACCAGATGCTTTAGACTCAACAACTGTAAATCTTTGTGTGTGTGTGTTTCAATAAAGAGACTTTGCTTTTAGTTTCTAGTTGCCAGAGTTCCGTGGAAGCAATGCTGGCAGGAAGGTTGCTGTCACGGATCTTTCCCTTTTGCAAAAGCTTTTTAACTACACATTTTGCCGTCTGCGTCTCGTTTCTTTGCTTGACCATGGTTATTTAGTAAGATAAAGTGTCCTGAACCTGACAACTTAGGATATATCCTGAGACAGAGTTACCTGGATCAAGCTATCACAGCTCTCCCCTTCCTTTGTCTGGCTCTTTGGCTCTTGCACCCCTGGTCTTATTCCCAAAGGGGGGGGGGGGTCTCCAGGTCACAGTGATGTGATGTGTTTGTGTGCTTATTTAGTTATCTTTCCGTTGGAATGTGACTGAAAGTTTATGACCCTTTCAGGACCTGTGGAGAATATGACCTGCTGCCCTTTCAGCTGGGCCGTAAAGACAATGCAACCAGACTCAGGACGCGTCCCTAACCATCAATCCTGCTTCTGACACATTAAGTACAGCTGGGTTATAACAAAATGTACCAGAACATCTTATATTATAAAACACAAGTACTGCAAAACAACTTAATGCATCAACAAACAACTTAATGCATGACCAACATGTCTTCATTTATGTTAAAATGAATGCTTTTGCCTTTTAGCTTAAATGTATAATGTATAGTGCAAATCATACACAATGTTTACACACACATATAACATTTTAAATTCCAACAAAACCTGAATTTCTTACATTTGAAACAACACCAAACGAAATTGGATGCAGTCCTATCACCAAACATCAGCAAAAGGAGATGAATGCATATATTCTTTAATCAAATCAAATCATATTATTTTTTAAATCCCAAGACAGAAACACATCCCGGGGTGAACGTCGGCGCGTTCCTAGACACCCATCATGCTCACCTCGGCGTCCGGCAGGACAGCGGCTTGCGGGTGGCTCTGAAGATGACGTAGCTGGTGACGACGGAGAACATGCTCCACATGGACAGAAACCTCCACCAGTAGAGTTTGATGGTGAAGTAAAGAGGAACCACCCACATCTGGACAAGCGTCACCAGCTGAGGAGGAGGACAGTTTAATATTAATTTTAATTACTTAACCCTCATGTTGTCCCCATGTTGTCCCTCATGTTGTCCTCATGTTGCCCCCATGTTGCCCCCATGTTGTCCTCATGTTGTCCTCATGTTGCCCCCATGTTGTCCCTCATGTTGTCCTCATGTTGTCACTCATGTTGTCCCCATGTTGCCCTCATGTTGTCCTCATGTTGCCCTCATGTTGTCACTCATGTTGTCCCCATGTTGTCCCCATGTTGCCCCCATGTTGTCCTCATGTTGCCCCCATGTTGTCCCTCATGTTGTCACTCATGTTGTCCCCATGTTGCCCTCATGTTGTCCTCATGTTGCCCTCATGTTGTCACTCATGTTGTCCCCATGTTGTCCCCATGTTGTCCCCATGTTGCCCCCATGTTGTCCTCATGTTGTCCCCATGTTGCCCTCATGTTGCCCCCATGTTGTCTTCATGTTGTCCCCATGTTGTCCCATGTTGCCCTCATGTTGTCCCTCATGTTGTCCCCATGTTGTCCTCATGTTGTCCTCATGTTGTCCTATATCAATGTTCTTTTTAATTCCCCAAAATAACATGATTGATTCCACCCAACGCTCTTTGCCAAGTACAAATCTCTACTTTCATTAATTTTGGGACGTCTTATTCAATTTTATAGCATTGTAAAACAAATGGAAGTGTTTTTGAAATAGTATTGAGTAAAAGTTGACATATTCCAGTCTGTGATTATCATCAACATCCATTCCTTTAATTTTAGTCTCAATAATTCCTAATTTCTGCTTTTCTAACTCAAACATTAGGTATAATTTCCTATAAATGAGGTTTATTGACCATAAATTCCAAAAATAACTGTTATACTAAAGTTAATAAGTTAGTGTTATGTAGTGTTAAATGTTAAACAAGTGGCAAACATTGAAAAAGAAGTCAAGTGTTGGAAAAAAACCAACCACTGTACCTAATACACTGACTATGGAGAAGTAGCTCATACAACCACTAAAGATCCGAACTATCCCTTTATTTTTCATGTAAACATTTTTGGGGAGGCGGTAGTTCAGTCCTCGGGGAGTTGGGATGGGAACGGGAGGGTCGCTAGTTCAAGTCCATGTACGGACCGAAGTATGGAGTGTGGACAGTACTTAGGCTGTATTAGCCCGGTCCTACCAGACTCTGGTCCATACATTAGCCCGGTCCTACCAGACTCTGGTCCATTAGACCGGTCCTACCAGACTCTGGTCCATTAGCCCGGTCCTACCAGACTCTGGTACATACATTAGCCCGGTCCTACCAGACTCTGGTACATACATTAGCCCGGTCCTACCAGACTCTGGTACATACATTAGCCCGGTCCTACCAGACTCTGGTACATACATTAGCCCGGTCCTACCAGACTCTGGTACATACATTAGCCTACATTAGCCCGGTCCTACCAGACTCTGGTACATACATTAGCCCGGTCCTACCAGACTCTGGTACATACATTAGCCCGGTACTACCAGACTCTGGTCCATACATTAGCCCGGTCCTACCAGACTCTGGTCCATTAGACCGGTCCTACCAGACTCTGGTCCATACATTAGCCCGGTCCTACCAGACTCTGGTCCATACATTAGCCCGGTCCTACCAGACTCTGGTCCATAAGACCGGTCCTACCAGACTCTGGTCCATTAGACCGGTCCTACCAGACTCTGGTACATACATTAGCCCGGTCCTACCAGACTCTGGTCCATTAGACCAGTCCTACCAGACTCTGGTCCATACATTAGCATGGTCCTACCAGACTCTGATCCATACATTAGCCCGGTCCTACCAGACTCTGGTCCATAAGACCGGTCCTACCAGACTCTGGTCCATTAGACCGGTCCTACCAGACTCTGGTACATACATTAGCCCGGTCCTACCAGACTCTGGTCCATTAGCCCGGTCCTACAAGACTCTGGTACATACATTAGCCCGGTCCTACCAGACTCTGGTCCATTAGACCTGGTCCTACCAGACTCTGGTCCATCATCCTGGTCCTACCAGACTCTGGTCCATCATCCTGGTCCTACCTGCTCGAGCTTTAACTTCTGGATATTCGGCAGCGTTTGCCACAACGGACCGAACTCAAACTAGCGCACAACCTCAACGTCATCATTCTCAGACACGCCCTCTGATTGCTGACTGGACCAGGTCTGAGAAAACCCAAGAATACACCGCAAACCCGGACGTGGTACTGAAGGAAAGCGCGTTCCAACAGAGTTAATTGTAATTTTGCCGCTGGGGATCGTAGTGTATGTGATTAATATTGTTGTTTTCTCACGTTGTAGGACCGGTGGTGCCGCTGCTTCCACTGCACCAGGACTATCTGAGCCACCACCAGCGTGGCGATGAGGATCATCACCATCTCCGCGTGCATGGCCTCGTGACCCCTGTGCTTCACGTGCAGACGCTCATGCTGCACCCTGAACCCACAGAAGAAGGGAAAAGGGCAAGTCGTGGGGCAGAAAGATAAGATGGGAATGAAAATGCAGCATTTGATTATACAGCCAAGTATTTAATATTAAATGAAGCATATTCTGGGGGTGTATAATGGGAAAGAAAGTGCTGCTACTCACTTCCAGTTTTCCCTGTGTGTCATCTTCAGCAGGTCGTCCTGTAAAGAGACAGGGACAGAAATAGCAGCTGTGGGTCTCCATGGACAGTTTTATGTAGGTTAACACAACTTATTACGCTCAATGAGATGTAAGCCCCTTATTAAAATGATAATAAAGCGTAATGCGTGACTCAAACAAGGCGTTTCTTGTCTTTGATGACACCTCTGTATTGCCACGTCCCAACAGCAGCAGCATGCAGCTAACGTCGACCAGTTTGTGTTCATTTAGACGTTAAAAGGATCATCTTTAAGGGTCCACGGTGCAGGAACAGACGCGTTATTTACGCCGGTTTACATACCTGAGGGTGCACACCCGCCATTGTTTGCGTTTTATCCTCCTCCCCCCCTCGTTGCAAGCTAGCCGGCAAACAGCTAGCACTGCTTTGACAGCAGCTTCCCCGCAAACGGTTGCTCTCAGGCGGCGCGGGTATGGAGAGCCAAGAGGGTCAAAAATATGCGTAATTCTCAGCGCGCATATATCACAGGAAATAAGGTAAGGCCGTTGATTTTCCAGTAGAAAAAAATGTAACTTGTACCATTTATCTTCTTGTAAAAATTTTAAATGGGTCACAACACACATTATATATATATATATATATATATATACATGAATACTAGTTTGGTATTTAGGTCAAATTGACCCATTTCAAATTTTTACAAGAAGAAAAATGGTACAAGTTACATTTTTTTCTACCTGAAATCAGCGTCCTCTCCTTATTTCTTGTGATAAACATGTATTCCTGACTCAGAACATTATTCTGGATATGACACTTATGTTGTTTCCATAGTGGATTTTTAACATGAATTATAACCTTATGACAAAAAACTAACCCCACTTCCATGTTTGTGTGCTAGTAGAGACTGATGCATTCCCTAAACATGTTATCGCAATTGTTTGAAATTGAAATAAAGACGATATTTGTTAATAGATTATGAAGTTAGATTTTATTTCAGTTGTTTTTAAAACCCCAAATAAGTAGTGAGATTAATTAACATTGCTGTAAATGCAACAGAATTAGCCAAAAAGCCATTTTTCATTGGTTGTCCCTGGACAGATCTTAAAATTGTCTCACTAAAAAAAATAAAAAAAGATTACCGTCAACAATACACATAAAAAGTAGTAAAACAGATAAAAACAAAAACTGTTTGTGTAATAGTGTTCACATGGCCATTTCGTGACAAATGCATGCCACAAAATCAAAAAATTGCAGATTTAAATCCTGTGCATCAACCAATTGTTTACCATAAATATTTATAAAATGTATTTATAAAAAGCTCTTCAGACGGAAAGACTGTTGTCTTCCCGTCAAAATCACTTAAGTTGAGGCTTTTTAATCAATGTTTTAACTTTTACATTTGTCCCCCTCCCCCAATTTGTCACTTCTGATGTTTAACACTACGTACTCCAATTTAACTTTAGTTTTCCAGTTATATATTTGGAATTTATGGTCAATAAACCTCATTTATAGGAAATTATACCTAATGTTTGAGTTAGAAAAGCAGAAATTAGGAATTATTGATAATTGATAAAAAACAGATAATCACAGACTGGAATATGTCAACTTTTACTCAATACTATTTCAAAAACACTTCCATTTGTTTTACAATGCTATAAAATTGAATAAGACGCCCCAAAATTAATGAAAGTAGAGATTTGTACTTGGCAAAGAGCGTTGGGTGGAATCAATCATGTTAGTTTGGGGAATTAAAAAGAACATTGATATAGGACAACATGAGGACAACATGAGGACAACATGTGGACAACATGAGGGCAACATGAAGACAACATGGGGGAAACATGGGGACAACATGAAGACAACATGGGGACAACATGGGGGAAACATGACAACATGAGGGCAACATGAAGACAACATGGGGACAACATGAAGACAACATGAAGACAACATGGGGACAACATGAGGACAACATGAGGACAACATGAGGGCAACATGAGGGGTTAAAAGAATTGTACGACATGTCACAGAATTTAGTTAACAGTTGGATCTTTATTTTTGTAAACAATAAATCCGAAGTGTAGAGAAATCGATCCATCGCAGCCACTGGGTGTTCGACCTGAGAGACAGAAATAAAACAACAACCTTTAGCTGACAGAAACAAACCAACCGGGCTGTTTATTTAATAAAAAACTGAATTCGCTCAGACATCCAAGGAAGGATCGGGCCATCTTTGGTCCGCTAAGACCTCTGGTGGAAACTACGAATGGCAGGAAAAGCATCATCACAGCGAAGGGTCAATCTGTGCATGTTGATTAAAAATGGACGTACCAGGTAATAATCACCAGCGCCTGGACGGAGACGGTGGAACCCACAGCCAGCAGAGTCCTCCAGAGTCCTCCAACCTGAACGCGATATGCAATGACAAGTTAGCCGAGATGCTACAAGACAGATTATTCTATTTATATTTAACACTTTTTAAAATTCGCTCAGACATCCAAGGAAGGATCGGGCCATCTTTGGTCCGGTAAGACCTCTGGTGGAAACTACGAATGGCAGGAAAAGCATCATCACAGCGAATTGTAGGAACCAGATAACAAGGTGGAGTTGGAGTCTTCTTCTACGGTCATGTCTGCCTTTCATTGGACCTTTGAATCCATTTTTATTACTTATTCATCTTGTGCATGAAGTAAAAGAAAGTCTACATTCAGGACATTTAGACTCTGTAGTCCCCTTATCCCTCGTGTTGTCTTCCCGTTAAAATGAACATTTTTTGTGGTTTTCCGATGTTTTTGTCGCTTTATCTGATTTGTCACTTTTTAAAACCTGAGCTGATTTAACCACAGGTTTTACACTCGATCTTTGAATTCATGGTCAAAAAAAACTCATTTTTTATATTAAATTATGCATAAGTTTTTAATTAAAAAAGCAAAAAGTATGCAATTATTTTGACTAATAGTTAAGATCAGAGGATGTTGAGTGGATCCCAGATGCGTTAAATTTAATCCAGATACTGTTTGGAAACCATTAAAAAGAAAAAAAGAATTCAAATGCTATAAGATTGAATAAAACATCCAAAAAATTCAATGAAAGTAATCATTTTACCTGAAGACTGATGTATGGAATCATCAGTGTTGTTTTTGGGTAAATTGGTCGAAAAGAAACCCATATTTCTGATAAATAAAACACTTTGAAAACGGGTCAAATTTGACCCGAGGACAACACGAGGATTAAGCAGATGAGATACACACCTACTGCAGCTCAGTGGGTGGTCCTCCAAAAAGGACTCCCAAGATCCAGACGTCCCCTTTCACATCCAGCCTGAAAGGGAGATTTGACGTGCATTTAGTTATGATGCATATTAAAAGACAGAAGTTATCAACGTTCTCCTTCAGTCGCTCAGACATCCAAGGAAGGTTTGGGCCATCTTTGGTCCGGTAAGACCTCTGGTGGAAACTACGAATGGCAGGAAAAGCATCATCACAGCGAACAGACTGAACAGGATTATACATTAATTATCTTAAAAACACACCAGAGTCACAGTCATCTCTGTGGAAGGCGTGGTAGATTTAATGCGACAGCACGAGCGAGGTCGTCACCCTGAGAGAGAGATGGAAACAAACCGTTAAGATCTGAATGCAAATGGAGCCAAAAAGCATTATATGGGCACTTTAGTCCTTTAAAAACAAGAAAAAAAGCCCAATTTGTTTGTATCTTCAGAATATTGCATAAGGATTTGTTGCATTTTCTGTATTGCTTACACTTTAAAATGGAATATTTAAGTGTATTTGACAAAACTTGTGGACAAGTTTTGCTTTTGTGGAGAAGACATTAACTTAAACTTTAACATACCAGTGTCACAGCACCTGATCACAGTCAGCTGTGGAAGGCGTGGTAGATTTAATGCGACAGCACGAGCGAGGTCGTCACCCTGAGAGAGAGATGGAAACAAACCGTTAAGATATGAAAGCAAACGTTGCAACGAGACAAGTTACAAAGTTTAAACTGTTCGCTCAGACATCCAAGGAAGGATTGGGCCATCTTTGGTCCGCTAAGACCTCTGGTGGAAACTACGAATGGCAGGAAAAGCATCATCACAGCGAACAGACCCCAGTCTGGGCTCAAAATCAACCGATCGTAAATTTACTTTAAAGAAGTAAAGCCAAGAATTAAAGTCTCAAACCTTCAAATGTGTGTACAAACTATGATATATTTTTAGATCTTTAAAAACCAAGCATATGGCACCAAATTTAGTCAGTTCCATATTATTAAAAAATGAAGATTTGCTGCTTTCAGTATTTTATCAAATTAGATACAACATAGATTATTTGACTATATTTGACTGTTGTGGACAAGACATCATCACTTTTGATGGCCATGTTTCTAGTTTTGTGGACTTTCATTGACAAAACCAAAGAAATCTGCTAACTCCTTGATAAAATAATGCTGTATCCTGGTAATTCTAATGAACATTAGGATTTTAGGCCTCATTGTAAGCCAACTGTTTGCTCAACTTCAATAAACCCCCCCAAAAAACTGGTTCCTCAAAATGTAGATGAAGTAAATAAAGCGCTCACCTGTCCCCAGGCCAGCGTCTGCACGGTGTCCCGCGAGTTCATGTCCCCCGTGGCCGGCGTAACCCTGGAGGACATTTCTGGTGTTAGAAAGCCAGGAAACTCCTCGCTTAACAGAGCAAAGTCCACCCAGTACACACAAAAGATAAATTAACATGGAGAAGCTTGTGTAGTCCAGCTTTTAAACTACATTGTTTTGGTTTGCGTGCAGTTTAGTGTCCCAAATTCCACTATGGCCACGCCGAGACCCCGATGGGGTGGGGTTAGGACTTTGACCTCGAGTGGTTATGGTTAGGATAGCCGATCAGTCAGGGGCAACGCCTGAAATTAACAACCGCCAAATGCAGGTGAACTGGTGAAATTGGTGGGTAACACGGCCACTCTACCTGCCATGTTGGCTGGTAGCCAATGAGAACTCAGTGACTCAGACTCCTAACTATTGGTAAGCAGGGCACGCAGTTGCTTACGGCCCGGATCAATCAGGGGTCTGCATCACTGAAAGACATTGATTGACAGCCGGGGTGCCCTATCGCATGTTCATTACTTGCGACAGTCCCATGTGCAGCCACTGGCCAATCAGGAGTGAGAACGGGTCAAATTCATTTCCGTGTTCCTGATATGAAGACGAGACGTGTGTCACTCGAACATCTCACATTTACCAACTAAACGGACAGCGAAAGACGCAAAACGTTAACATTTTCTTAAATTAAAGTCCCATAAATCCTTTAAACGTGTCCCAGTCCAGGATAGGAAATGATGCCTTTATGCTGGATTATCAGGGCGGGGCCACGAGTACGCTACCATGAATAGGACAGGATCATAGAGACACAGCAATTCCTGTTTTTCATCTTTATGAGGCAAAACAAATATATATATATATATATATATATAAAAACAATGGCTGGTAAAAAAGCGACAGATTTTTAAATCCACTCCCAACTGGGGCAGGTGGTCAAAAGAGTTAACTTCAGGTCCAGATCAGGGGATAAGACTTGTACCAGTTTGGTTACATTATGGGGAATTTTTGGACACTAAATTGCACATATACGCATTTTTTTAAGCAAAAAGTTACATAATATGTAGTTTTGGAAAGCTCACATCAGTCTACAACACCCTAATAATACTATGACCATGCTGCTTTGATGCTAAAGCGCTCAGACATCCAAGGAAGGTTTGGGCCATCTTTGGTCTTTCAACCTCTGGTGGAAACTACGAATGGCAGGAAAAAGCATCATCACGGCGCTTCTTACACACATTAAAAGAACTTTAAAGAAATCTTCTAACCTTGTGTGTATTGCAGAGGACAGTCCAGACGGGGACGCATCCTCCGGAGACCAGCGCTGAACAAACATTAAAAACCTGGGGGAGAAAAAACGGTTTTTAGTAAAAAATTTGTCACACAGGCCTCTGGAATATAACTAAAATAGCTCAGAAAAGTGTCATAATTATCTTAACAGTGACTAAAATCGGTCACACGGGATTATTTTCAATTAAGTACGCCAATGTCTTGACTTAAGTATCACTTTGACCTCTTTAAAAAAAAAAGTCTATATCTGAAATATGAGTTTTTATTACCACAAAAAATGGATTCTTACAACGCTCTTTTATTCCTCTGATCTTAACTATTAGTCAAAATAATTAACAATTTCTGCTTTTTAAACTCAAATATTAAGAATAATTCAAAATAAATGAGTGTTATTGACCATGAATTCCTTAAGGTGGTGTTAGAGGAAACAAAAAAAAAAGAAAAGTCCAAAAAGGGACACAAATGTCAATTTTTTTGTCCCTTTTTGACCCCGGAGGACAACACAAGGGTTGAGGGTATTTGGTTTCTTAATTTCTAATTTATGCAGATCTACATTAGGGCTGGGCAATATGGAGAAAATCAAATATCTCAATATTTTTGAACAAATACCTTGATATCAATATGGCAACGCTATTGTAGTGTTGACCATCTGTGCTTTCACAAAATATTTACACAGTGAGATTTTTGATAAGTAATCACCAGTAATGTGGATACAACGCACACGTGTGGACATGGGTATACAACACACACACGTGTGGACATGGGTATACAACACACACACGTGTGGACATGGGTATACAACACACACACGTGTGGACATAGGTAATATAACACACGTGGCTATAGGTAATATAACACATGTGGCTATAGGTAATGATAAAACAGTTACAGTCTGGTAAGTTCAAAACAATTACATCAATTTACTGTAATGCAGCCTTTAAAACCAGGAAAACACACTTATGCAATAATAGGTTATCCAAAAACCTAAGACGATATCTAGTCGATTATATCTCAAAAATCGATATAATATCGATATATCGCCCGGCTCCGCGCTACATTAACGTGTGCGTTAGTAACTAAAGATGCCACATGAATGGCGTAAAAGTACAATATTACTCTGAAATGTGGCAGAATATGAGTTTAAAGTAGCATATACTCGATTACTTCACATTTGTATTTAGCTAGTGATTAAATGTTGAAAGCCAGGTATTTTGGGGCCGAGCCTCTCCACGTGCTCACTTGCAGGAAACCTATTTTTTAATGACGTCTCTAAAATTAAAAAGAGACGTAAATAAAACAGATCAGTCCCGAAAACAAGGCTTTATATATATCTATATTGCAATAAATACACCTCAGATATAAACACATGTTGGGTTTATTTTTATGGCTTTATTTTAACACGAGAGGTTTATTTAATCGCCTCGTGACAACTCTGGTTGTTAAAAAGCAGTTTTATCTGCAAATTAACTGCAGAAAACATTCAAATAAATAAAGCCGACAGAGAAAAACGCACAACGTGGGGAAACTTTTGAGCAATCTGCGTCCATCCGGTAAACAAAGCCGTCATCTACGACCCACGCCGACATCTTTTACGTCTACGTGCCGTGATTAATGCGTAGCGTCGTCCATTTAAACGATATATATGTTATTATAAGCATATTTAAAGCCATAGTTACCGGTAGTTTCAGAGAACCGCCGATCCGATCTCTCTCTCGGTTGGGAATGAGCTCGGTTGAGTTTCCACTTCCTTTTATTACGTCGTGGCGACGCGTGAGACGGCTTCATGGTGCCGTACCGACACCTGGCGGACCGGAGGGAGAAGGGAGAAGGAAGGAAGGGAGGAAGAGAGGGAGGAAGGGAGAAGGAAGGAAGGGAGGGAGGGAGGAAGGGAGGGAGGAAGGGAGGAAGGAAGGAAGGAAGAAAGTAAGAAAGAAAGAAAGATGGATGGATGGATGATAGACAGACAGACAGACAGATAGATGGATAGATGGATGACGGACGGATGGACGGACAGACAGAGACAGATAGATAAATAGATAGATAAATAGATAGATAGATGGAGGATGGGAGGATGGATGGATGGATGACAGACGGACGAACGGACGGACAGATAGATAGATAGATGGATGGATGGATGGATGGATGGATGGATAGATGGATGGATAGATGGATAGATGGATGGATAGATGGATAGATAGATAGATAAATAGATAGATATGTAGATAGATATGTAGATAGATAGATAGATAGATAGATAGATAGATAGATAGATAGATATGTAGATAGATAGATAGATAGATAGATAGATAGATAGACTGTATTAATCCCAAATTGGGAAATTTACTCTGTTACAAGCAGGAAGTTTTCAAAGGACATTCACACATACAGAAAAAACAATAAAACATCTATAATAATCTATCGCTGTGTGAGCCAATGAGATCTCACACACACAGCTGTGTATTATTGGACAGTTCGTAAGGACTTAGAGGGCATTTTGGACATTTTGAAATACTGTCAACAGCCATTAGCTATGTTTTTATGAAAGGAAATGTTGTTTAAATCAGGCTGTACATGATATCTGTGTAAAAAAGCTTCAGAATACAGACTGAAGTGGAGATTTCTGGCTCAGAGTGTGAGAACTAAACCTTAAATACATCAACATTACAGACTACAGGTGATTAAAAAAAAAGAAAGTCATGTAGGTTCAATGTAAGGCTTGATTTTAATCAATTATTTTGACCAAGCACTTGTGATAAACACAGAGAGAGAGAGAGAGAGATAATCATGTGGATGATAGGAAAATGGACCAATCACCTTCCTCCTTTTCTCTCCCCTCTTGCTCCTCATTGGTTGATGCTGCAGCGAGGCCCGATGTCCTCTCCTCCACTCCTCTCCTCTCTTCCGTTTGGTGCTGCTGCTGCAGCAAGCTGCTGGTGTTGCCGTGACGATGATATCCTCCCCCCTCCCTCCGACACACACACCCACCCACACACACACACACACACACACACACACACACACGGTAGAGAGTGGAGGAGAGGGAGCAAACAAGACACTCTCATGACGCGATGGCTTCAGGCTGGAAAATAGACACTCATGGCCTGCATCTTAGGAAAACATGGTGAGTGCTGGATTTTCCTTTTTTCCTCCCTATAGGGTTGAAGAGTGAGAGGATAGAGGGATGGATGGATGGATGGATGGATGGGTGGATGGGTGGATGGATGGAGAGATGTATGGAGGAATGTTTTGGGGATGACAGCAGCATCCATGCATGCTGGGCTTTCCTTAAAGAGCCTAAATGGATGAGGGAGGGAGGGAAGAGAGGAGGAAATGAGGATGGACAGAAGGCTAGATGAACGCAGGCAGAGACTGATCCACTACAGCTTTAGAGCAAATACAAGTGTGTGTGTGTGTGTGTGTGTGTGTGTGTGTGTGTGTGTGTGCGTCTTTGCGAGGCCTGTGTGTACTGCACGTTAGCATCCTGAGTGCTAATGGTAACAGCAGGTACGTCACTGGTCCACTCTGATTTTTATGGCTATGGATTACAGAACAAGAACAGGTTTTAGGGGCTCCCAGGACAGAAGTACTGCATTATGATATGTTGTATAATAGTATTTTTCATATGACTGCGATGAGATAAGAAACAACCACAAAGACTACAGAGAGACACAAAATGACCAAAGAGACTAAAATGATTACGAAGTGATGCAAAATGACTGTGAAGTGATGCAAAATGACAATGAAGTAATGCAAAATGACAACAAAGGGATGCAAAATGACAACAAAGTGATGCAAAACGACTATAACGGGATGCAAAATGTCTACAAAGTGATGCAAAATGACTACAAAGTGATGCAAAATGACTACAAAGTGATGCAAAATGACTACAAAGGGATCCAAATGACTATGCATTGTTAAAAAATGACTACAAAGTGATGCAAAGTGATTACAAAGTGATGCAAAATGACTATGAAGTAATGCGAAATTACTATGAAGGGATGCAAAATGACAACGAAGTGATGCAAAAGGACTATGAAGTGATGCAAAATGACAACAAAGTAATGCAAAATTACTATGAAGTGATGCAAAATGACAACAAAGTAATGCAAAAGGACTATGAAGTGATGCAAAATGACAACAAAGTAATGCAAAATTACTATGAAGGGATGCAAAATGACAACAAAGTAATGCAAAATTACTATGAAGGGATGCAAAATGACAACAAAGTGATGCAAAATGACTACAAAAAGATCCAAACGACTACGCATTGTTGAAAAATGACTATGAAGGGATGCAAAATGACTGTGAAGTGATACAAAATGACTACGAATTGATGCAAAATGACCAACGAGACATAAAACTACCACAGATACAAAACAACCATAAAGATTCAAAACGGCCGCAAAGACATAAATATGTCTAAATATGAACGGGGGGTGCAGTAAAAACAAAAGGGAAATAACGTCAGCAGGTAGATTCTCAACCAACCCAGTAATCTTAAAACTGATTTCATAATCTAACCTGCATCAACTTTAATAATAATAATACATTTTACTTGTAATGCACTTTATATTTACGCAAATCCCAAAGTGCTACATGATAAAACAGGTAAGTGCTAAAATAAAAACACATGGAGAATAAAAACACATGGAGAGCATGAAAATGGAAAATAAAATAAACAAAAACAAAATGGCAACAGTTCAATCAAAACTTTAACGTGTTTGTCTTTCTCTCCGCCTTTAGACAGGCTCAAATCTGATGCTTTGTCATGCTAACATGATGTTAGCTGTACCTTGAGCTACATGAGTCCTGTGTGGTATATTGTACTTTTTTTTAAGTTTAATTTTTGATCTGTTGGCAAAGAAGTGAGGTTAACAGATTAACAGCACTGTATGCTCCTGCTGAACTATTTTTGTTGTGGTCATTCAAGATGAAGCGTTCAACAGCAACGTACGGTAAAACTATCTAAAGACATTGATCCTATGTTGAATCCCCGAAGGAAAGATGTAGAAATGAATCAACCTGGAATCCTACGACAGAGAGACAGAGGTGAGAGACATGCAGAAAGACATTGAAACAGAGAGAGAAACTGGAGCAGAGGGCGAGTGACCATGCACTTCCCCAGGGGAATACTGCATGCAAGAGATAAGGTTACCAGACTCCATGTGTGTGTTAGTGACGTCAGACTGTAGATTTACTGACAAGCTCTTTAGAAACTGGTCTGGTCTGTGTCTCAACTTGCAGATTATGCTTAACTGAAATGTATTCTTTTTGAGTTTCTGGCATTTATAAAAAAAAATATCAGGATGATGAGGAGTAATGGAGTCGGGTCCGCTGAGCCAAAGATAGGGTGACCAGACGTCCCCGGTTTCCGGGGACAGTCCCCGGTTTCCGGGGACAGTCCCCGATTTTGGTGACCTGTCCCTGGCTGGATCTGTCCCCGGAAATGTCCCCGGTTTTCACCGTGACTGACAGACCCGAAATTTTAATGAAAAAAAGAAAACTCTGACCAAACGGAGCCGACCGAGCAGCGCTGCTCAGAGCTCAGAGATGTTTTAGAAAGCTGTATTTTACCATTCTAAAATCACTGATTATTTACATGGAGTCTGGTGGAGATATGCTGCTCTATACACGCTAAAAGTAGTGATTATTTACATGGAGTCTGGTGGAGATATGCTGCTCTATACACGCTAAAATCACTGATTATTTACATGGAGTCTGGTGGAGATATGCTGCTCTATACATGCTAAAAGTAGTGATTATTTACATGGAGTCTGGTGGAGATATGCTGCTCTATACACGCTAAAAGTAGTGATTATTTACATGGAGTCTGGTGGAGATATGCTGCTCTATACACGCTAAAAGTAGTGATTATTTACATGGAGTCTGGTGGAGATATGCTGCTCTATACACGCTAAAAGTAGTGATTATTTACATGGAGTCTGGTGGAGATATGCTGCTCTATACTCGCTAAAAGTAGTGATTATTTACATGGAGTCTGGTGGAGATAGGCTGCTCTATACACGCTAAAATCACTGATTATTTACATGGAGTCTGGTGGAGATATGCTGCTCTATACACACTAAAAGTAGTGATTATTTACATGGAGTCTGGTGGACTTTTATGTTTTAAAAAAGGATCTTAATCTTTAACAGAAAGGTCGACCTCCTTAGAAATCCTTTCCATAATGTTATCAGACACTTAGAATATTAATCTGAGTCTGTCAGCAGCAAAACGAGCACTTTATGAACGTAAAGACAAGCTGGACAATTATCCCATTAACTTCCATTGTAGCTTGTTTCTCTGCTGCCGACTGCAGCGATCTCGTTTCATACTGCATCAATGTCAAAGGAAAATCTTTCCTCAATAGTTTATATTGTATCTGATACTCAGCTCTAGGTCTAGTGTCCCCGTTTTAAGTTTTACAAAAATTAAAAACATGACGTGTTTTGGAGGTATTTACGCTTCTGAGCTGAAAATGTCCCCGGATTTTGTCTGAGACATCTGGTCACCTTAGCCAAAGATGACGGGGGTAGGTTTCCAATCAACTTGTCTCGCATTGCCAGGTCTATCCTCCACAGCGCTGTGGAGACAACGGGATATACTCTCATCTCCATCGAAAATGCATGTTTGATGTTTTCATATGTCAACACTTTGACTAGCGTTAGCTTGGAGAGCTAATTTACCTGTAGGGCCGCAGACCAAAGAAAACTGCACCACTGAAACTAGTGGCGTCAGTCCAACTGGCGGTGAGATGTTGCTGTTCCTAACGCTAGATTTGGTTTATCAAAGACGCTAGCAGACAACTAACCCTAGTTTTAGTTTATCAAACAATGCTAGCAAACCAACACAGGACAGAAAATCGTTGTTCTCAAATAATAGTCACATCATCTCAGCCATTAATTCAATTTCAGTTTTATTTATATAGCGCTAAATCACAACAGTTATCTCTTTGCTCTTTCCATAAAGAGCAGGTCTAGACCGGACTCTGGGATGTTATTTACAGAAACCCAACAGTTCACCAAGAGCAAGGAAACAGAGGCAAGGAAACACTTCCTTTAAGAGGCAGAAACCTCGAGCAGAACCATGGCTCGCGGGGGGGGAGGGCATCTGCCTCGACCAGTTGGGGGAGGGGGAGGGAGAGAGAGAGAGAGACACAGACAGACAGAGACATGGAGAATTGTAGCAGAGGGTGTCGAGCAGGAACATGGAGGAGGTGACTCCAACCACAGATCCAGACTCCACAGATCCAGAGCCAGAAACACCTGCAGGAAGCGATAGGAGGAGAGAGGAGAGGGGCGAGAGAGCACAAGACTCTGGGAAAGGGAAGAAGTTGAGTTAGTAACATGCATTAATGAAATGAGGTTGCATAAGGATGGAGAGAAGATGGAGGAGAGAGGTGCTCAGTGCATCATGGGAAGTCCCCCAGCAGTCTAGGCATATAGCTGCGTAACTAAGGGATGGTTCAGGACTCTCCTGAGCCAGCCCTAACTATAAGCTTTATCAAAGAGGAAAGTCTTAAGCCTAGGGGAGAGCCGGGACGATTGAAACGCGGGACAGATGAAACATTCCACTTTTCTCTGAGTGTGATGATGATAGTCAGACTTCCTCAGGTCAGAACATTGAGCATGTTACCCTCCTCCTATCAGCTAAATATCTTCCTGTTATTTCCTTTTATCGCGGCGTTACAGCTGATAAACAAGTTTTGATGGTCAAAAGTAAACTTCATTACCGGTCACATTTTTTTGATTATTAATGAGGTTTTTTATTTAAAGGTTTGACTGCATGCTCATTCAGTAGACCAGTTAGTGTTCTCCACAATCCCAGACTTTCATATTGCATGCTTGTTTACATGAGAAGCTAAACAGGCTGTAACGGCATCATGTGTTTATGTCGGGACAGTTGAAACAGCTGTTTCAACTGTCCCCGACCTGGCTTCATGGATTTTAAGTAAATGCACAAATATCTGTGTTTATACAATAATTTATGGAGGTGAGACATGGAAAAGCAGTTTTAGAAAGATGAAAATATATTTGAGCCCACCAGGTGGGGGGGGGGGGGTGGGGGTCGAGTTTTCCCATGTTATCCTATGGAGACTGACGGGTTGGGGGGCGTTTTTTGGATGTCCAGTGGTCTAACCCACGTAAAAACCTAGTGAAACGACATTTTCCACAATAGAAACATGATATAAATGGAAAAACCTACTGTTATAGCTATAAAAATGGCAGCCTCTTGAACCTAGACTGGAACCTGGTTCCACAGGAGAGGAGCCTGATAGCTGAACGCTCTGGCCCCCGTTCTACTTTTAGAGACTCTAGGAACCTCAAGTAATCCTGCATTCTGGGAGCGCAGTGCTCTGGTGGGGTAGTAAGGTACTATGAGCTCTTTAAGATAAGATGATGCCTGACCATTAAATTAGTTGTTTTTGCTATTTTTTTTTATAAAGGTTTATACAGAGGTGGCACAAAACACAACTGAGGGGGCTATAAGTAACATCATTTTCGTCACTGTGTGGAGTAACTATTGTGTTGCGAGCTCCAGTATCCGTGTGAATGCATCAGTATCCTGTGTTGTACAGTTTCTTTACTACATGGACAGTGTGCATTACCAACTAGCTTAGTAAGGAACTTGGAAATACCATAATCCTGGCCATGTTGCATAAATCAGATCACAAAGTGACCGTCTGTGTGTGTGTGTGTGCGTTTGTGCGTAACTAGAACAGCACAATCTTCATGTTTAAGTGAAAAAGGGTCAGGGTAGGCAGTTTTTTTTGGGGGGGTACGTACAGAATGCCCAATTCTGATACTTCGCTACTAATAGGTTGGCTTTCAAGGAGATGTTTAAGCTGGAAATGAAGACCATGTGCGATCAAAAAAGTTGTTGGTTTGAGTCTCAGGCCCTGAAAGGAACAGGGAAAGAGCTACAGAGACGTTTTCTCAATAAGTTAATGCTTACAATACAATAAAAATGAAATAATGAAATATGTGCAGGGGGAGTGTATAAATCCTGCTGAGAGCCAGCAGAGGTTTATATCATCATGACCTGTAGCGTACACCAAACTGGGCCATTCATTGTGGCAGGCAGCACACACACACACACACACACACACACACACACACACACACACACACACACACTAATGTTAATACTTCTGTGATTGTGAAGCCATGTGAAAGCCAAGTCTGAACCCTCAAACAGCCCTCTGAAGACGTGGAAAATTGTTCTTTCATTCCAATATTTTTGGTATTAATTTCAGGAAAAAACGGCACAAAAACCATCGTGTTATGGTTTAGAGAACTTGCCAGTTTCTACAGTTGAATGCTTTTAATGTAAAGCACCAACAATAACTCAATCCAGCTTGGATCATGATCAATGAAAAGCAACTTTGTGTTTTTCTGGGTTGAAATTTCAACATTTTGTTGTTCTTTTTCTACACTTTTCTCAACGTTTTTGTCAATTTTATTCCAATTTTCTCTCACTTTTTTAATGTTTTGTTTAGTCCATTTTTTAACAATTCTTTTGTTGCTTTTTCCAATGTTTTTGATGTTTTTTTGTCACTTTTTCCGATTCTTTTGTCACTTTTTCAGCGTTTTTCCTGCGTTTTTGTAGTTGTTTTTCAACATTTATCACTTTTTCAACATTCCTTTTTCATAGTTCTGATATTCAAAGTTTTTGTAAATGGGTCAAATTTGACAACAGGAGGGTTAACGATTATTACTTTGTCGTCAACTCCAATTGGTCCCAAAGTACCTACACACACATACACATGCATGCATACACACACTCATAACACACACAACTGTCTGCAAATGTATCAATGAATCCACAAATGAAAGAAAGGATTCACACTTGTCCCTCGTTCTGTAAGTGACAGTTACAAACAGCCCCCACCGTGTCACAAGGTCACACACACACACACACACACACACACACACACACACACACACACACACACACACACACACACACACACACCCGAGCCTCACTGTCAGCCCATAATCCTTAGCAGCAGCATTGTACTGCAGAGAATCGTTGTAGGGCCGTGTGGGGGTGCAGTATATGTGTAAAATGTATTTGTCTGTCTGGAAAAAAAGGAAACATGTAGAGATGAAATACACAGAAAATTATCAGAAAGAAGAAGAACACATCTGTGTATGTGTATGTGTGTGTGTGAGTGTGTGTGTGTCCATGTGTGTGAGGCTACTTCCACGTCAGGAAGGTTGTGTTTTCTGAACAAAAGTATTTGAGGGAGGGGGGTGTTGAAACAGGATTATGTACAAGATCGCAGGGAAGTCATATTCATAACCCCCAACACCCCTCTTCATCAATCATTCATGACAATAGAGAGACAGTGAACAACAAACAGCACAAAGGGAAATGGAGAAGAGGGAAAGCAGAACGAGTGAGTAAAAAAACAACATTATAAATAAATAAATAAATAAATCATGTTTTTATTTAAAACAATGATCCATTGATCAATTTGATTGAAAAAATTGGAAAACATTGAAAAAAAAAAAGTAGTTTCAGGACTTCAAATGTTAGGAACATCATTTGTATTCCAACATTTTTCCAATTATAAAATATCTTGCTCTTTTTTTTAATTTTTTTTTGCAGTTCAAAATTCAAACTGAATGCACTTTATTAGGTACACCGGCGACATCTAATGCAATCCAACACATATATACTTTACAGCATTACATTTTGCATACTACAACTTCAATTATAAACATAAAGTTACATAAATACTGCTCTGACATTGCCTGTATTTTCTTTTATTATTTTAATTTAAATTGTTATACATTATTACTACGTTTTAGCTCTGAATACTTAAATTAAAACATGTTTTGGTCAAGTCAGGTTGAAATTTGTTTCAGTAGCTTTTCTTCCACTCCCCCTTTTTAAACATTTTGTTTATTAAAAGACAGTTTCAGCCATGAAACTGTCAATAAAACGCCAGCTGATTTGGTTTCATTTAATAAAAGGTGTCGTTGAATTATTTCCCCCGTCCACAGAGGCACTTCTGCAGTATATGTTGTCTGTCTTTGGGTCTTAATTAAATAAGGTGGGCTGTTACTTTGTCTTCTTGCGAATGGGTCAGGAAGATCTGGATCCATGTGGTCCAGATGAGAGCCGGCAGCTGCTTTTACATCTGGAACGGGGACACTTTGAATCTTCAGCGTGAAGGAATCGCTGCAAACCCACGGTTAAATTCAGGATTTTTGGATTAAAGGGCCCATTACCACGCTTCGCTTTTTGTTGCGTCTCTCTCCCCCCTCCGTGTGCAGTCTGTAACCATGGAAACAATGCCTCACTCCCGTCTCTCTCTCTCTCTCTTTTTCTCGTTCCATCACTTTGAAGTCATTTCCGTGACCTACATTACTGCTCCCCAAAGCTCTTTTTTTAGTATCTTACTCTTCATTCACATCCCTTTGTTGGTCCTACCCCCCCCCCCCCCCACCCCATCTGTGGATTGTACCATCTGTTCCCGGACCTGCTGCAGTCCTGATCCTCACTATGGAGTGTACCATCTGGGAGGAACATACAGTATGCACATTCCTATAGTGCAAGGGGGGCCAAACCAAACCAAGCGTCCCACCAAAGGGTCCAATCAAGCCCACTGCTGACTTTACAAATTACAGAGAAGTAATTAATTCCAATTCCAAATTTACCAGATTAATCTCAGAGAATATCCAAGTTATTTTTAAAAACGGGGTGAAACGTCATAATTGACAGCTGTGATCGACTCATGATTGGTCGGGCAGTGCATGGGCGGGACTTCAATACGGCAGCTTGGATAGGCAGACTCTGGCTCTAAAAATTACAAGTTGGCAGCCCTCATGTCTGGGATAGTTTGGCTTCACTTATGAGGAGGAAGAGACATGTTGTCCATCTGTTAGTTACAGTCCATGGTTTCATCATATCTGCTCAGTATTGCTGTTGTGTTTTTTGTGTACATAACGACATTGTTAATGGGTATAAACCGACACTGTTTCATAGTGTACCGGTGTACATTTCATTTTACTTTGTAATATTAGTGAGCCACATCCAAAATTCTCCAACCTCTTCAGATACCTCACCATGTCTTGTTTAATTGTCTACTGTATGGAATTATGATTGCAGATCCAAAACTGATTAGCAGAAAGTTAAGTGAGTGTTGACCCGTGTTAATCTGCTTTTCTATCTAATCCTCATCCCACTCTTCTCTCCCCAGGCTGTCCACAATTTGAACCCTTTGTGAGTTACATCAACACCAACTTCTGTTGCCTTTTCCCCCAAATCGAACCTAAAGAGGATTGGACGGGTAAATGGAAAATGCGTGGAGTTTTGAATGCCTGGACCTCGTTGCTAATGGACTAATCAATGACTACAGGCTCAAATAAAGGGCATGTCTGAACCTTTAGCTCCGCCTCTTTGCAGCAGAGAGATAAAGCTCTGACAAAACTAGATGATTGTACAGTAAAAATACAGAAAACAAGACCTAGATTGGATTTTACCAGCACTCTTGTGTTGGTGCTGTATGGCAAAGTCCCGCAGGAAGTCATGCCTCTCCCAAGATCCAACATGAGCCAAGAGTTGTCATAAGGAGTACATTTGAATGTTTTGCCCCGTCCCCTCACACAGGCACAATGGAATAAAGTGTGAGACAAGGAGTACACAAAAGCAAGCGTGTATCTGAACTACCAGCCCCTTCCCCCTGGCTGCAGCGTGGAAAAAGGGGCGTGTTCGGAGGTTCACCCCCACCAGGCCGTCGCTCGCAGATGGAGGCCCACCAACACTCCCCAGATAGCAGCAGTGAGGAGTGCACCGTCCTGGAGGCTCCGCCCGGCAAAAACACCTGCCCCCAGCATGCAGGGAAGGTAGGAATGCTGCAAACAAGACTCTAATTCAAAGTGCTTTACAGGATAAAAACAAATGACAGTTTAACGATAAAATATACAGACACACATTAGCGGTAAAAAGAAGACTGAAATCATGAAATCATCAGTCTAGTGCAGGGTTCTTCAACGTATTAGGCCAAGGACCCCTTAACTGAAAAAGAGATGGAGCAGTAGAGCTACATATATTGTATAAAAGGAAATAAACTGGGCCTATAATAACGTGTAGGGCGGCTTTTATACAAAAAAGATCTTGTGTAGAATCCTAAGCTATTCAACTAGCCTAATAATTGTTGGGATGCTTTTTAAATCATGTTTTAATGTAAAACATACATGTGGCACAGTGAATCCTTAGGATGAACTGGATCTGTGGATGGCCTTAAAGACCTATAGGCCAGTAAGTTTTAACTTTTGAAATGGATTCCAAAATATTTCTATAATTTGGAGGCCCCGCTGCATTATCTCTGAGGACCCCCTAGGGGTTCCCCCCCACCCTGTTGAAGATCCCTGGTCTAGTGCATTGAACGCAGCACTGTATCTGTGCTCCCTCTATCCTCCTCTTCTCTGACACCATGCTTTCCTCCTCATCTGCAGGTGGCAGAGCTGTACTGTTCGGCCTGCGAGTGTGCGCTGTGTGAGGACTGCATGCCGGGCCACCAGGAGCACCCTAAGGTGCCCATCAGCCAGGCTCTGGAGCAGCATCGCAGCAGCCTGCAGGAGAGGCTGGGGGCCATCCAGAACAGGTGGAGGTCTCACTGAGTGTGGTTGACACACACTGTAACGACTTGTAATCAGGATAATTTAGACTCGGTCGCAGTGGTATTGGAAATGGTGGAAATGGAGTCTTTTGCTTTTTAGATTTACAGTATATGACATTTAGAATACCTGTAATGTAATGTAATATTTCGATTAGTAGGGCATTTTTGATTAAACATCACGTCCATTAACATTCATTAGGACACAGAATTCCTTTTAAAATACAATATTATTGCTTTGGATGCATGGGAAAGTGTTGTATGACTCAGACATTTTCCTGTGAGGAACACTTACCCAGTACTTAAAGGATCAAAAGTAAAAGCACTCATTATGCAGAACAATAGCCCGTCAGTGTCATATTATTAGATGTTATATTATGTCATTTTGGTTAGTGTAATATCTGATCATGAATTCCAAGAATAAGTGTAAAACCTGTTATTAAACCAGCTCAGGTTTTTAAAAAAAAAAGCCAAAAGCTGGAAAAAGTGACAAATCAGAAAAAGCGACAAAAACATTGGAAAAGCACAAAAAATATATTCATTTTCAATTTTGACCTGCAAGGACAAGTTCATGGTGAACGGGAAGACAACACGAGGGTTAAAGTAATTTTATCAACTTCATGTTGTTGTTTGTTTTGTCTGCAACCATCTAAGATACTAATTACACGTTTTGCATGTAAAATCTTGATTTAAAAGTAAGCATAGCTGTAAAATATAGTACTTAAGGGAACACTGGGAACCCACAGGCACAAATATGTAATGGGACACTGTTTATGACGTGACAAGCGGACATTTGGTGGACAGGCAGGGAAATGCAGGACTATGGAGCAACAAGGAGACACATGCAAAAATGACAATCCCCCTTTCCCTCCGTATTTGTCTCTCCAGACTCCCTCAAATATCAGACTCCCTGTCCTTCATTAAGGAGATCCTCCAACAGCTGACCAATCAGAGGGCTTCTATCGAAGAGGACATCCAGTCGAGCTTTGAGGATCTACACAAGCAGCTGGATGTCCGGAAGAGTGTTCTGCTGATGGAGCTGGAGGTCACATATGGACTCAAACAGAAGGTGCACACATGCTTTTGTGTTTTAGGATTCTGGTCTTCTGCCAGAGTTTAACCCTGATGTTGCCCTCGGGTCAAATGGACCCACTGATGATAAATGACTCATCATAAGTGTCTTTTGTGTCCAGGTCCTTCAGGCCCAGGTGGACAGCCTTGTGCGGGGAGAGGGGGACCTCATGGCCTCCTGTACCCAGACGGAGGAGGCTTTGGCTGGGGAGGCGTGTGTGGCGAGCCTGCAGTTGGAGCAGGAGCTGCAGGAGAAACTGGGGGAGCTGGCCGGCCTCGGCCTACCATGTCAGCCGGAGGAGAATGACCAGCTCGATCTGTTGATGGAGACAGATGGTCTGAGGAAGTCTATACACAACCTGGGCACCATCGTCACAACCAGGTAAGAAAATGTTCAGACCGGTCACTTAATATGCTATAAAAGCATGTCTGCATTTACCACCACTTGACTTTCCTCCTTTTCCTCAGTGCGGTGGCGAGCCAGAGCGAAGCCATGGGTGCAGGCCTGGAGCAGTGCGTTGTGGGACTTCCTGCCTCAGTTACCATAGTGACAAGAGACAAGTCAGGGGGAGCCTGCAAGAGTGGCAATGCAATCCTATCAGCTGAGGTTTGTTTCACAACCACACACACACAAAAAACAAAACACAGCAGAATTCTGTGGCTACACCCACTAAAAATAAAATATTACCCATGTGTTGATCCAGGTATTCACCCCAGATGGCAGCATAGTGGACGGGGAAATATTGGACCACAAAAATGGGACTTATGAGTTTGTGTACACAGTGCCGAAGGAGGGCAACTTCTCATTGGCTCTCCGTCTGTACGACCAGCACATCAAAGGAAGCCCCTTTAAACTGACTGTCAACAGGATGTTGGAGACAGAGGTAGAGGTAGGTGAAGGATGTGTAACAGTTTAAAGCCGAATGTAATGGCGTAATTTAACCCTCATGTGGTCCTTGGGTCAAATTTGACCCGTTTTCACTTAATTGTTGTTTTTTTGTTACAAAAAATTGGCCATCAAAATAAGCGTCACATTAAAAATATAAAAAAAGTAGGAAAAAAACAACAAAAACAACACAAAAAACACCCACAACATTGAAAAAAGTGACAAAAATGTCGGAAAAAGCGATAATAATGTTTAAAAAAATAAACAAAACAGGGTTTTTTTTCATGGTTGACGGGTAGACAACACAAGAGTTAAAAAAAACAAAAACAATGAATGGTCACTTTCCTCTTGGCCAACACTTAGAGAAACATTGACTGAAATCCTTTAAGCCTAAACCGTGATGTCCAGTTAGGGCCAGGGCATGCTTGAAACAACCTAGCTCACACGAGTTCTTTACTACGTCTGAAGGAAAAAGTATTTATAACTGTTCAGAACAACAACATTGAAAGGCGGATTCAAAAGCCATGGTAAGAGGTGATAATCGTGCCGATAACACTTTTGGATGATCTTTTCTTGAAGGCATTCATGGTGTTTAGGGGTGGAGGGAAAACCAATACAGCGTAGTATCGCAATATTTTATGTGGCAATACTGTATCGATACACAGGCACCAAGTATCGATCTTATATTTTATATTATATATTATATAAGTGTTGGTCAGTTTGTCCCGTTCTGCAGCGATAACATTGAAGTGAGATGAACAAACAGAGAAATGTTTCTTTTTAGATGAAACAGATGTTGATAAGTTTCCTTTTGGGGACGTCATTTGAAATTGGGGAAAAATTAGAAGTTGGAGAAAAGGTTATAAATTGCAATATATCGCAGAATGTTGCAATATGTTTAAAATCGCAATAATCATCGTATCGTGGCATAAGTATCGTGATGATATCGTATCGGGAGGCGTCTGCTGATTCCCCCCCTAATGGTGTTGCACTCATTTCTGGAACCAGCTATGTAAACTACGCTGATCTGGTGCAAACAAGAGAATTAAATCAAACCTCAAAGTGTGCGGTTTCACCTCTGGGTAATCCCTTCTTGCTTCATCCCAAAACTACCCAAAGCATTGCAGCGAAATAGTTCCATCAGCCGGTTAATCTTTTCCCTTTCTTGCTAGCTTACCACGCATCACAGAAACGCTCTCTCACATCACTATGCATATGTGTCTATGTCTATGTGTCAATTTAAATTTTCAATTTTATTTATATAGCGCTAAATCACAACAACAGTTATCTCATTGTGCTTTCCATAAAGAGCAGGTCTAGACCGGACTCTGGGATGTTATTTATCTCCCAGGTCTTTCCATAAAGAGCAGGTCTAGACCGGACTCTGGGATGTTATTTATCTCCCAGGTCTTTCCATAAAGAGCAGGTCTAGACCGGACTCTGGGATGTTATTTATCTCCCAGGTCTTTCCATAAAGAGCAGGTCTAGACCGGACTCTGGGATGTTATTTATCTCCCAGGTCTTTCCATAAAGAGCAGGTCTAGACCAGACTCTGGGATGTTATTTACAGTTGTGCTCATAAGTTTACATACCCATAATAAAATTGGCTAAAAAGAGGAATAAAACAATCATCTTTTGGAAATTGATCTTAATGGTTTAATTAAACAATTATGTAAAATCCAACCTTTAAGGACACCAGTTTTCTTTGTGGATAAATAATGTATTGTGAATAAATAAATATTCTTCCTTAAAATACAGGGGGCATAAGTATACATACCCCTATGTTAAATTCCCATAGAGGCAGGCAGATTTTTATTATTAAAGGCCAGTCATTTCATGGAACAGGATACTATGCATCCTGATAAAATTCCCTTGGCCTTTGGAATTAAAATAGCCCCATATCATCATATACACTTCACCATACCTAGAGATTGGCATGGGATACTTTCCATAAAATCATCTCTCAATGCAAATCAAACCGACTATTAGTCTAACTGAAATAGAACCATGCCAATCTCTAGCTATGGTGAAGTGTATATGATGATATGGGGCTATTTTAATTCCAAAGGCCAAGGGAATTTTATCAGGATGCATAGTATCCTGTTCCATGAAATGACTGGCCTTTAATAATAAAAATCTGCCTGCCTCTATGGGAATTTAACATAGGGGTATGTATACTTATGCCCCCTGTATTTTAAGGAAGAATATTTATTTATTCACAATACATTATTTATCCACAAAGAAAACTGGTGTCCTTAAAGGTTGGATATTACATAATTGTTTAATTAAAGCATTAAGATCAATTTCCAAAAGATGATTTTTTTATTCCTCTTTTTAGCCAATTTTATTATGGGTATGTAAACTTATGAGCACAACTGTATCTCCCAGGTCTTTCCATAAAGAGCAGGTCTAGACCGGACTCTGGGATGTTATTTATCTCCCAGGTCTTTCCATAAAGAGCAGGTCTAGACCGGACTCTGGGATGTTATTTATCTCCCAGGTCTTTCCATAAAGAGCAGGTCTAGACCGGACTCTGGGATGTTATTTATCTCCCAGGTCTTTCCATAAAGAGCAGGTCTAGACCGGACTCTGGGATGTTATTTATCTCCCAGGTCTTTCCATAAAGAGCAGGTCTAGACCGGACTCTGGGATGTTATTTATCTCCCAGGTCTTTCCATAAAGAGCAGGTCTAGACCGGACTCTGGGATGTTATTTATCTCCCAGGTCTTTCCATAAAGAGCAGGTCTAGACCGGACTCTGGGATGTTATTTATCTCCCAGGTCTTTCCATAAAGAGCAGGTCTAGACCGGACTCTAGGATGTTATTTACACAAACCCAACAGTTCCCACCAAGAGCAAGCACTAGGCCACAGAGGCAAGGAAACACTTCCTTTAAGAGGCAGAGACTTGGAGTAGACGGTGGTGAGACCCCGGTTGGGGGTGAGAGAAAGAAAGAGAGAGAGAGACAGACATGGAGAATTGTAGCAGAGGGTGTGGAGCAGGAACATGGCGGCAGCAGGTGACTCCAACCGCAGATCCAGATCAGCATTCAGGAAAAACAAAAGCACGCAACCCAATTCAAGCAATTAATCCCAAACTTGAAAAAAGGTTCTCAAATTAACATGCACATTGCCTAAAACCGATGCTTGTAAACAATAAATCCTGCCTCCATCGTTGTCTCTCCAGGTGTCCCCCTCCACCACCACGGCAACCAACTCAGCAGCCTACGCCACCCCGTCCACAGGCTCCTCTGAGGGGGCAAAGAGACGAGGGAAGTCCCCCGGCCAGAAGAAAAAGGGCTCCAAGAGGGCAAGCAGCGCCTTGGGCACCCCGCGACGCAAAACCCAGAACCCCATTGAGGACGACCTCATCTTCAGGATCGGTGCGGCACTACGTTACGGCTATTAAAGCTAAAATTACTGTTGAAGCTACAACATCCTTGCTTTTCATGAGGTCAAAAGGACATTTTAAAGCTTAGATTTGGGCTTACTGGCTTTACTTTGCTGGCTGCCACATAGTACATTTTCTTTTTAACAGATAGATAGATAGATAGATAGATAGATAGATAGATAGATAGATAGATAGATAGATAGATAGATAGATAGATAGATAGATAGATACTTTATTCATCCCAAAGGAAATTTTAGCACAACAAACACATCTACACACATATATCACACATACATAAGAATAAAAATAAAAATCAGTCACAGAAATGCAATGACCATGAAAAGATGAGATACTATTGTAGACTGTGTGTAATGATGAAACAAAAAAAAATGGCCTACCTAAGCAATGATTGGATTTTATTTTTTCTGCTCTCTTTAGGGACAAAGGGGAGGAATAAAGGAGAGTTCACCAACCTTCAAGGAGTGGCTGCTTCCTCCAGTGGCAGGATACTGATTGCTGACAGCAACAATCAGTGTGTCCAGGTAAAGCATGTTTTGTCTTAAAATGGCTGTTTGAGGGTTTAGACTTGGTTTAAGGGTTAGATCAACGTAGGTTTAGGTTTAGCATGCATCGTGTCTTCGGTGGTTCCTCACAAGTGTCTCGCCACTCCAGATTTTCTCCAACGACGGGGAATTCAAGAGTCGTTTTGGGGTGCGGGGTCGCTCGCCAGGGCAAATGCAGCGTCCCACAGGCGTGGCCGTGCACCCCAGTGGTGACATCATCATCGCCGACTATGACAACAAGTGGGTCAGCATCTTCTCCAGCGAGGGCAAGTACAAGGTAGGTGCACCGGTGTGGCTCTGAGCTCATAGGGATGACGTGTCACTTTAAGTTTGATTTGATTCTTCCTGAGCATCGGTATAGAAATAGAAATCATATGTTATGCTTCAAGGACTTTTCACGCTCGTAGATTTTCTGATGCATAAAAACTGTCCAAACTCATGGCTTGTGTTTTGTTGAATGGTTCTTCCTTCTCATTGTATTTGGGGTCCATCAGGGGAAACTTGGCTCTGGCAGACTTATGGGGCCGAAGGGCGTGTCCGTGGACGAGAACGGTCATGTGATCGTAGTCGACAACAAAGCGTGCACTGTCTTCATCTTCCAGCCGACCGGCAAGCTCATCACCAAGTTTGGTAGTCGAGGCACCGGCGACAAGCAATTTGCAGGTAGTTTTAAAGATATAGATTGTCCAGAAATGAATAAAAAAGCCGCAAGATAAAAGGCAGACAATCACGTCTTTAATGTATTATAGACTTAGTATGATCTTCCAATTAATTCAAATCACACCCCAAATAATTTAACATATGCTATATCAAATAATTGATGTAACCATTCAGTAGACACAGCAAAATGTGCGTCTGCAGTTAAAGTTTGAGGAACCTAAAGAAAGTTGTGTCAGCTGAAGTGTAAGCACTGAGAGCAGTTAATTGTCAGTTAACCCTCGTGTTGTCTTCCCGCCGACTTGCAAATCATTGTTTTTCTGAGTCAAAATTTCAAATGAAAAACCTTTTTTATCAACGTTTTGGTTGTCTTTTTCGACTGTTTTGTGTCTTTCCCCCGATGTTTTTGTCACTTTTTCAACGTTTGTCGACTTTTTCTGAGCCTTTTGAAATTTTTGTGGGTTTTTTCCCCCAAATTTTTAAAGTTTTTTTCCACATTTTTGTAATTTTTTTACATTTGTTTACACTTTTATTGACATTTGTCGTTTTTTGACATTTTATTTTTATTTATTTTTTTACATTTGTCACACACAAGTTCTTTTATCAATTATTTTTTTTCTCCAAATGCTATAAAATTGACAAAAAACACCCAAACTCAATGAAAGTATTGAACTGATTATTTATTTAACGTGTTAGGAGCGTTGTCGGAAACATCCACGTTACTTTTTGGAACAATTTGTTTGAAAGAAACCCAAATTTCTGACATAGAAACTTTTTGAAAAGGGGTCAAATTTGACCCGAAGATAATAGGAGGGTTAAAATGTAAGCACTTGAAGTAGTAAGAGACAAATTTAAAGTACAAATACTAAAAGTAGTTAAAGTGTCAAATGAATTGTGAGCTCTGAAAGCAGAAATGTCCGTTGACGTGTGATCACTGACAGCAATTAAAATGTCAGTTAAAGTGAATAATAAGTGCTGAAAGCAACTGAAGTGGTAGTTGAAGCACTAAAAGCACGACCTGTTTTTGTGCTCCTGTTGTGAAGGTCCACACTTTGCAGCAGTGAACAAGAACAATGAGATCATCGTGACTGACTTCCATAACCACTCTGTCAAGGTAAAGCCTCACTCACTGGACATTAACCCGATGCATTTTATTTTTCCTTGACCCGTTTAGAAGAAAATTAGACCTTTGCTTTAGAGTTATCCAGGTGACCAGGTAGATATCTAAGGACATTTTAACACAACGCATTAATATGGATCCTAACATCACATCACAGAGTATGGTCTAGACCTGCTCTTTTAGGCATTTTGCGCTATATAAATAAAATTGAATTGAATTGTACATATTTCTCTTACTTTGTCCTGATCAGGTTTTCACCCCAGAGGGAGAGCTGGTGTTGAAATTTGGGTCTAATGGTGAGGGAAACGGCCAGTTCAACGCTCCCACTGGTGTAGCCGTGGACATTAATGGGAACATCATCGTAGCTGACTGGGGCAACAGCAGAATACAGGTACAACATAACAATCCCCTTTCTCGGGAGTGCTAGGAGTTTTTGCAGTAATCAAACCACATTATCTCTTCTGCTTAAACTTTTCCAGGTGTTTGACGGCAGCGGCTCCTTCCTTTCATACATCAACACCTCAGCTGACCCTCTCTACGGACCCCAAGGTCTTTCTCTGACCTCAGACGGACACGTGGTAGTGGCTGACTCCGGGAACCACTGCTTCAAAGTCTACCGCTACCTACAATGATGGAGGCTTGGACGGAGTAAGGAAAAGACGGATGGAGGGAGCAGTTGTTGGAATGAAGAGATATGGTGCACAATGTCAAATTCTAGGAATGATTGCATGAACCTCTACCGCTGCCTGTAACAATGAAAGAAGGGATGGATAGAAAAGAGGAGGAAGGAAAGAAGGATCAGCCATCAGTACAACATTAGACCACAACGAAACAATGTTTTAGGTTAGACATGACATGATTTGGATTAAGAATCGTTGTAGTTATCGTCAAAAAAGGAAACAGTGGATGACAGCGATTGGTGGGACAAAGATTGGTCTTTAAACTACATTACCCACAAGTCTAAAGAACAGAGATAAGGATAGCATGGAATGACGGTGGATTCAAGAGTTTGCCGCCCTAATTTTGAGAAATATCACAGAATGGGACCCAGGAGTGATGCAAGGCTGGAGTTAAACCAGTTATGCAACGACTGCTTCATGATGTCAAACTCTAGAAGTCCTTCTTTCTCCCAGTTTGGCATTAACAGAAAAATGTACGAGTGGATGGGAAAACAAAGGAAGGACAAAGAGGAAGGGTGCAAAAAGATGACGATAACTTCTTTGGAGACCACTGCTTCCTAAACCATGCATTGAGTGAATGGGATTGAAAAAGTATCAAAAGCATGAGTGAATTCATACAAGCTGGTGTTTTGGAGAGAATGGATTGGAAGAATAAAAATGTTCTAGTGTTCTGCCTTTGTAATATTGTATGTAACAGAAAAAATAATGTCCAGTGAGCTAAAAGAGGTCTACGTCTTAGTTGGACATCATTTCTTACTCATACCACATATTTCCCCTACGACTCTTGTACCGTAGATTCAATTTGTGAACATCATCTCTAACCTGATCCTTAACCCAACATAAAGGTAACAGTGGGGTGTGTAAGTATAGAAGACATCAGTCGTGTTTGCCGTGCATGGACGAGTGACTGAAGTGTGTTGTAAGATGCAACAAACCAAACAAAGAACAAAATGGTGGATGCTCCAGCAGGACCAGCTGAGAGAGAGTGAGACTCCCAGAAGGGCCGAGGCCTTTTACGCCCTCTGTATGCCACGCCCAGTTGGCCAGGTACAGACCACCCCCCCAACTCACCTCCCCGCCCACTCTCAGCACCTGAAGACAAGAAGGAGCAGAACATGACAGGCCGGCAGATTGGGAAGGGCCGTCACAAGGTGTACTGGGAAACATCTGTAAATATGCAACAAGAAATTGATTAAAAAAGGGAATCCTCACCGAGCCAAATTTACATTGACTATATTGTTGAATGAAGATTCACTCTGCGATCGTCATAAGAAAAATATTACAATAAGACATGGGCCACTTTTAGCCTGTTGACCATTGTTCTGTACATTAGGATTGTCTGAATATGGGAATGTTAATTTTGTTTCTTGCCATATGCTAGTATTTGTTAAGTCTTAGGGCAACAGAGACATGATTAGAAATGATTGCTTGACTGACTCCGATTGTCTGGATGATGATGATGATTGATTCAATTGGTTGATTGACACGGTAGCTTTGACGAGCAGCATTGTCTCATCTATGCGTGATTGAGTGTTTTCCTGAAAAATCTGTTGCAAGGAGAAAAAAAAAAGTCTATAATAAATCTATCATATATATTTGTGAGAATACCTTTAATAATGTCATGTAAAATGCTCAAATTAATTACCAGTAATAATCAGTAACATTTTTACATCCTCGTTTCTGCTCGCCATTTTGGTAACGAAAAACAAAATCCTGTGGTAGGAAATTCTCAAATGATTTTATTAATTTCAAAATTTGGAGAAGTGCTGTCGCTGGCTTATACAATTCATTGTGTTCCATCCTTCTATCTTGTCCTGTGCACTGGCTTATCTCCTCAAGGACAAGGCCGAATGAACTGAGCTTCTAACAACATAGACAGTCTGACGCTTCACATTCACACACACAACTCATTATCTTACACCCACAACATACACTCCCCCGCCCCGCCTCCGTCTGACTGCCTCGGTTTCTTGTGTTTTTTCCCACCCTCCCAAGCCACCTCAGAAAACCCCTCATGTGACCACATGACCCGTGTGTTGTCTTGTGCATTAACATGTTGTGATGTTATTGTATGCTATGTTGCTGTCTGCATTGTTTCTTTTCGAGAAAGCGTGTGGTGGCGCTGTTCCATAGCTGCCACCCGAAGGCTTGCTCCAACCTAAGTCAAATTCCTCGTATGTGTCCTCATACCTGGCGAATAAAGCTGATTCTGAATCTGATTCTGATATAGACGCTGCCTTTTGCATCAGTACCGTATCTTAGACTGAGAGACACTGATGTGTCCGTATTTGACGAGTTAGGAGTGAGAAGGGCATTGGATGCTTTTTTTAGAGTAAGCTGTTTCCTATCAAGTTCACACCTGATCAAATAGCAAACTTTACGTAAGTTATTACTTCTATTTATTTAATTATTTATCTTTTTATTCATATTTTTGTCATTTTAATATTTTTAACTTGCCATTTGATTGTGTTCCACCGTGTGCATTGACATTCTTAAGTGCCCATTATATTTCTTATTTTTGTATATTTTGACAGTTATGTTTAATCTAAATATGATTGTTGGTATTTGATACATTTTATACAGTTGTGAGTGGACAAATCAACGGTTTGAATTTGTATTATATGTGTTATATTTTGTCAAACGAAAGTAGTAATGCTGTGGGGGGAAAATAGTAAGGCTAGCCAATAATCAAGAACAGCTTGTTAGCATTGCATTTCTGATTGAAACCAATGGACACATTTAAACAAACCTAATAAGATATGGCTAAGAGCACAATGTTCAAGCTAAGAAGGTTTATTTTCAAATGTCAATACTGTCTGTTTTGTAACAATGGGTACAACTAGTTATAAGCTAATTCAATAGATTTTGGCTGTTTGCAGCCATTGGTTTCCATGCAGCCAACAATGTTTAAATGAACTGAAATGAAAAATTAGTCCCAAAAAGGAGTTCATGTTGTTTCCCTAATTGTGCCGATTGTCAGTCTGTTTAAAGGACATTCTCTGACTTTGTTCAGCACCAAATAGTTCTGTTTAATCTCCAATTTTGCTCATAAACAGTAAGGTCGGGGATTATTTTTGGATTTGTTGGCGCTATTGATTGTTTCAACAGAATCAGGTTGTGCTTCATAAAGTTATCTGGGCCTTGTTTGCTGGAGATTCAGCCTTAATGTCAGTAATACATATGAATGTTTCAATTTGATATGATGTAATTGCCTTGTCATTAATCTTGATTTTAAATTCACTGCAAACATAAGAAAGACATACTGTAGTTAATAACCATTCAAAAAAAAATAGGTCATTGGTAGACTGCACATCCATTTGAAGAAACTTCTGACATTTTCACTATTGGAAAAAGAAATTCCTTAATCAACACAACAGAACAATGCTACATTTGTTATTAAAATGTTTACATGTGTGGCTTGGGTGTGTATCATTCTCGGTTTGAGATCTACAAGATTATACGTCAATTTTGCTTATTTTCTCCAATGGATATGTAATGTTTTGGAACACAGCTCTTAAAGTACTGATTTCTTATAGGGTCACTTGCCTGCTCTTTCTCTCTGTATTTACTGTATTTCTGTATCTGCCATGTCTGTTCACTGTCCTGGACCGTCTCTTTAATAATCACCAACATTCATCACTGAAATAAAGCATTGGTCCCAAAATGGCAGTCATTTGTTGTGGTTTGGTTTTTGTGAAAATTCTGATCTCAACGTGTTGTACTGTACTGATGTTTGCATCCATAGATCAGTGGCTTTGTCATCTGCTTTGTTGTTTCTGAAATCACTAAATCACACCTGCCCCCGGTGGTGGTGAGGTATCCCACAAAGCACCAGATTTAGTCCTACAAAATAAAATATCTAAGTTCATCACAATTGTATCCCACAATGTCACGTGTGTAGGCCACCAACATGTTCTGCTGATAATATAAGGTGACTTGTTCCAATTAATATGTCTACTGTAAGCTTTTATTGTGAAATTATCTGATTGTTCAGCATAGTCTTGATATGATTGGTTTATGTAAAACATGGCTCCTTAACTGAGTTGACTACCAATGCCCACGTTGCTCTGGCTATGGAGTTACCTAAATCTATAAGCTTATATCCAAATTAACGTCCAAACTTCATTTTAAATTCGACTCCAACTATGAATTGCTTTGTCCAGGGAAATATAACACCACCTTGTAGGACTCCCTATTCCCAAAGCATTTAGAAGAATTTGAGCAATTAATTCAGACCTAGTAAAGATTTGATTGTTGGACTTTTGAAGTGCAACAGCAGAATAGTGAGCTGATTAAACTCTACGTTTTGCACAATGAGATAACGCAAAATGACACTTTAATAAGTTACTATAAAATAGTAAACATTTATTATCAGCTCCCTGCAGGGATCACACCTTAAATGAACTCCTGGACAACTTGCATAATAAATCATAGACACAAACATGCATTCATTATACACAAAGTAAAGATAATTTATTCTATCATTTGCATGGCCAGTAGCTACTACATGTGGCCTGTGTGCCTTTAAAAAACACACATCTGTTTTTGCATTTCTCACCACAAACATGAAACTAGGACAAAAAGGTTATGTGTTACATACATCAAGCCTTTTTTTCTTCTATATTTCTACATAATCGTGAGGACTGATCATGTCCATATTTCATAACTTGCTTCACTGCGTTAGCTAATGTACAGTCACTTTCTTAGAGCTCTAATAAAGACATGAACAGTAATAAAGACATATACAGTAATATGTACAATTAAAAAAAATAAATAGTGGGTTCAGTAGAAGGGGTGTCACCAATACGCCAATCCTTAGCTATGGCTTGAGTCCATTCAGATTAATATTTTGCAGTTTTTAGATGATTTTTAAACAAAGAGGTGTGTATTCAAATCCAATGGTTTCAGGCCAGACATGCATCTGTTTGTACCTGTTTGCACTGTGTGTGTCGGCTTGCTTTGCTGTCTTTGTGGGGACTAGGTTCAGTTTTAAACCCTTGTAGTTAGGACATTTTTGCTGCTCCTTACTACTTAATTAAAGGTTAAGACTATATTTTAATATTCATCTTAAAATTTGGTTTACATTATCAAAATCACATGTCATTTAGCTGACTTACAATTGCTATATATATATATCAGAGGTTGCACACCTCTGCAGCAACTAGGGGTTAAGTGTCTTGCTCAGGGACACCACATTATTGATTGCAGTGGGAATTGAACCCAGGTCATCTTCACCAAAGTCATGTGTCATATCCTGGTGTGCCTATTGTAAGAGCAAATATATCTCTAATCTGTTCTGCTTTTCCGATATTTAATCAAATCATTAAAACTGTGCTACTGTAGTATGCTATATACAGGTCTGATCCACTGAAATGTACTTTGCTCAAATGTAGTAGAATCCATGTCTTTACTCAGCAACATGGTAGTTTTCCTGCCCTGTGTAGATACAGCACAGATAACAATAGACTGGAGGGCAGATTAATCCAGTTTGCACTTAATATCACCACACAGCCAATAGTGGTGTTCACCAGGGTAGAGGTGTGCAGGAAAGCGGAAACAAGGATCCCTACAAAGGACAAGGCCAGCACTCCCAATATAGCTTTGACAGTAAGGAAAGCCCTCCTCTTTGACTGGTCAACCTGCTTCTCTTTCCCGCCTCCATCGCCTGGCCCTGGGCGAATCAGAACATGGAGAACAGAAAGGCTGCAAAAAAATACAGCTATTAAGGAGAAGAGCAAAAGGTAGAACAATGGGATGGTGGGCAAATTAGGAACATACAGAGCTGTTACACCCATCAATACAAAGCTCAGCAGCCAAACACACCCAATGCAGATGTTTCTGATACTGGCCCCATGTGCATTTTTTAGACCTAGGTAGATGATGGGGTGAACAACAGCAAGGTATCGCTCCACACAGGTCAGGACGTGAAAGTAGGCCTCTCCACAGAAAACAAAAGGCATAACATATAAGTATACTACCACAATCTGCCCGGAATTAGCATACGTGCCACAAAGGTAGCAGAAGCCACCCAAGACCCAGATCAGATTTATGGCAACCATGTGGTAGGTGAAGATGTCAGCGTGGCTTGTCGTTTTAAAGGAGTGCTGCTGTCGCCATCGTTGGTGACCATAGGTAGAGGACACGAGTGTTGAGAGGCAGGGTGAGGATGATTCTTACGACAGTGAAGGCAGTGATGCTGCCCTGTTGGTAACTGTAGCAATTGAAGGGTTGAACCTTGGTGGAGTTGAAGGTGGAGGAGGAGTTAGCTGCCATTTCAAGTCTGTGTAGCTGTTGTAGAGAAAGGGAAGAAAGAGAGATTGAGACACAGTTTAGATAAATTATACTTCATATTTTGTTAAGGTGCTGTGTGGAGTATTTTTCAGTGAAGTTATCTTTTAATGATCTACACGATGCTCCTTAACCCTCATGTTGTCCTCATGTTGTCCTCATGTTGCCCCCATGTTGTCCCCATGTTGTCCCCATGTTGTCCTCATGTTGTCCTCATGTTGTCCTATATCAATCTTCTTTTTAATTCCCCAAAATAACATGATTGATTCCACCCAACGCTCTTTGCCAAGTACAAATCTCTACTTTCATTAATTTTGGGGCGTCTTATTCAATTTTATAGCATTGTAAAACAAATGGAAGTGTTTTTGAAATAGTATTGAGTAAAAGTTGACATATTCCAGTCTGTGATTATCATCAACATCCATTCCTTTAATTTTAGTCTCAATAATTCCTAATTTCTGCTTTTCTAACTCAAACATTTGGTATAATTTCCTATAAATGAGGGTTATTGACCATAAATTCCAAAAATAACTGTAAAACTAAAGTTAATAAGTTAGTGTTACGTAGTGTTGAAAACGTCAAAAAAAGTGACAAACATTGAAAAAAGCACCAAAAGTGTGAAAATAGGGACAAAAATTTAAGAAAAAGTTAAAAACATCAATAAAAAGTGTCAACAAAAGTGTTGATTTTCAATTTTGACGGGAAGACGACACAAGGGTTGACAAGGCTGCAACTAACAATTATTTTAATATTTTAATTTTAATTGTTTAATTGTATAATTGTTGATTTATTTGTCAATAAGATAAGATGTACTTTATTAATCCCACACTGGGGAAATTCCTGCGCTACAGCAACTCAAAAGAAAAAACACATCCGTATAACACAAATACAAATTAAGTAGACACAGGAGAAAAAAATATACATAAAGTATAAGAAATAGAAAAATAGAATAAGTTATAATAACAATAAAACAAACATTCACCCTTATATAAACAGACAGTTTAAAAACACAGATATACAGATGATTAGAAATTAAATATTGCACAGTTGGAGTTAACAAAGATAAATCAAAAAAAATATGCATAGTGCAGAATATTGTCCAGTGATGGCTCATATTGCAGAAACAGCTAGCAGTGCTACATTATGGTGTCCAGAGGGAAGACCAGAACAGAGCTAGACCTCTTCTGCAGTCTGGTCAGCCTTGTCCAGTCCCTCTCTGTGCTCCCATCTCCCCAACAGGCTGCTGCATAATAGACGGCAGACGCAACCACAGAGTCACAGAATGTTTTCAACAGAGTCCTGCACACACCAAGGGACCTCCTCAGCAGGCGGAGACCACTTTGGTCCTTTTTGAACAGGACGTCTGTTTTTGGACCAGTCCAGTTTAATGTTTATTGAGGTGAACACCCAGATATTTGCATGTCTCCACCATCTCGATGTCGACACCCTGGATGTTCACCAGTGTAGTAGATAGATAGATAGATAGATAGATAGATAGATAGATAGATAGATAGATAGATAGATAGATAGATAGATAGATAGATAGATAGATAGATATCCCAAAAAATGGGAAATGATGGTGTAACAGGAGCAAACACACATCAGTCACACAGCACAGAATATAAATATAAATGAAATACTAGGATACCATATACATACATACAATATGCATGAATTAATAATAATAATAGGAATAAAATATAAGAACAAATATTTGAATATATACAGGATGGGAAAACAAAATGTGCAACTGCTTAACTAGTATGTTAAAATGTAAATAACCAATTGTGCAGGTTGCCCTTAGTGCAGTATTGTAGTGTCTCAGAGTCTTATTATTATTATTATTATTGTTATTATTATTATTATTATTATTGTGGTGTCTCAGAGTCGTATTATTATTATTATTATTGTTATTATTATTATTATTATTGTGGTGTCTCAGAGTCGTATCACCACCCAGTCATGACGTGTTAAAAGAGTTTTATTGCCTGTGGGAGGAGGTAGTGGTAGTTGTAGTACCAGGATTATTTTTCTTGATTAATAGATGTTTTGTCTATAAAATGTCAGACAGTTATGACAAATGTCGATCAGTGTTTCCCAAAGCCCAGCATGACATTCTCAAACATCTTGTTTTGTCCGCAACTACAAAAATATTCAGTTTACTGTCACTGAGGAGAAAAGAAATCACAACATCTTACAACTAAGAAGCTGGAATCGGAGAATTTTAATTTTTTTTCTCATAAAGAAATGACTCAAAACAAATTGTTGATCAAAGTAGTTGCAGATTAATCTTTGAAGCCCTACCCCTTAACACTGGAGTCTCCCAGATAATGTAGCAGTTAGGGATAAATATCTTCCACAAGCACATTATACTGGGAACACTTTAGTTACAGTCAAAACACATTGGTCATATTTCAAGCAACACGAAATGCAACAAGAACAAATACACATTAAGCAATCGGTTGCCAACTTGACCACTCTAGTGTTAGCCTATTTTTTGATGGTAAATCATTATTAAAGCAAAAATAATGACATGTATGTTGAAGTGAATATTAGAAGGAACATAAACTTTGCATGCAGCTTGAACTTTGCAAGGAATATGAAACATTCATTGTTTTTGATCAATCTGTGTGCTGAGAACAGCCTCATCGAGTTGATATTTAACAATTATTTATTGTATAAAGCAAATCAATTTAAGCAAATAATTTGGCGTTTTGACAGTCTTTGAAATACGCTGAGACAGTTTTCATATTCTGTTGCATGTGTGTGTATTTACCTATGTGTGTGTAATGTTTATAATAACAGGGGGAAAAAAATTGGGTTTTCCTTCAAGAGACTAATCATGTATGTCTCCTTTTAATACAAGATAACTAGTAGCTGAATATTACATCTACACACATTAACCCTTGTGTTGTTTTCCCGTCAACCTTGAAAAAAAAAAGGTTTTAGTCACTTTTTTTCAACATTATTATTGCTTTTTTCCCACATTTTTGTCACTTTTTCAATGTTGTTGGTGCTTTTTTTGTTTTTTCCAAAGTTTTTTGATATTTTTAATGTTGACATTTTTACCGCTTATTTCGACGGCCCATTTTTTGCGAGAAAAAAACAAACTGAAAACGGGTCAGTTTGACAACATGAGGGTTAAAAAACTAACTGTAAAACTGACAAAACATTGGTTGAAGTTGTTATGTACAGTGTTTTTTAGCCAGAGACGGGTGAGGGTAAAGAAGAGACTAACTTAAATATTTGTATGGTATGTGGCAATATTAAATGAAAATCATTAACCTATTAAAGAACACCCACCTTGTCAGTAGTGTCTTCATCTGTCTGTCCTCATCCCGTGTCTCCAGTGCACTGACTGCTGTTTTTTTCAGTTGTTCCTTTAGACTGATATTGATTTTTAACATTTCCATATCAAGAGCTATGTGTCAATACGTCACGTTGGACAGGATTCAAATGACCTGCAAACAGACAGGTGTTCATTAAAATAAAGCAGTGTCATGCACACTCTGTGTTCAAAGAGGACATTGACAGCATCGCTCCTTTATTTGCTTTCACGGTGAACTTTAATACAGACAACTGCATAACCCCATGACCCCAGCCATCGTTATCAGTAGTATGGTAGTGCCATGTTTAAACAATTTAATGATCAAACAAGCGGAAACTTAAAAATGTTGGTTGGTAAATAGCACTTTAAGGCAAGGCAAGGCAGCTTTATTTGTAGAGCACATTTCAGCAACAGGGCAATTCAAAGTGCTTTACATAACAACAAAACAGTTAAAAACAATAAAAACAGATAAAACACAAGAATAAAAGCTACAGTGCAGTATATAAAATTAAACATTAAAAAAATGAACTACCATTTAAAAAAGGCAACATCAAAAACAAAGTCATCAGCATGACACTTAATTTGAATAAACACCTGTCTAAGTTCACAGGTTATTTGAATCCTGTCAAACATGATAGACTGAAATTTAATCATAGGAACACCACGAGTGATTGAAATGATTATTTGGCTCTAAACATCCTCCCTATAGAAGAATAAAGTGAAAAGAAAATTTGCCTGCCACGATTGAGATTGTACAGTGACACAAAATCCATCATTTGTTTAACATGCAAAAATCCCAGAGTCCTGGGTGCCATTAAGTTACTCAGACACAGAAGCATTAATATATCTTTGGATCACAAATCAGAACGAGTGAATTGCAGTTCGGATGTGCAGGAGAAAGATCAGAAACAAGCACAGCTGACAAGGTGGGTGTCCTTTAATTACAGTAGCGTTTTCAGTTAATATTTTATTGCTTTTCCTTGGATATACCCTTTACATTTTTAACTGTCATTGACTCAAAATAGGGACAAACAAGACAGCAGTACATTAACTTCATGTCCTTTTTTTCTTTCCTTATTTTTGAAGTTAACCAAATAAAATATTAACAATACCGTTTGCCAGTTTCTGAAAAATAAATTTCAATTCTTAAAATAAATGTGAAGTGCCTTTTTTAATGACTCTTCTTAAGAAGGGACTTTGTTTAATGAGAAGTAATTGTTTTTCTGTAACATGATGAACATTTTATGGAAGCCCATGTCTGCCAGGAAAAAACATGAAAGTGGTGAAAAGTTATTAATGATAAAAGCAAAAATACACTTGATGAATCCATTATTAAGTCAAAATGATGACATAGTAAGCCACATAGTGACTCAAAACGGTGACATCTTAAGTAAATATCTCATTATTATGATTAACTGTTGCAATTTTTATTATTGGGATCGATTTCCCTAAATTTTCTTCCATGAAACTTTGTTATTATTTCCCATATTATTTTCTCTTAATCACGACACCTTTTTTGTTATGCGTCATTTTCTGTTATAGCACAACACTTCTCGGCTGTGACACAAAATCAATGTATCTAATTAAAACAAGAAAACATGTCTTGCTATTATATAAGTCAGTATGTTATGTAGACTTCCATTTACTTGCATTTCAGTTTTCTCACGTAAAGAAAAACAAGCAAATATTTTTTTAGGATTTAGTGGCAGCAATACACTTTCATACTTTTACACAGCCTAAAATATCTTCATACAATAAATAAGCCGCACTGTTATAAAAACTATATCTACTATTACTAAAACAATGTGTTGTAGTTTAGAATCAGTTTAGTAATCTTTGAAATGATATCAGTTATTTCATTTCTGTTCCTCTTGTCTTCCTTTTTTTTTATAAAAGCAAATCTACACAAACCAATATGTCAGTCAACTCCTCTTCCTTCCAATTTTACAACTGCCTAACCTCCAGAGCTGGATTTCTCATCTCCATAACCTACAACATCACCAAATGCATCCTCCTCCTCCCTCTCTCCATCCTCGTCCTCTACCTGGGATACCAACGATGGCGGCGGCAGCGCTCCTTTGCAACAACGAGCCACTCTGACATCTTCACCTACAACATGGCTGCCGTTGAGCTGATCTCTGCAGTTGGAAGCACAGCCTTCTATTGTGGTTTTTACACTGGTCTCTCAGAGTTGGTGGGGTTGGGTTTTTATGCATATTCTATCGTTTTCCCAGGAGAGATTTGTTTTCACATCCTGACCTGTGTGGAGCGCTACCTGGCTGTTGTTCACCCCGTCACCTACATGGGGCTGAGACAGTCGGGTGGAGTCAAGATACGAAATATCAGCATTGTATGTGTTTGGTTGCTGTGCTTTGTATGGAGTGGTGTTTCAGGCAATGATCTTCCCTTTATCCCAATGTTATGTATGACAGTCTTTGCTTTGGTTGTCGTATCTTTCTGCAGCGTTTCAGTTCTCCGTGTTCTGATTCGTCCAGGGCCGGGGGAAGTGGGCGGAGACAGGGAGCGGGTTGATCAATCAAAGCAGAGGGCTTTCCACACCATCACGGCCATAATGGGAGTGTTGTGGTTGTGGTTTGCAGGGTTCCTTGTTGGTCTTGGTCTAAAATCCTCAAATCTGCTAAACTATCATGGCATATGTAGGTCAGTGCTTTCTGGATTCTGGCTAAGTCTGCCCAGCAATTTGGTTTTGCCTCTGCTGTTCCTACACAGAGCAGGAAAACTGCCTTGTTGCCATTAAAGCAATGATTTCTTTTACATATGACAGTAGCGCAAGTTACATCATGTCCATACAGTAGTCCCAAACCAGATCCCCATGTTATCCTGTTATAATTGTAGCCCAAAATTAGTTGATTTGCAGCATTGTTCTCTTCTCACAGCAGCTGTGATTTAAAGGTCACAAGGTTCAATTTATTTTTCTTAAGTCATCACTTGTGCAGACAAATTAGATTGTTTTCAATTTAGACAATATATTCATATTGTTTCGACCATTGACCTTAAGTACTCACCCACAAATCATACATTTTCATTGTATTCACAGGATGTTCATGATATAACAATATTAACAGACAAAAATGTAGTATTTTTAAATGTATCAATAATGTAATGAAGTCATATGTATGACAATGTTCTTGAAGTGAGGACCAAAACGCAAGGAGTTTTAATAAGGATTTTTAACACAAAAAACAAGGATTCCAAAAAGCAACAACAAAGTCCAAAATCCCAACACTGAAAACTCCAACAACAGAAAAACAAAAACAGGCTCACAGAGACGGGGAATCTACACAGGGAAAAACTCACGGGGAACAAAAAAAAAAACGCAGGGAAGAGTCCAAACGTTGAGCACACCGACCGATTAAATACACAAGATAATGAGGTAACGAGAGGCAGGTGACAAGAGGGCAGGGAAGCAGGTGGAAAAAATCAGGTAATCACAAGAGCGGGAAGACACAGGAGGTAAAACTAAAGACACAAACACAAGACAGGATAACAAAACCAAAAAAGGAGGAAAAGAAAACAAAGTAAAACCCCAAACCCCAAGACATATGTAACCTATTTGGTACATTTACATTATATGCTTATTGCCTGAGCACTTTAGCTGCATATTTGTAAAACAAATGAGCAATTTGTGAATACGAATGAACTCTAACAGCTGAAATAAACCTATTCAAGATTACAAATTGTGAATTTCTATTAACACATTTAACTGTTTGTTCCTTGTAATGTGTGCTGAGCTATTTAGTAATTTTTAAATTTAGATCAGTTTCTTAAAGTATCAACTGCCTGCTCTTTCATTCTCTGTATTTACCATTTGTCAATAATGTTCCTTGTTGTGGACTATTGCTTTATACAATCCTCAAAATAAAATATTTCTAAATGGGCGCCATTTGTTGTGGTTTGTTTTTTCAAGATTATCTGTTTTGCTAATGTTTGGATCTTGACTGAGTGCCTTCTGAATATGTTTAAGTTCCTGACATAAGCGACACTTAAAGTTATGTTAGTTGCTATTTATATTTATCTATTGCCCTATTCACACAGCTCTAGTAATTTGATGGTTGTCTGATGTTAATGACATGTAAATGTGCCATGTCTGTAATTTTTGTCAATTAAAAACTCAACCGCAAAGTATCTTAATTGTTGAATAATTGGACTTGCTTGGAACATGGAGAATGACTTTTCACTATTGATTTTTTTTAATGTTAGACTGCATTGCAAAGTGCAAATCAAACTTATTCTCAGACATCTGTTGTGGCCCTGCAAAAAGATATACAAACGTAATTTATTAGTAAGTAATAGACGCTTCAACCCTTGACTGAGGTTGCAGTGTATTTTGGCCACAACTTTAGATATAGTTAGGACTGCAGTTACTCATTTAACTAATAGAGTGGGGAAATGTGATGTCTAAATCACACTTGGCCATGGTCACACTTACTCTGATTACAATAAGGGCTTTGTTAGAACATGATCATTTGTATTTATGGTCTGTACACACAGTGACTTCCAGTGTGCATGACATTGAATTTGAATAAACACCTGTCTAAGTTAGCAGGTTATTTTAATCCTGTCAAACATGATAGACTGAAAGCAGAGATGGTAAAAGTACTCCCTTCCCATACTTAAGTAAAAATACAGATACTTGTGTTAAAAAGTACTCTGGTAAAAGTAGAAGTACTGATTTAACTTCTTTACTCAAGTAAAAGTAACAAATTACAGGCTTGGAAATGTACTTAAAGTATAAAAGTAAAAGTAGCCTTGTGAATGACAAAGCTACCTGGACCACACAGGTCGATGGCTACAGTTGACATGAGAAACATTATTCCATTTCAAACTCTGTGCTCGTGAAATATCCTCCTTGTGGAAGAATAATGTGAAAAGAAAATTTGCCTACCATGATTGAGATTATGCATTGACACTGAATCCATCATTTGTTTAACATGCAAAAATCCCACAGACCTGGGTGCCATTAGGTCACTTTAGACCGAGAGGCATTAATACGTCTTTGGATCAGAACAAGTGAATAGCAGTCGATGAGTTTGGATGTGCAGGAGAAAGATCAGAAACAAGCACAGCTGACAAGGTGGGTGTCCTTTAATTACATTAGAGTTTTCAGTTAATATTTTATTGCTTTTCCTTGGATATACCATTTAAAATTTTAACTGTCATCGACTCAAATTAGGGACAAACAAAAGAGAAGTTCATTAACTTCGTGTCCTTTTTTTCTTTTTTTTCTTTTGAAGTTATCTGAATAAAATATAAACTATACTGTTTGCTAATTTCTGAAAAATAAATTTGTTAAAATAAATGTGAAGTGCCTTTTTTTTAATAACTCATCTTAAGAAAGGAATTTGTTTAATGAGAAGTAATTGTTTTTCTCTAACATGATGAACATTTTATGGAAGCCCATGTCTGCCAGGAAAGAACATAAAAGTGGTGAAAAGTTATTAATGATAAAAGCAAAAATACACCTGATGAATCCATTATTAAGTCAAAATGAAGTCCAAAATGGGACTGAAGTCAAAATGATGACATAGTAAGGCACATAGTGACTCAAAACGGTGACATCTTAAATAAGGATCTCATTATTATGATTAACTGTTGCAATCTTTTATATTTATCGATTTCCCTAAATTTTCTTCCATGAAACTTTGCTATTATTTCTGGGCTGTGACACAACATCAATGTATCTAATTAAAACAAGAAAACATGTCTTGCTATTACATAAGTCAGTATATTATATAAACTTCCAGATATTCCATTTACTTGCATTTCAATTTTCCCACTTAAAGAAAAACAAGCAAATATTTTTTAGGATTTAGTGGCAGCAATACACTTATATTTTACTCAGCCTAAAACATCTTCATGCAATAAATAATCTGCAATGTTATAAAAACTATATCTATTCTTACTAGTGACAAAATGTGCAATGGCTGCAAAAACAATGTGTTGTAGTTTTGAATCAGTTAAATCATCTTTGAAATGTTCTCAGTTATTTTATTTCTCTTATTATTTGTTATTATTTCTCTTGTCTTCCTTTTTTCATAAAGCAAATCCACACAAACCGATATGTCAGTCAACTCCTCTTCCTCCCAATTTAACATCTGCCTAACCTCCAGAGATGGATTTATCCTCTCAATAACCTACAACGTCACTAAAGGCATCCTCGTCCTCCCTCTCTACACCTTCGTCCTCTACCTGGGTTACCAACGATGGCGGCGGCAGCGCTCCTTTGCAACAACGAGCCACTCTGACATATTCACCTACAACATGGCTGCCGTTGGGCTGATCTCTGCAGTTGCAACCATAATCTTCTATTGTGGTGTTTACACTGGTCTCTCAGAGTTGGAGGGGGTAGGGAATTATCTGTATTCTATGGTTTTCCCTGGAGAGATTTCTTTTCACATCCTGACCTGTGTGGAGCGCTACCTGGCTGTTGTTCACCCCGTCACCTACATGGGGCTGAGACAGTCGGGTGGAGTCAAGATACGAAATATCAGCATTGTATGTGTTTGGTTGATGTGCTTTGGATGGAGTGGTGTTTCATATGGCATTGATCTTCCATATATCGCAATGTTATGTGTGACAGTCTTTGCTTCAGTTGTCGTATCTTTCTGCAGCCTTTCAGTTCTCTGTGTTCTGATTCGTCCAGGGCCGGGGGAAGTGGGCGGAGACAGGGAGCGGGTTGATCAATCAAAGCAGAGGGCTTTCCACACCATCACTGCCATAATGGGAGTGTTGTGGTTGTGGTTTGCAGGGCTCCTTGTTGGTCTTGGTCTTAAATCCTCAAATCTGCTAAACTACGATGGCAAGTGTAGGTCAGTCATTTCTGGATTCTGGTTCAGTCTGCCCAGCAGTTTGGTTTTACCTCTGCTGTTCCTACACAGAGCAGGAAAACTGCCTTGTTGCCATTAGAGCAATTACTACTTTTTCATTTGATAATAGAGCACATTATATCATGTCCATTCAGTAGTCCAGAACCATTTTTCCATGTTATCCTGCTATAATTATAGCCCAAAATTAGTTTATTTGCAGCATTATTCTCTTCTCACAGCAGAAATAATTAAATCATATTGTTTTGACCATTGACTTTAATTACTCACTCACAAATCATACATTTTCATTGTATTCACAGGAAGTTCATGATAAAACAATATTGTTTAACATACAAATATTTTATATATTTGTACCCAACTAATAGGGGCCAACACCCCCAAAAAGAAAATTGAAATTTAACCAGGTATACGTTACTGGCAATCGAGTGTGAGGACTCGAGCAAAAATGTTCTGAATCAGCTGCAAATGAGCAATTTGTGAATACAAATGAACTCCTTTAACAGCTCAAATGAGCCTATTCAAGATCACAAATTGTTAATTTCTTTTAACACATTTAACTGTTTGTTCCTTGTAACATGTGCTGAGCTTTTTAGTTATTTTTAAATTTAGATCAGTTTCTTGAAGTATCAACTGCCTACTCTTTCATTCTCTGTATTTACCATTTGTCAATGCTGTTCATTGGTGTGGACTATTGCTTTATACAATCCTCAAAATAAATTACTTCTAAATGGGCGCCATTTGTTGTGGGTTTTTTTTTGAAGATAATCTATTTTGCCAATGTTTGGATCATCAATCAATCAATCAATCAATCAAGTTTATTTGTATAGCCCTTTACAATAGCCGAAAGGTACCCAAAGTGCTTTACAAAAAAGCCATAAAACAATACAAAACACATGTCGAACAAACAGATACAATTAAAAGTGCTGTAGTGGTGCAGCGCTGCAGGACATTAAAAGCCTTCCAGAAATGTAAAAAGGAGCAGACCGAAGGAGGACACCTAAGAGACAGTATTGTCCTAGTCAGAATTAAATGCTAATTTAAAAAAGTGCGTCTTAAGCTTCGTTTTAAAAGGGCTGAGGTCAGTAGTGGTGCGGATGTCAGGGGGTAGTAGGATCATGACTAAGTGCCTTCTGAACATGTTTAAGTTCCTAATAAAAGCAACACTTAAGGTTATGTTGATAGTGATGCAAGACTCGACAGTAACAGCAACGGAATCACTAAGTCAAAGCTAAAAATATGCTAATGTTATTTCCTGTTTTTAAATATTTAGATCTATCTATAGCCGTATTCGCATAGCTCTAGTAATTTGACGGTCGTCTGTGATGGTAATGACATGCAAGTGTACCATATCTGTAAGTCTTTTATTTGTCAACTAAAAACTCAACTGCAAATTATCTTAATTGTTGAATGATTGGATTTTCTTGGAATATGGAGAATTTTCACAGATTTCTTTTTACGTTAGAGTGTGTTGCAAAGTGCAAAAAAAAACTTATTCTCAGACATCTCTTGTGGCAAGATATACAAACATAATTTATGAGTAAGTAATAAATGCTTCAACCCTTGACTGAGGTTGCAGTGTATTTTGGCCACAACTGTAGGTACAGTTAGGACTGTAGTGACTCATTTATCTAATAGAGTGGGGAAATGTGATGGTTAAATCACACTTGGCCCTGGTCACACTATCTAATTACAATAAGAGCTTTATTAGAACATTTGTGGTCTTAGAGATCATTCGTATACACAAATTCCTCATTTGGGCTTTGAAAAAAGTGACTCATATTCTCAAATTAGCTGTTTGTCAATAACTTGATCATTGTGCTTTCAAAATCAAGATTATGAAAAACAACAAAACTCTTTGCAGATAATGTTAGGATTGTAGTGATTCTTAACTAATAGAGTGTGGAAATGTGATGGTTAAATCCCACCTGGCTGTTGTCACACAATAAGAGCTTTTAGAACATGATCATTTGTATTCATGGTCATTATGAAGTACCTGACAAAATGTTTTCACCAAACTGCTTTCTGTACACACAGTGACTTCCAGTCAGCATGACACTTAATTTGAATAAACACCTGTTTAAGTTTGCAGGCTATTTGAATCCTGTCAAACATGATAGACTGAAAGCAGAGATGGCAAAAGTACTCCCATCCCGTACTTAAGTAGAAGTACAGATAAGTATCTGTACTTCTACTTAAGTATGTTAAAAAATACTTTGGTAAAAGTAGAAGTACTGATTTAACTTCTTTACTAAAGTAAAAGTAACAAATTACAGGCTTGGAAATGTACTTAAAGTATAAAAGTAAATGTAGCCTTGTGAATGACAAAGCTACCTGGACCACACACATCGCTGTTGGCTACCGTGGACATGGTAAACACGCTCTTTATATGCCATAGGCTACCATGGACATGGTGAAAACGCTCATTATATGCCGTTGGCTACAGTGGACACGGTGAAAACGCTCTTTATATGCCGTAGGCTACCGTGGACATGGTAAACATGCTCTTTACATGCCGTTGGCTACCGTGGACATGGTAAACACGCCTGGACATGGTGAAAACGCTCTTTATATGCCGTTGGCTACCGTGGACATGGTAAACACGCTCTTTATATGCCGTTGGCTACCGTGGACATGGTAAACACGCTCTTTATATGCCGTTGGCTACCGTGGACATGGTAAACACGCTCTTTATATGCCGTAGGCTACCATGGACATGGTGAAAACGCTCTTTATATGCCGTTGGTTACAGTGGACATGGTGAAAACGCTCTTTATATGCCGTTGGCTACCATGGACATGGTAAACATGCTCTTTATATGCCGTAGGCTACCATGGACATGGTGAAAACGCTCTTTATATGCCGTTGGCTACCGTGGACATGGTAAACACGCTCTTTATGTGCCGTTGGCTACCATGGACATGGTGAAAACGCTCTTTATATGCCGTTGGCTACAGTGGACACGGTGAAAATGCTCTTTATATGCCGTAGTCTACCGTGGACATGGTAAACATGCGCTTTATATGCCGTTGGCTACCGTGGACGTGGTGAACACGCCTTTATATGCCGTTGGCTACAGTGGACATGGTGAAAACGCTCTTTATATGCCGTTGGCTACCGTGGACATGATAAACACGCCTTTATATACTGTGTCCTGTTGGCTACTGTGGACATGGAGAACATGCTCTTTATATGCCAATGGCTACATCTTAAATGTACAGTACATCTGCTAATAGGCCTAAAACATCCCATTAATGATTATTGAGACAGAGACTGGGACTCCAAGTTAATAAGATTCTGACAGAGCAGTAACATATGAATTCAGTTGTGATTCTGTGAGAATTCACAGATCACATTTCTCTTTTTTAATCTTCCTCTTAACATTTAAAGGAATCTACATGTATGTGTGTGCTCCAATATGGCTTCTGGAAATAAAATAAAGGACAAAATATAGAAATTACTAAACAGACATTAATGCCAAGACATTGATGCCTACTATCTCAAAAATCTTTCTCAAATAAGGCCGAGGATAATGGGTAATGTCTTGCTGCTTGTATGCCGAATCTCTGGGATTTCGGTTTTCTTCATTTTCAATCCTGTCACCGTCCATACGACTAGTTACTAACGTTAGCGCCATCAAGCCGCAATGATTTGCCGTGAATGAATGCAAAATAGCAAATCTGTCGTGTACTTATTCGTTATCTTTCAGTTGGAATGTGACTTCAAGTTTATGATACTCAGTTTAGGACTTTCAGAGCAAAAGATCAGTGGACTGTGAAAGAGGGACTGAAACCAGATTCAGGAAGCGTCCCTAACAATCAATTTTACTTCCGACACATTTAGGAGAGGCTGGATTATCATGGAATGTACCAGAACATCTTATGTTATAGAACAGAGTATTGCAAAACAACTTAATGCAATAAACAACAAACAACACACTATATACTTATAACAACAAACTTAATGCATGACCAACATGTCTTCATTTATGTTGAAATAATGCTTTTGCCTTTTAGTTTAAATGTATAATGCAAATCACACACAATGTTTAAGCACATATGACATTTTAAATTCCAACACTGTTTATAAAGAATATAATCATAATATGAATAGTAAAGTAAATATATCAGAAAAATCTGTAGTACAGTAACGAAGTATTTGTACTTTGTTACTTCCCATCGCTGACTGAAAGTTAAAAACAGGAAATATCTTAACACCCCAAGTGATTCAAATGATTATGTTTGGATCTAAACATGGCATTGTGAAAGATTTTAACAACGAAGAACCACACAAATCTAATCAAATTATTCCATATCAAACTCTGTGCTTCTGAAATATCCTACTTGTGGAAGAATAATGTGAAAAGCAAATTTGCCTGCCATGATTTAGATTATACAGTGACACTGAATCCATCATTTGTTTAACATGCAAAGATCGCACAGACCTGGGTGCCATTAATTTACTTTAGACAGAGAAGCATTAATACGTCTTTGGATCAGAACAAGTGAATAGCAGTCGGTGAGTTCGGATGCGCAGGAGAAAGATCAGAAACAAGCACAGCTGACAAGGTGGGTGTCCTTTAATTACATTACAGTTTTCAGTTAATATTTTATTGCTTTTCCTTGATACTATTTACTTGACTCAAATTAGGGACAAACAAGACAGAAGTATTTTACATTAAATTCATGTCAATTTTATTGTTTCCTTTCTTTTGAAGTCATCCGAATAAAATATTAATACTGTTTGCCAATTTCTGAAAAATAAATCTCAATTGTTAAAATAAATGATGATTTAAATCATTTTTAATAACTCATTTTAAGAAGGGACTTTGTTTAATGAGACGTAATTGTTTTTCTGTAACATGATGAACATTTTATGGAAGCCCATGTCTGCCAGGAAAGAACATGAAAGTGAATAATGATAATGTTTTAATGATAAAAGCAAAGATACACTTGATGTATACATTTGTAAGTCAAAATGAAGTCCAAAATGGGACTCAAGTTAAAATGATGACATAGTAAGCCACATAGTGACTCAAAACAGTGACCTCTTAAGTAAGGATTAAGTGTTGCAATTTTTTATTATTGGGATCAATTTCTGTAGATTTTCATGCTTGAAAATGTGTTATTATTTCCCTTTATTACAAATCAAAACACTTTTCTTGTTATGTCATTTTCTGTTACAGCACACAACTTCTCGGCTGTGACACAAAATCAATGTATATAATTAAAACAAGAAAACATGTCTTGCTATTATATAAGTCAGTATGTTGTTATATCAACTTCCAGATATTCCATTTACTTCCATTTTAATTTTCTCACTTATAAAAAACAAGAATATATTTTTTGGGATTTGGTGGCAGCAATACACTTTCATACTTTTAAAAAGCCGAAAACATCTGCATACAATAAATAACACACAATGTTATAACAAATATATCTATTGTTACTATGGACAAAATGTGCAATGTCTACAAAAACAATATGTTGTAGTTCTTAATCACTTTAATCATCAATTTAATTTCTGTTCTTTTGTCTTCCTTTTTTCCATAAAAGTAAATCCACACAGAGCAATATGTCAGTCAACTCCTCCTCCTCTCATCCTACTGCCAAAGCTCCAGAGCTGCATTTTTCCTCTCCATAACCTACAACATCACTAGGAGCACTCTCCTCCTCCCTCTCTACACCCTCGTCCTCTACCTGGGTCACCAACGATGGCGGCGGCAACGTTCATTTGCAACAACGAGCCACTCTGACATCTTCACCTACAACATGGCTGCCATTGAAATGATCTTGTGCATTTGGAACCATAGTATTCTATTGTGGTGTTTACACTGGTCTCTCAGAGTTGGTGAGGGTTAGGGTATTATGCATATTCTATGGTTTTCCCTGGAGAGATTTCTTTTCACATCCTGACCTGTGTGGAGCGCTACCTGGCTGTTGTTCACCCCGTCACCTACATGGGGCTGAGACAGTCAGGTGGAGTCAAGATACGAAATATCAGCATTGTATGTGTTTGGTTGCTGTGCTTTGGATGGAGTGGTGTAGCAGGTGCCTTTGAATTTATCTATATCTCAATTTTCTGTGCACTAGTCTTTGCTTCAGTTGTCGTATCTTTCTGCAGCCTTTCAGTTCTCCGTGTTCTGATTCGTCCAGGGCCGGGGGAAGTGGGTGGAGACAGGGAACGGGTTGATCAATCAAAGCAAAGGGCTTTCCACACCATCACGGCCATAATGGGAGTGTTGTGGTTCTGGTTTGCAGGGTTCCTTGTTGGCCTTGCTCTTAAATCCTCAAATCTGCTAAACTACAATGACGGGTGTGTGGCACTGATTTCTGGAATGTGGTTCAGTCTGCCGAGCAGTTTGGTTTTACCTCTGCTGTTCCTACACAGAGCAGGAAAACTGCCTCGTTGCAAAGTTTCACTATAATTGAACTTCGGACAATAAATAAAAACTTATTATGGGAAGTTGTATCCCAGAAGGATTTGATATAATTGAATAAAAAATGGAAATATAGCAAGTTATATCATGTCCATACAGTAGTCCAACCCAGATCTCCACATTATCCTGTTATAATTGTGGCCTAAATTTAATTTATTTTTAGCAGCTTTTTTCACAGCAGCTGTAATTTAAAGGGGTAACGTTTAATTTTTCTTAATTCACCAACTTTTGCAGAAAAATTAGTATTTTTCTCATTTGAAAAAATAATGCATACATATTGTTTGTATTGTATTGGTTGATGTGGCTCGGGAAAGGGAAGTTTGGGGTTCTCTGCTGGAGCTGCTGCCCCCAGGACCCATTAATGGATAAGCGGATGAAGATGGATGGATGGATAGATATTGTTTCAACCATTAACTTGAATGACTCAGACACTTAAACACTCGAGCAGCAGCTTTCCGAATCAACTGCAGCTGTCTGATTTTTTAGGCAGACATGTAAAGACTCCGTTACAGTAGTCAAGTCTACTGAAGATGAAAGCATGGACAAGTTTTTCCAAATTCTGTTGACACATAAGTCTTTTAACGCTTGATAGATTCTTGAGGTGATAATATGCTAAATTTGTAATTGTCTTAATGTGGTTGTTAAAATGTTGGTCAAAATCCATTACTACACCAATATTTCTGTCTTTTTCTGTTGTTTTTAACGTTGTTTGAAGCTGAGCGTAGTCTTCTAATCGTTCCTCTTTTGGTCCAAAAACAACCACCTCAGTTTTTCATTCATTTAATTTAAGAAAGTTCTGGCACATCCAGTCGTTAATTTGTTCAATGCACTTAGTTTTTGTATTGGACTATAGTCCCTTGGCAATAAGGTTATGTAAATGTGTGTGTCATCCGCATAACTATGGTAACTTATTTTGTGGTTTTTCATAATCTTTATTTGAAAGCACAACATCCAATTTGGATCAGTTTCTTAAAGTGTCAACTGTCTGCGCCTTAATTCTCTGTATTAACAATTTGTCAATGCTGTTCCTTGTCGTGGACTAATGCTTTATACAACCCTCAAAATAAAATATCTAAAAAGGCGCCATTTGTTGGTTTGGTTTTTGAACTTAATCTTTTTTGCCAATGTTTGGATCTTGACCCAGTGCCTTCTTAATGTGTATAAGTATTGTATTTAAAGTTAAGTTAGTTGCTAGTGATGCAGGGCTCGGCAGTAACGACAATGAAATCATTAAGTCAAAGTTAAAAATATGCTAATGTTATTTCCTTTTTTATATATTTATATCTATCTATAGCCCTATTTGCACAGCTCAAGTAATTTGACGGTCGTCTGTGATGTTGACATGCAAATGTGCCATGTCTGTAATTTGTCAACTAAAAACTCCACTGGAAATTATCTTAATTGTTGAATGATACAACTCGCTTGGAACAACTGAAGGTACAGTTAGGACTGCAGTGACTCATTTAACTAGTAGAGTGGGGAAAAGTCACACATGGCCGTGGTCACACTTACTCTAATTACAATAAGAGCTTTATTAGAACATGATCATTTGTATTCATGGTCATTATGAAGTACCTGACAAAACATTTCCACCAAACTGCTGTCTGTACACACAGTGACTTCCAGTCAGCATGACCCTGAATTTGAATAAACACCTGTCTAAGTTTGCAGGTTATTTGAATCCTGTCAAACATAATTGACTAAAAGTTAATAATAGGAAATATCTTAACACCACGAGTGACTCATGTGATTATGTTTGGATCTAAACATGGCATTACGACAGATTTTAACACCGAAAAACACACAAATCTAATCAAATTGGTAAATTTCAAACTCTGCTCCTGAAATATCCTCCTTGTGGAAGAATGACGTGCAAAGAAAATTTGCCTGCAATGATTGATAGCGTAAAATGGCATCATGCAAAAATCCCACAGACTTGGGTGCCATTAATTTACTCAGACAGAGAAGCATGAATATATCTTTAGATCATAACGAGTGAATAACCTTCGGTGAGTTCGGATGCGAAGGAGAAAGATCAGAAACAAGCACAGCTGACAAGGTGGGTGTCCTTTAATTACATTAGAGTTTTCAGGTAATATTTTAATGCTTTTCCTTGGTTATTCCATTGACATTTAAATTAACACAAATTAGGGACAAACATGACAGCAGTACATTAACTTCATGTCCAATTTTTGTTGAAATTAACTTTACTTAATTTTGAAGTTAACCAAACAAAGTATACACAATACTGTTTGTCAGTTTCTGGAAATGAATTTCAATTGTTAAAATAAATGTTAAATGCCATTTTTTAATAACTTTCCTCTTGAGAAGGGACTTTGTTTAATAAGTTTCTTAAACAGTGATTTGTAATTGTTTTTCTGTAACACGAACCTTTTATGGAAGCCCATGTCTTCCAGGAAAGAACAGTGAAAATCTACTAATGACAAAAGTAAAAATACACTTGAATACAATTTCGACTTTTTAAGTCAAAATGATGACATAGTAAGCCACAAAGAGACTCAAAACAGTGACATGCGATATTTAGTAAGGATCTCATTATTTTAGATTAAATGCTGAAATATTTATTGTTGGGATCGATTTCCCTAAAGTTTGTTGCATGAAACTTTATTATTTTCCACATTATTTTCTCTTTATCACAACACCTTTCTTGTTATATGTAATTTTTTTTTATACCATAACACTTGTGAACAACACTTATTTCTGTTTCTCTTGTCTTCCGTTTTTTCATAAAGGCAAATCCACACAAGCCGATATGTCAGTCAACTCCTCTTCCTCCCAATTGTACACCTGCCTTAACTCCAGAGGGGCATTTCCCATCTCCATAACCTACAACATCACTAAGAACATCCTCATCCTCCCTCTCTCCACCTTCGTCCTCTACCTGGGTTACCAACGATGGCGGCAGCAGCGCTCCTTTGCAACAACGAGCCACTCTGACATCTTCACCTACAACATGGCTGCCATTGAGCTGATCTTTACATTGGGAACCACAGCCTACTTTTGTGGTGTATTCACTAGTGTCTGGAAATTGGAGAGGGTTGGGTATCATGTGTATTCTATGGTTTTCCCTGGAGAGATTTCTTTTCACATCCTGACCTGTGTGGAGCGCTACCTGGCTGTTGTTCACCCCGTCACCTACATGGGGCTGAGACAGTCGGGTGGAGTCAAGACACGAAATATCAGCATTGTATGTGTTTGGTTGCTGTGCTTTGGATGGAGTGGTGTACATGTTGGGAATGATCAAAATGTTTCAGTTTTCTGTGCACTGGTCTTTGCTTCAGTTGTCGTATCTTTTTGCAGCCTTTCAGTTCTCCGTGTTCTGATTCGTCCAGGGCCGGGGGAAGTGGGCGGAGACAGGGAGCGGGTGGATCAATCAAAGCAGAGGGCTTTCCACACCATCACTGCCATAATGGGAGTGTTGTGGTTGTGGTTTGCAGGGCTCCTTGTTGGTCTTGCTCTGTATTCTTCAAATCTGCTAAACTACGATGACAGGTGTGTGTCAGCGATTTCTGGATTCTGGTTCAGTCTCCCCAGCAGTTTGGTTTTACCTCTGCTGTTCCTACACAGAGCAGGAAAACTGCCTTGTTGCCATTAAAGCAATTACTTCTTTTACATTTGATATGCGTAGGTTACATTATAATTAAATTCTGGACAATAAATACAAACTAATATTAAGTTGTAGCAGAGAAGGATTTGGTATAATTGATAAAAAAATGGAAATAGAGCAAATTATATCATGTCCGTACAGTAGTCCCATCCGGATCTCCACGTTATCCAGTTATAATTGTGGCCATAAATTAATTTATTTTCAGAAGCTTTCTTTTCTCACAGCAGCTGGGATTTAAAGGGGTCACATTTTATTTTTCTTAATTCACCAACTTGTACTGACAAATTAGTACTTTATTCATTTGAAACAATAATGCATACACTACCGGTCCAAAGTTTGGGGTCACATAGAAATTCCCATTGCACTCCATTGTAGACAGAATGCCAGCTGAGATCAGTTGCATTGTTTTTTTAACCAGGGCAGTAATCAGATTACATTATGTGCTTACATAATAGTAAAATGGTTCTCCAATGTTTTTCTAGTTTTTTATTTTTAAATGATAGATTAGTACACAGAATGAGCCTTTGGGACATTGGATGAATGGTTGCTGGTAATGGGCAATGCAGATATTGCATTAAAGATCAGCCCCCCCACCCAAATTAGCAGGTATTCTGTCTATAATGGAGTGGTATGGAAATGTAGAAGTGACCCTAAACTTTTGACCAGAAGTGTACATATTTTTTCAACCATTAACTTTAATGTCTCACTGACAGATTATACATTTTTATTATATTTACAGGATGTTCATGATAAAGCAATATTTAACATACAAATATTTAGTATACTTGCCTTTATCTATAATGTAATGAAATCATATTTAACCTACAGTGTGTGGCACATTTAGATCATTTGTCCATTGCAACTTCAACTGTATATTTATAACTAAAAGCAGCCGAAGTGTCTAGAATTGCTAAATATGCTAGAAAGAGTATTGAAAGCACAATGATTAAGTTATTGACAAACAGATAATTTGAGAACACGAGTCATTAATTTTAGAGTCCAAATGAGCAATTTGTGAATACGAATGAACTCCTCTCAGAGGCCAAATGAACCTAGTTCAAGATTACAAATCGGGAATTTATATTAACACATTTAACAGTTTGTTTGTTGTAACATGTGCTGAGCTTTTCAGTTATTTTTAAATTTAGATCAGTTTCTTAAAGTATCAACTGCCTGCTCTTTCATTCTCTGTATTTACCATTTGTCAATGCTGTTCTTTGTCGTGGACTATTGCTTTATACAATTCTCAAAATAAAATATTTCTAAATGGGCGCCATTTGTTGTGGTTTGGTTTTTTAAGATAATCTGTTTTGCTAATGTTTGGATCATGACTGAGTGCCTTCTAAATATGTTTAAGATCCTGATATAAGCAACACTTAATGTTATGTTAGTTGCTAGTGATGCAGGGCTCGACAGTAACGGCAACAGCTTCATGAAGTCAAAGTTAAAGATATGCTTATGTTATTTCATTTTTTTATATATTTATATCTATCTATAGCCCTATTCACACAGCTCTAGTAATTTGACGGTCGTCTGTGATGTTGACATGCAAATGTGCCATGTCTGTAATTTGTCAACTAAAAACTCCACCGCAAATTACCTTAATTGTTGAATGATTGGATTTGCTTGGAACATGGAAACTAACTTTTCACTAATGATTTTTTTTTTTTTACATTAGACCGTATTGCAAAGTGCAAATAAAATTTATTCTCAGGCATCTGTCATGACAGTGCAAAAAGATATACAAACATAATTCATTAGTAAATAATAGACGCTTCAACCCTTGACTGAGGTTGCAGTGTATTTTGGCAACAACTGTAGCTACAGTTTGGACTGCAGTGACTCATTTAACAGAGTGGGTAAATGTGATGGTTAAATCACACATGGCCGTGCTTACACTTTTTCTAATTACAATAAAAGTTTTATCAGAACATCATGATTTATATTCATGGTCATTATGAAGCACGGTACAAAACAATTCCACCAAACTGCTGTCTGTACACACAGTGACTTCCAGTCAACATGACACTGAATTTGAATAAACACTTGTCTAAGTTAGCAGGTTATTTGAATCCTGTCAAACTTGATGGACTAAAAGTAAGTGATAGGAAATACCTTAACACAAGTGATTAAAATGTTATGTTTGGATCTAAACATGGCATTATGACAGATTTTAACACTGAAAACACAAATCTAATCAAATTATTCCATTACAAACTCTGTGCTCCTGAACTATCCTCCCTGTGGAAGAATGTGAAAAGAAAATTTGCCTGCCATGATTGATAGTATAAAATAACATCATGCAAAAATCCCACAGACCTGGGTGCCATTAGGTCACTTTAGACCGAGAGGCATTAATACGTCTTTGGATCAGAACAAGTGAATAGCAGTCGTGAGTTTGGATGTGCAGGAGAACGATCAGAAACAAGTACAGCTGACAAGGTGGGTGTCCTTTAATTACATTACAGTTTTCAGTTAATATTTTATTGCTTTTCCTTGGATACATCATTTACATTTTTAACTGTCATTGACACAAATTAGGGACAAACAAGACAGCAGTACATTAACTTCATGTCCAATTTTTGTTGAAATTAACTTTACTTAATTTTGAAGTTAACCGAACAAAGTATACACAATACTGTTTGTCAGTTTCTGGAAATGAATTTCAATTGTTAAAATAAATGTTAAATGCCATGTTTTAATAACTTTCCTCTTGAGAAGGGACTTTGTTTAATAAGTTTCTTAAACAGTGATTTGTAATTGTTTTTCTGTAACACAATGAACCTTTTATGGAAGCCCATGTCTTCCAGGAAAGAACAGTGAAAATGTACTAATGATAAAAGTAAAAATACACTTGATGAATACAATTTCGACTTTTTAAGTCAAAATGATGACATAGTAAGCCACAAAGAGACTCAAAACAGTGACATATTTAGTAAGGATCTTGTTATTTTTGATTAAATGCTGACATTTATATTGTTGGGATCTATTTCCCTAAAGTTTGTTGCATGAAACTTTGTTATTATTTTCCATTATTACAAGTTATTTTCCCACATTATTTTCTCTTTATCACAACACCTTTCTTGTTAAATTTAATTTTTTGTTATACCATAACACTTGTGCACAACCCTTGTTTCTGTTTCTCTTGTCTTCCTTTTTTTCATAAAGGCAAACCCACACAAGCCGATATGTCAGTCAACTCCTCATCCTCCCAATTGTACACCTGCCTCAACTCCAGAGCTGCATTTCCCATCTCCATAACCTACAACATCACTAAGAACATCCTCATCATCCCTCTCTACACCTTCGTCCTCTACCTGGGTTACCAACGATGGCGGCGGCAGCGCTCCTTTGCAACAACGAGCCACTCTGACATCTTCACCTACAACATGGCTGCCATTGAGCTGATCTTTACATTTGGAAGCACTGCCTTCTTTTGTGGTGCATTCACTAGTGTCTGGAAGTTGGAGAGGTTAGGGTATTATTTGTATACTATGGTTTTCCCTGGAGAGATTTGTTTTCACATCCTGACCTGTGTGGAGCGCTACCTGGCTGTTGTTCACCCCGTCACCTACATGGGGCTGAGACAGTCGGGTGGAGTCAAGATACGAAATATCAGCATTGTATGTGCTTGGTTGCTGTGTTTTGGTTTGAGTGGTGTACATGTTGGCAATGATAAACATGTCTCTCTTTTCTGTACACTGGTCTTTGCTTCAGTTGTCGTATCTTTTTGCAGCCTTTCAGTTCTCTGTGTTCTGATTCGTCCAGGGCCGGGGGAAGTGGGCGGAGACAGGGAGCAGGTTGATCAATCAAAGCAGAGGGCTTTCCACACCATCACTGCCATAATGGGGGTGTTGTGGTTGTGGTTTGCAGGGTTCCTTGTTGGTCTTGCTCTGAAATACTCAAATCTGCTAAACTACGATGACAGGTGTGTGGCAGCGGCTTCTGGAATGTGGTTCAGTCTCCCCAGCAGTTTGGTTTTACCTCTGCTGTTCCTACACAGAGCAGGAAAACTGCCTTGTTGCCATTAAAGCAATTACTTCTTTTACATTTCATATGCGCAGGTTTCATTATAATTGAATTTTGGTTAATAAATACGAACTAATATTAAGTTGTAGCAGAGAAAGATTTGGTATAATTGATAAAAAAATGGAAATAGAGCAAATTATATCATGTCCGTACAGTAGTCCCATCCGGATCTCCACGTTATCCAGTTATAATTGTGGCCATAAATTAATTGATTTTCAGAAGCTTTCTTTTCTCACAGCAGCTGGGATTTAAAGGGGTCACATTTTACTTTTCTTAATTCACCAACTTGTACTGACAAATTAGTATTTTATTCATTTGAAACAATAATGCATACATATTTTTTCAACCACTAACTTTAATGTCTCACTGACAGATTATACATTTTTATTATATTCACAGGATGTTCATGATAAAGCAATATTTAACATACAAATATTTAGTATACTTACCTTTATCAATAATGTAATGAAATCATATTTAACCTACAGTGTGTGGCACATTTAGATCATTTGTCCATTGCAACGTCAACTGTATATTTATAACTAAAAGCAGCCGAAGTGTCTAGAATTGCTAAATATGCTAGAAAGAGTATTGAAAGCACAATGATTAAGTTATTGACAAACAGCTAATTTGAGAACACAAGTCATTAATTTCAGAGTCCAAATGAGCAATTTGTTAATACGAATGAACTCCTTTAAGAGCCCAAATTAACCTATTCAAGATTACAAATTGGGAATTTCTATTAACACATTTAACAGTTTGTTTGTTGTAACATGTGCTGAGCTTTTCAGTTATTTTTAAATTTAGATCCGTTTCTTAAAGTATCAACTGCCTGCTCTTTCATTCTCTGTATTTACCATTTGTCAATGCTGTTCTTTGTCGTGGACTATTGCTTTATACAATCCTCAAAATAAAATATTTCTAAATGGGCGCCATTTGTTGTGGTTTGGTTTTTTAAGATAATCTGTTTTGCCAAAGGGATTTTGACTAAGGGCCTTCTAAATATGTTTAAGATCCTGAAATAAGCAGCACTTAAAGTTATGTTAGTTGCTAGTGATGCAGGGCTCGGCAGTAACGGCAACAGAATCATGAAGTCAAAGCTAAAAATATGCTTATGTTATTTCCTGTTTTTCTATACTTATATGTATATATAGCCCTATATGCACAGCTCTAGTAATGTGATGTCATCTGTGATGTTGACATACAAATGTGCCATGTCTGTAATTTGTCAACTAAAAACTCAAAGGTAAATTACCTTAATTGTTGAATGATTGGAACATGGAGACTGTGACTTTTCACTAATGATTTTTTTTTTTTTACATTAGACCGTATTACAAAGTGCAAATAAAACTTATTTTCAGGCATCTGTTATGGCAGTGCAAAAATATATACAAACATAATTTATTAGTAAATAATATTTTAGCCACAACTGTAGCTACAGTTTGGACTGCAGTGACTCATTTAACTAACAGAGTGGGTAAATGTGATGGTTAAATCACACATGGCCGTGGTCACACTTACTATAATTACAATAAAAGTTTTATTAGAACATCATGATTTATATTCATGGTCATTATGAAGTACACTACCGGTCAAAAGTTTGGGGTCACATAGAAATTCCCATTGCACTCCATTGTAGACAGAATGCCAGCTGAGATCAGTTGCATTGTTTTTTTAACCAGGGCAGTAATCAGATTACATTATGTGCTTACATAATAGTAAAATGGTTCTCCAATGTTTTTCTAGTTTTTTATTTTTAAATGATAGATTAGTACACAGAATGTGCCTTTGGAACATTGGATGAATGGTTGCTGGTAATGGGCAATGTAGATATTGCATTAAAGATCAGCCCCCCCACCCAAATTAGCAGGTATTCTGTCTATAATGAAGTGGTATGGAAATGTAGAAGTGACCCTAAACTTTTGACTGGTAGTGTACCTGACAAAACAATTCCACCAAACTTCTGTCTGTACACACGGTGACTTCCATTCAACATGACACTGAATTTGAATTAACACCTGTCTAAGTTTGCAGGTTATTTGAATCCTGTCAAACATGATGGACTAAAAGTAAGTGATAGGAAATACCTTAACAACACAAGTGATTAAAATGTTATGTTTGGATCTAAACATGGCATTATGACAGATTTTAACACTGAAAACACAAATCTAATCAAATTATTCCATTACAAACTCTGTGCTCCTGAACTATCCTCCCTGTGGAAGAATGTGAAAAGAAAATTTGCCTACCATGATTGATAGTATAAAATAACATTATGCAAAAATCCCACAGACCTGGGTGCCATTAGGTCACTTTAGACCGAGAAGCATTAATACGTCTTTGGATCAGAACGAGTGAATAGCAGTCGTGAGTTCGGATGTGCAGGAGAAAGATCAGAAACAAGTACAGCTGACAAGGTGGGTGTCCTTTAATTACATTACAGTTTTCAGTTAATATTGTATTGCTTTACCTTAGATACATAATTTACATTTTTAACTGTCATTGACACAAATTATGGACAAACAAGACAGCAGTACATTAATTTTGAAGTTAACCGAACAAAATATACACAATAATGTTTGTCAGTTTCTGGAAATGAATTTCAATTGTTAAAATAAATGTTAAATGCCATTTTTTAATAACTTTCCTCTTGAGAAGGGACTTTGTTTAATAAGTTTCTTAAACAGTGTTTTGTAATTGTTTTTCTGTAACACAATGAACCTTTTATGGAAGCCCATGTCTTCCAGGAAAGAACAGTGAACATCTACAAATGATAGAAGTAAAAATACACTTGATGAATACAATTTTGACTTCTAAGTCAAAATGATGACATAGTAAGCCACATAGTGACTCAAAACAGTGACATATTTAGTAAGGATCTTGTTATTTTTGATTAAATGCTGACATTTTTATTGTTGGGATCTATTTCCCTAAAGTTTGTTGCATGAAACTTTGTTATTATTTTCCATTATTACAAGTTATTTTCCACATTATTTTCTCTTTATCACAACACCTTTCTTGTTAAATGTAATTTTTTGTTATACCATAACACTTGTGCACAACCCTTGTTTCTGTTTCTCTTGTCTTCCGTTTTTTTATAAAAGGCAAATCCACACAAGCCGATATGTCAGTCAACTCCTCATCCTCCCAATTGTACACCTGCCTTAACTCCAGAGCTGCATTTCCCATCTCCATAACCTACAACATCACTAAGAACATCCTCATCATCCCTCTCTACACCTTCGTCCTCTACCTGGGTTACCAACGATGGCGGCGGCAGCGCTCCTTTGCAACAACGAGCCACTCTGACATCTTCACCTACAACATGGCTGCCGTTGAGCTGATCTTTACATTTGGAAGCGCAGTCTTCTTTTGTGGTGCATTCACTAGTGTCTGGAAGTTGGACAGGGTAGGGTATTATGTGTATTCTATGGTTTTCCCTGGAGAGATTTCTTTTCACATTGTGACCTGTGTGGAGCGCTACCTGGCTGTTGTTCACCCCGTCACCTACATGGGGCTGAGACAGTCGGGTGGAGTCAAGATACGAAATATCACCATTGTATGTGCTTGGTTGCTGTGTTTTGGCTTGAGTGGTGTACATGTTGGCAATGATAAACATGTCTCTCTTTTCTGTACACTGGTCTTTGCTTCAGTTGTGGTATCTTTCTGCAGCTTTTCAGTTCTCCGTGTTCTGATTCGTCCAGGGCCGGGGGAAGTGGGCGGAGACAGGGAGCAGGTTGATCAATCAAAGCAGAGGGCTTTCCACACCATCACGACCATAATGGGAGTGTTGTGGTTGTGGTTTGCAGGGTTCCTTGTTGCTCTTGCTCTGTATTCTTCAAATCTGCTAAACTACGATGACAGGTGTGTGGCAGCGGCTTCTGGAATGTGGTTCAGTCTCCCCAGCAGTTTGGTTTTACCTCTGCTGTTCCTACAAAGAGCAGGAAAACTGCCTCGTTGCCATTAAAGCAAATACTTCTTTTACATTTGATATGCGCAGGTTACATTATAATTTCATTTTGGACAATAAATACGAACTTATAGCAAGTTGTAGCAGAGAAAGATTTGGTATAATTGATAAAAAAATGGAAATAGAGCAAATTATATCATGTCCGTACAGTAGTCCCATCCGGATCTCCACGTTATCCAGTTATAATTGTGGCCATAAATTAATTGATTTTCAGAAGCTTTCTTTTCTCACAGCAGCTGGGATTTAAAGGGGTCATATTTTATTTTTCTTAATTCACCAACTTGTACAGACAAATTAGTATTTTATTCATTTAAAACAATAATGCATACATATTTTTTCAACCACTAACTTTAATGTCTCACTCACAGATCATACATTTTTATTATTTTCACAGGATGTTCATGATAAAGCAATATTTAACATACAAATATTTAGTATACTTACCTTTATCAAGAATGTAATGAAATCATATTTAACCTACAGTGTGTGGCACATTTAGATCATTTGTCCATTGCATGCCAACTTCAACTGTATATTTATAACTAAAAGCAGCCGAAGTGTCTAGAATTGCTAAATATGCTAGAAAGAGTATTGAAAGCAAAATGATTAAGTTATTGACAAACAGCTAATTTGAGAACATGAGTCATTCATTTTAGAGTCCAAATAAGCAATTTGTGAATACGAATGAACTCCTTTAAAAGCCCAAATGAACCTAGTCAAGATTACAAAATGGGAATTTCTATTAACACATTTAACAGTTTGTTTGTTGTAACATGTACTGAGCTTTTTAATTATTTTTAAATGTAGATCAGTTTCTTAAAGTATCAACTGCCTGCTCTTTCATTCTCTGTATTTACCATTTGTCAATGCTGTTCCTTGTCGTGGACTATTGCTTTATACAATTCTCAAAATAAAATATTTCTAACGTGGCACCATTTGTTGTGGTCCGGTTTTTTAATATAATCTGTTTCACCAATTTTTGGATCTTGACTGAGTGCCTTCTTAATATGTTTAAGATCCTGAAATAAGCAGCACTTAACGTTATGTTAGTTGCTAGTGATGCATAGCTCGGCAGTAACGGCAATAGATTCAATAAGTCAAAGCTAAAAATATGCTAATGTTATTTCCTGTTTTTATATGTATTTATATCTATCTATAGCCCGCACACACACAGCTCTAGTAATTTGACTGTCGTCTGTGATGTTGACATGCAAATGTGCCATGTGTGTAATTTGTCAACTAAAAACTCCACCGCAAATTACCTTAATTGTTGAATGATTGGATTTGCTTGGAACAGTGAGACTGTGACTTTTCACTAATGATATATATTTTTTTACATTAGACTGCATGGAAAAGTGCAAGTAAAAGTTATTCTATTATTATTATCTGTTGTGGCAGTGCAAAAAAATATACAGACTTAATTTATTAGTAAGTAATAGACGCTTCAACCCTTGACTGAGGTTGCAGTGTATTTTGGCCACAACTGTAGGTACAGTTAGGACTTAAGTGACTCATTTAACTAATATAGTAGGTAAATGTGATGGCTAAATCACGCATGGCCGTGGTCACACTTACTCTAATAACAATAAGAGCTTTATTAGAACATGATCATTTGTATCCATGGTCTGTACACACAGTGACTTCCAGTCAGCATGACACTGAATTTGAATAAACACCTGTCTAAGTTTGCAGGTTATTTGAATCCTGGTAAACATGGACTGAAAGCAAAGATGGTAAAAGTACTCCCTTCCCGTACTTAAGTAGAAGTACAGATACTTGGGTTGAAAAATACTCTGGTAAAAGCAGAAGTACTGACTTTACTTCTTTACTCAAGTAAAAAAGTACAAGATTTGAAATGTACTTAAAGTAAAGGTAGCCTTGCAAATGATAAAGCTACCTGGACCACACACATAGCCGATGGCTACCGTGGACATGGTAAACACGCTGTTTATATGCCGTTGGCTACCGTGGACATGTTAAAAACGCTGTTTATATACCGTTGGCTACCGTGGACGTGGTGAACACGTTCTTTATATGCCATTGGCTACCGTGGACGTTTAGAAAACGCTCTTTATATGCCGTTGGCTACCGTGGACATGGTAAACATGCTGTTTATATACCGTTGGCTACCGTGGACGTGGTGAACACGCTCTTTATATGCCATTGGCTACCGTGGACGTTTAGAAAACGCTCTTTATATGCCGTTGGCTACCGTGGACATGGTAAACACGCTGTTTATATACCGTTGGCTACCGTGGACGTGGTGAACACGCTTTTTATATGCCGTTGGCTACCGTGGACATGGTGAACACGCTCTTTATATGATGTTGGCTACATCTTAAATGTACTTATGTCTTTCAATAGGCCTAAGCCATCCTATTTATGATTATTGAGACAGAGACTGGGACTCCAGGTTAATAAGATTTTGACTGAGCAGCAACATATGAATTAAGTTGTCCAGATCTAGTTTCTCTTTTTTAATCTTCCCCTTAACATTTAAAGGAATCTATATGTATGTATGTTTTCTCAAATTTGGCTTCTGGAAATTAAATTAAGTAAAAAATATGAATTTCTCAGACATTATTGAAGAAGTTTCCATGCACTTTGGCCAGGAGTCATTCTTGATGCTTATTATCTCAAACATCTCTCTCTGATAAGGCCGAGGATTATCTTGAATGTCTTACTTAATCTCTGGGATCTCTGTTTTCTTCATTTTTAATCATGTTGCCTTCCATACTACTATGTACTAAAGTTAGAACCATCAAGCCGCAATGATATGACGTGAATGAATGCAAAATGCCAAATCTGTTGAGGCGTCTTAGTGTTGAAAAATGAAATGTGATGGTTAAATCACACCTGGCCGTGGTCACACTTACTCTAATTACAATAAAAGCTTTATTAGAACACTGAAAAACACAAATCTAATCAAATTATTTCATTACAAACTCTGTGCTCCTGAACTATCCTCCCTGTGGAAGAATGTCAAAAGAAAATTTGCCATCCATGATTTATAGTATAAAATGACATCATGCAAAAATCCCACAGACCTGGGTGCCATTAAGTTAATTTAGACCAAGAAGCATTATTACGTCTTTGGATCAGAATGAGTGACTAGGAGTCGGTGAGTTCATATGTACAGGAGAAAGATCAGAAACAAGCACAGCGGACAAGGTGGGTGTCCTTTAATTACATTAGAGATTAGTACTACCTTCCCATACTTCTTACGTAGAAGTACAGATACTTGTGTTAAAAAATACTCTGGTGAAAGTAAAAGTACTGATTTAACTTATTTTCTCAAGTAAAAGTAACGGCTTGGAAATGTACTTAAAGTATAAAAGTAAAAGTAGCCTTGTGAATGACAAATCTCCCTGGACCACACACGTAGACGATGTCTACCGTGTACATGTTGAACACGCTCTTTATATGCCGTTGGCTACCGTGGACATGGTAAACATGCTCTTTATATGCCGTTGGCTACTATGGACGTGCTGAACACGCTCTTTATAGGCCGTTGGCCACCGTGGACGTGTTGAACACGCTCTTTATATGCCGTTGGCTACCATGGACGTGGTAAACACGCTCTTTATAGGCCGTTGGCTACCGTGGACGTGTTGAACACGCTCTTTATAGGCCGTTGGCCACCGTGGACGTGGTAAACACTGCTCTTTATATGCCGTTGGCTACCGTGGACATGGTGAACATACAACCAAGCTGTATCTTCCCTCTCCATAGCCTAAAACATCACTAAGAACATCCTCGTCCTCCCTCTCTCCATCCTCGTCCTCTACCTGGGTTATCAACGATGGCAGCGGCAGCGCTCCTTTGCAACAACGAGACACTCTGACATCTTCACCTACAATATGGCTGCCCTTGAGCTGCTCTTTGTATTTGTCTTCTTTTGTGGTGTATTCACTAGTGTCTCAGACCTGCTGAGGGTAGGGTTTTATTTATATGGTTTTCCATGGAGAAATTTGTTTTCACATCCTGACCTGTGTGGAGCGCTACCTGGCTGTGGTTCACCCCGCCACCTACATAGTGCTGAGACGGTTGGAGTCAAGATACAAAATATCAGAATTGTATGTGCTTTGGATGGAGTGTTGTGGAAGGTGGATATGGTATTCCCTATATCTCAATTTTATGTGTTACAGTCTTTGCTTCCGTTGTCGTCTTTTTGGTTTGGTTTTTGAAGATAATCTGTTTTGCCAATGTTTGGATCTTGACTGAGTGCCTTCTGAATATGCTTAAGATCCTGATAAAAGCAACACTTAAAGTTATGTTAGTTGCTAGTGATGCAGGCTGATGCACAGCTCTAGTAGTTTGACGGTCATCTGTGGTGTTGACATGCAAATGTGCCATGGCTGCAAGTCTGTAATGAGTCAACTAAAAACTCAACCGCAAATTATCTTAATTGTTGAATGATTGGTCTTGCTTTAAACATGGAGACTTTTTCACTAAGGATTTGTCTTACATTAGACTGCATTGCAAAGTGCAATCAAAACTTATTCTTTGACATCTGTTGTGGCAGAGATTGGCTAAAATATCTTGCAATCAGCACACAAGATATACAAACATAATTTATTAGTAGGTAATAGACGCCTGAACCCTTCACTGAGGTTGCAGTGTATTTTGGCTAAAAATGCATTTACTCATTTAACTAGTAATTTTTTTACATCTATTTATCAATCCCCAATGGGGAAATTACAATTTACACTCTGTCTACACTTTTTTGTTAGTAATCACACACAGGCCTGAAATACACACACATGCTCAGGACCTATTCATGCACAAATGGAGAGATGTCAGAGTGAGTGGGCTGTCAGCTGGACCAGCGCCCTGAGCGGTTGGGGGAGCCTTGCTCAAGAGCACCGGGCAGTGCCCAGGAGGTGAAGTGGCATCTCTCCAGCCACCAATCCACACTCCTCTACTTTGGTCTGCATGGACATGGGACTTTGGTTTGTTAGGGGGAGCTACTGCCACCCCCTAATAGAGTGGGGAAATGTGATGGTTAAATCACGCATGGCCGTGTTCACACTTACTCTAATTACATTAAGAGCTTCATTAGAACATGATCATTTGTATTCATGGTCATTACAAAGTACCTGACAAAACATTTCCACCAAACTGCTGTCTGTACACACAGTGACTTCCAGTCAGCATGACACTGAATTTGAATAAACACCTGTCTAAGTTAGCAGGTTATTTGAATCCTGTCAAACATGATGGACTTAAAAGTTAAAAGGAAACACCACGACTGACTGAAATGATTATTGTTTGGATCTAAACATGGCATTATGACAGATTTTAACACTGAAAAACACAAATCTAATCAAATGATTCCAGTTCAAACTCTGTGCACCTGAAATCTCCTCCCTGTGCAAGACTAATGTGAAAAGAACATTTGCCTACCACGATTGATAGTATAAAATGACACGAAATCCATCATTTGTTTGACATCATGCAAAAATCACACAGTCCTGGGTGCCATTAATTTACTCAGACAGAGAAGCATTAATATATCTTTGGATCAGAACGAGTGAATAGCAGTCGGTGACTTTGAATGCGCAGGAGAAAGATCAGAAACAAGCACAGCTGACGAGGTGGGTGTCCTTTAATTAAATAAGAGTTTTTAGTTAATATTTTATTGCTTTTCCTTGGATATACCATTTACATTTTTCACTGTCATCGACATAAATTAGGGACAAACAAGAGAGCAGTACATTAACGCCATGTCCTTTTTTGTTGAAATTAACTTTACTTAATTTATAAGTTAACCAAACAAAATATACACAATACTGTTTGTCAGTTTCTGAAAATTAATTTCAATTGTTTAAATAAATGTTAAATGCCATTTTTTAATAACTTTCCTCTTGAGAAGGGACTTTGTTTAATAAGTTTCTTAAAAAGTGTTTTGTAATTCTTTTTCTGTAACATGATGAACATTTTATGGAAGCCCATGTCTGCCAGGAAAGAAAAAAAAGTCTTACTAATGATGAAAGTAAAAATACACTTGATGAATACAATGAGTACTTTTTAAGTCAAAATGAAGTCCAAAATGAGACAAGTCAAAATGATGACATAGTAAGCCACATAGCGACTCAAAACCGTGGCATTTTAAATAAGGATCTCATTATTTTAATTAAATGTTGCAATTTTTATTGTTGGGATTGATTTCCCTAAAGTTTGTTACATGAAACTTTATTATTTTCTCTTTATCACAACACCTTTCTTGTTATGTCATTTTCGGTTATAGCACAACACTTGTCAGCTGTGACAAAAAAACAATGTATCTCCAATGTTATAACAAATATTTCTGCTGTGACTATGGACAAAATGTGCAATGGCTACAAAAACGATGTTTTGTAGATTTTAATCACTTTAATGATCTTTGAAATGATCTCAGATATTTTATTTCTGTTTCTCTTGTCTTCCTTTTTTCATAAAGGCAAATCCACACAAACCGATATGTCAGTCAACTCCTCATCCTCCCAATTTCACACCTGCCTATTCTCCAGAGCTGGATATCCCATTTCCATAACCTATAACATCACTAAGAACATCCTCATCCTCCCTCTCAACACCCTCGTCCTCTACCTGGGTTACCAACGATGGCGGCGGCAGCGCTCCTTTGCAACAACGAGCCATTCTGACATCTTCACCTACAACATGGCTGCCGTTGAGCTGATCTTTACATTTGCAAGCACTGCCTTCTTTTGTGGTGTATTCACTAGTGTCTGGAAGTTGGAGAGGGTAGGGTATTATGTGTATTCTATGGTTTTCCCTGGAGAGATTTCTTTTCACATCCTGACCTGTGTGGAGCGCTACCTGGCTGTTGTTCACCCCGTCACCTACATGGGGCTGAGACAGTCGGGTGGAGTCAAGATACGAAATATCAGCATTGTATGTGTTTGGTTGCTGTGCTTTGGATGGTGTGGAGTACATGTTGGCATTAATCAAAATGTTTCAGTTTTTTGTGCACTGGTCTTCGCTTCAGTTGTCGTATCTTTTTGCAGCTTTTCAGTTCTCCGTGTTCTGATTCGTCCAGGGCCGGGGGAAGTGGGCGGAGACAGGGAGCGGGTTGATCAATCAAAGCAGAGGGCTTTCCACACCATCACTGCCATAATGGGAGTGTTGTGGTTGTGGTTTGCAGGGTTCCTTGTTGGTCTTGCTCTGAAATCCTCAAATCTGCTAAACTACGATGACAGGTGTGTGGCACTGGTTTCTGGATCGTTGTTCAGTCTCCCCAGCTGTTTGGTTTTACCTCTGCTGTTCCTACAAAGAGCAGGAAAACTGCCTTGTTGCCATTAAAGCAATTATTTTTTACATTGGATATACACAAGTTTCATTATAATTGAACTACGGACAATAAACAAGAACTTATTATAGAAACGTGTAGCACAGAAGGATTTGATATAATTGAATAAAAAATGGAAATAGAGCAAATTATATCATGTCCATACAGTAGTCCCATCCGGATCTCCACGTTATCCTGTTATAATTGTAGCCCGAAATTATTGATTTTCAGAAGCTTTCTTTTCTCACAGCAGCTGGGATTTAAAGGGGTCACATTTTATTTTTCTTAAGTCACCAACTTGTACAGACAAATTACCACTTTATTCATTTGAAACAATAATGTATTTATATTGTTTCAACCACTGACTTTAATGACTCACTCACAGATCATACAACATGTGAATGATATTCACAGGATATTCATGATATAACAATATTTACCAAATACTATGTATACATGCCTTTATTAACAATGTAATGAAATAATATGTAACTATGTGGCACATTTAGATCTTTTGCTCATTGTCATGGCAACTTGAACTGTATATTTGTGACCAACTAATAGCAACCAAAGTGTCTACAATTGCTAAATATGCTAGAAAGAGTATTGAAAGTACAATGATTAAGGGATTGACAAACAGCTAATTTGAGAACACGGGTCACTAATTTCAGAGCCCAAATGATCAATTTGTGAATACAAATGAACTCCTTTAAGAGCAAAAATGAACCTATTCAAGATTGAAAATTCTGAATTTCTATTAACACGTTTAACTGTTGTATTTGTAATGTAATTGTAACATGTGCTGAGCTTTTTAGTTATTTTTAAATTTAGATCAGTTTCTTAAAGTATCAACTGCCTGCTCTTTATTCTCTGTATTTACCATTTGTCAATACTGTTCCTTGCTGTGGACTATTGCTTTGTACAATCCTCAAAATAAAATATTTCTAAATGAGCGCCATTTGTTGTGCTTTGGTTTTTTCAACATAATCATGAAGTAAAATCTAAAAATATGCTTATGTTATTTCCTGTTTTTATATATTTAAATCTATCTATAGCCCTATTCACACAGCTCTAGTAGTTTGACGGTCATCTGTGATGTTGACATGCAAATGTGACATGTCTGCAAGTCAACTAAAAACTCAACCGCAAATTATCTTAATTGTTGAATGATTGGTCTTGCTTGAAACATGAAGACTTTTTCACTAAGGATTTGTCTTACATTAGACTGCATTGCAAAGTGAAATTAAAACTTATTCTCAGATATCTGTTGTGGCAGAAAAATTGGCTAAATATCTTGCAATCAGCACACAAGATATACAAACATCATTTATTAGTAAGTAATATACGCCTGAACCCTTGACTAAGGTTGCAGTGTATTTTGGCTAAGAATGCATTTACTCATTTAACTAATAATTTTGGTTTAATTTTAATTTTTATTAATCCCCAGTGAGGAATTTACAATTTACACTCTGTGTACATATTTTTTGTTAGTAATCACACACAGACCTGAAATACACACATGCTCAGGACCTATTCATGCACAAATGAAGAGATGTCAGAGTGAGTGGGCTGCCAGCTGGACCAGCGCCCTGAGCGGTTGGGGGGGCCTTGCTCAAGAGCACCTGGCAGTGCCCAGGAGGTGAAGTGGCATCTCTCCAGCCACCAATCCACACTCCGTACTTTGGTCTGCATGGACATGGGACTTTGGTCTGTTAGGGGGAGCTACTGCCACCCCCTAATAGAGTGGGGAAATGTGATGGTTAAATCACGCATGACCGTGTTCACACTTACTCTAATTACATTAAGAGCTTCATTAGAACATGATTATTTGTATTCATGGTCATTACAAAGTACCTGACAAAAAATTTCCACCATACTGCTGTCTGTACACACAGTGACTTCCAGTCAGCATGACACTGAATTTGAATAAACACCTGTCTAAGTTAGCAGGTTATTTGAATCCTGTCAAACTTGATGGACTTAAAGTTAAAAGGAAACACCGCAACTGACTCAAATGATTATTGTTTGGATCTAACCATGGCATTATGACAGATTTTAACAGTGAAAAACACAAATCTAATCAAATAATTACATTTCAAACTCTCTGCTCTTGAAATCTCCTCCCTGTGCAAGAATAATGTGAAAAGAAAATTTGCCTGCCATGATTGATAGTATAAAATGACACGAAGTCCATCATTTGTTTGACATCATGCAAAAATGCCACGGACCCGGGTGCCATTAATTTACTCAGACAGAGAAGCGTTAATATATCTTTGGATCAGAACGAGTGAATAGCAGTCGGTGACTTTGAATGCGCAGGAGAAAGATCAGAAACAAGCACAGCTGACGAGGTGGGTGTCCTTTAATTACATTAGAGATAGCCAGTTAGTATTTAATTGCTTTTCCTTGGTGATATCATTTACATTTTTAACTGTCTAATCAAATTAGGGACAAACAAGACAGCAGTACATTAACTTCATGTCCATTTTTTTTTAAATTAACTTTACTTAATTTTGAAGTTAATTGAACAAAATATACACAAAACTGTTAATCAGTTTCTGAACATGAATTTCAATTGTTAAAATAAATGTTAAATGCCATTTTTTAGTAACTTTTCTCTTGCTTTAATAAGAGTTTCTTAAACAGTGTTTTGTAATTGTTTTTCTGTAACATGAACCTTTTAGGAAAGCCCATGTCTGCCAGGAAATAATAAAAAAGCGGTGAAAAGCTACTAATGATGAAAAAAAAGTTTGACTATTTAGGTCAAAATTATGACATAGTAAGCCACATAGTGACTCAAAACAGTGACATGTTGAGAAAGGATCTCATTATTTTAATTAAATGTTGCAATTTTTATCATTGGGATCGATTTCCTAAAGTGTGTTGCATGAAACTTTATTTTACACATTATTTTCTCTTTATCACAACACCTTTGTTGTTATATGTAATTTTCTGTCATAGCACAACACGCAGCGCACAAATCAATGTATTTAATTAAAACAAGAAAACATGTGTTGCTATTATTTAAGTCAGTATGTTGTATTGAAAATACTCTCTTGTCAAAGTCCAATATTCTGACTTAAAAACAAGAAAAACATTTTTGGTATTTGGTGGCAGCAATAGACAGTCTTACTTCTACACAGCCTAAAACATCTTCATATAATAACCCGCTATTTTATAACAAATCTTTCTGCTGTTACTATGGACAAAATGTGCAATGGCTAAAAAAACAATGTGTTGTAGTTTTGAATCACAATCTTTTAAATGATCTCAGATATTTTATTTCTATTTCTCTTGTCTTCCTTTGTTTCATAAAGGCAAATCCACACAAACCGATATGTCAGTCAACTCCTCATCCTCCCAATTTCACACCTGCCTAACCTCCAGAGCTACATTTCCCATCTCCATAACCTATAGCATCACTAAGGCCTTCTTCCTCCTCCCTCTCTACACCTTCGTCCTCTACCTGGGTTACCAACGATGGCGGCGGCAGCGCTCTTTTGCAACAACGAGCCACTCTGACATCTTCACCTACAACATGGCTGCCGTTGAGCTGATCTTCACATTTGGAACCACAGCCGTCTTTTGTGGTGTTTTCACTAGTGTCTGGAAGTTGGAGAGGTTAGGGTATTATTTGCATACTATGGTTTTCCCTGGGGAGATTTGTTTTCACATCCTGACCTGTGTGGAGCGCTACCTGGCTGTTGTTCACCCCGTCACCTACATGGGGCTGAGACAGTCGGCTGGAGTCAAGATACGAAATATCAGCATTGTATGTGTTTGGTTGCTGTGCTTTGGATGGAGTGGAGTACATGTTGGCATTAAACAAAATGTTTCAGTTTTCTGTGCACTGGTCTTCGCTTCAGTTGTCGTATCTTTCTTCAGCCTTTCAGTTCTCCGTGTTCTGATTCGTCCAGGGCCGGGGGAAGTGGGCGGGGACAGGGAGCGGGTTGATCAATCAAAGCAGAGGGCTTTCCACACCATCACTGCCATAATGGGAGTGTTGTGGTTGTGGCTTGCAGGGCTCGTTGTTGGTAATGCTCTAAAATACTCAAACCTGCTTAACTACGATGACAGGTGTGTGGCAGCGGTTTCTGGATTCTGGTTCAGTCTGCCCAGCAGTTTGGTTTTACCTCTGCTGTTCCTACACAGAGCAGGAAAATTGCCTTGTTTCCATTAAAGCAATTACTTCTTTTACATTTGATATGCACAAGTTTCATTATAATTGAATTTTGGACTTATTATAGCAAGCTGTAGCACAGTAGGATTTGATATAATTGATTAAAAAATGGAAATAGAGCAAGTTATATCATGTCCATACATTAGTCCCATCCGGATCTCCATGTTATTCTGTTGTAATTGTGGCCATAAATTAATTGATTTTCAGACGCTTTCTCTTTTCAAACAGCTGGGATTTAAAGGGGTCACATTTTACTTTTCTTAATTCACCAACTTGTACAGACAAATTAGTTTATTAACAAATTATAGATAATGTAATGAAATCATATGTAACTTATGTGGCACATTTAGATCATTCAACTGTATATTTGTAACCAACTAATAGCCAAAGTGACTAGAATTGCTAAATATGCTAGAAAGAGTATTGAAAGCACAATGATTAAGTTATTGACAAACAGCTTATTTGAGAATGCAAGTCATTAATTTCAGAGCTCAAATGAGCAATGATGAATGATGTCCTCTAAGAGCACAAATGAACCTATTAAAAATTCAGAATTTCTATTAACACATTTAACGGTTTGCTCCTTGTAACATGTGCTGAGCTTTTTAGTTATTTTGAAATTTAGATCAGTTTCTTTAAGTATCAACTGCTTGCTCTTTCATTCTCTGTATTTACCATTTGTCAATGCTGTTTCTTGTCGTGGACTATTGCTTTATACAATTCTCAAAATAAAATATTTCTAAATGGGCGCCATTTGTTGTTGTTTGGTTTTTGAAGATAATCTGTTTTGCCTTCTGAATATGTTTAAGATTATGAAATAAGCAACACTTAAAGTTATGTTAGTTGCTAGTGATGCCGGGCTCTGCAGTAACGGCAACGGAATCATGAAGTCAAAGCTAAAGATATGATAATGTTATTTCCTAGGGATGAGCCAGTACAGCATTATCTGTATCTATATCCGTTTACCACATTAATTATCCGTATCTGTACTCGGACTGGGCGGGGCCTAACCCGGAAGGTGACAGAATTTAACCCGGAAGTGGGTTGGGTTGTCTTTAAATGGGCGGGGCTTTAACTGGTATGTTATTTTAAGCATGCAATTGATATGGGTTGATCAGAAATTGTTATATTTATTGCTGATTAGAAAACTATTTACATGACAGCACTGAGCTTCAGATCAATGGTGTTGTCATGGTAACAAACAAACTATGTACAGAACAAGTTTTGCAACAAAGGATACAGCACATGCGGTTGCAATTATGAAGTAAAATGTAATGAACAAGAGTTTCATTCTCAAATAACTTTCAATTTTTTATGATCAGTGTGATTTTTTTTGTTTTTAGTTCTATTTTTATTTATTTTTTATTTCCAGACCAGGTATGTGTGTGTGTTAGTAAGAGAGAGACACACAGAGAGAGAGAGAGAGAGAGAAAGAGAGAGGGGGCGGGGGGAGGGGGGGACTGTTTTCTATGGATCAACTAGGCAGATGCTGTTTCTCAGATCTGCATTGATTTTAATGAAGCCAGCTGACGGTTAAAAAAATCAAAAAGAAATCTCCAACGGGAGAGACTCAACGGGAGTCGCATTTAAACCAAGCAGCATGTCTGAATCCCCACGTTCACCAGAAATCTACTGGTTACTATGTAAGTACTACAAACCGAAGTTAAAAACAAACCTGAACCTGAAGAAACCCCTAACAGACCCGCGGACCTGATTGACTGAGAAAGAGAGGGAGGGAGAGAGAGAGAAAACAGTTTGCAGTGATCCGAGTGAGCAGAGCGTGTGTGTGAAGGGGGGGGGCGCTGTGACTATCACAGAACGCAGAGACGGTCAGCTGAGGAGTTTTATTCAATGTGAGTACAGATATTGACTCGTATTACTCGTATAATACTTGTACTCGGCAAAAGTGCTTTATTCGTACCAGATACTCGTTTCAGCCGAGTATCCGGCTCATCCCGGTTATTTCCTGTATTTATATTTATTTATATCCCTATTCACACAGCTCTAGTAGATTGACGGTTGTCTGTGATGTTGACATGCAAATGTGCCATGTCTGTAATTTGTCAACTAAAAACTCAACCGCAAATTACCTTAACTATTGAATGATTGGATTTGCTTGGAACACTGAGACTGTGACTTTTCAATAATGATATATTTTATTTACATTAGACTTGCGAAGTGCTATATTATTCTCAGACTGTCTGTTGTGGCAGAGCAAAAAGATATACAATGTATTTGTAGGTAATAAACGCTTCAACCCTTGACTGAGGGAGTGTATTTTGGCCACAACTGTAGGTACAGTTAGGACTGAAGTGACTCATTTAACTAATAGAGTAGGGAAATGTGATGGTTAAATCATGCATGGCCATGGTCACACTTACTCTAATTACAATATGAGCTTCATTAGAACATGATCATTTGTATTCATGGTCATTATGAAGTACCTGAAAAAACATTTCCATTAAACTGCTGTCTGTACACACAGTAACTTCCAGTCAGCATGACACTGAATTTGAATCAACACCTAAGTCTAAGTTTGCATTTGAATCCTGTTAAACATGGACTGAAAACAGAGATGGCAAGAGTACTCCCTTCCAATACCTAAGAAGTACAGATACTTGTGTCAAAAAATACTCTGGTAAAGGTAGAAGTACTTACTTAAGTAAAAGTAACAAAGTACAGGCTTCGAAATGTACTTAAAGTATAAAAGTAAAAGTAGCCTTGCAAATGACAAAGGTGCCTGGACCACACACATAGCCGTTGTGAACATGGTAAACTCGCTCTTTATATGCCATTGGCTACCGTGGACATGGTAAACATGCTCTTTATATGGCGTTGGCTACCGTGGACATGGTAAACACGTTTTTTATATTCCGTTGGCTACCGTGGACATGGTAAACACGTTTTTTATATTCCGTTGGCTACCGTGGACATGGTAAACACGCTCTTTATATGCCGTTGGCTACCGTGGACATGGTAAACACACTCTTTATATACAATTGGCTACCGTGGACATGGTGAACACGCTCTTTATATACAATTGGCTACCGTGGACATGGTAAACACGGTCTTTATATACAATTGGCTACCGTGGACATGGTGAACACGCTCTTTATATACAATTGGCTACCGTGGACATGGTGAACACACTCTTTATATACAATTGGCTACCGTGGACATGGTGAACACGCTCTTTATATACAATTGACTACCGTGGACATGGTAAACACGCTCTTTATATACAATTGGCTACCGTGGACATGAAAAACACGCTCTTTATATGCCGTTGGCTACCGTGGACATGGTAAACACGCTCTTTATATACAATTGGCTACCATGGACATGGTAAACACGCTCTTTATATGCCGTTGGCTACTGTGGATATGGTAAACACGCTCTTTATATACCATTGGCTACCGTGGACATGGTAAACACGCTCTTTATATGCCGTTGGCTACTGTGGACATGGTAAACACGCTCTTTATATACAATTGGCTACCATGGACATGGTAAACACGCTCTTTATATGCCGTTGGCTACTGTGGATATGGTAAACACGCTCTTTATATACCATTGGCTACCGTGGACATGGTAAACACGCTCTTTATATGCCGTTGGCTACTGTGGATATGGTAAACATGCTCTTTATATGCCGTTGGCTACTGTGGATATGGTAAACACGCTCTTTATATGCCGTTGGCTACTTTGGACATGGTAAACACGCTCTTTATATACCATTGGCTACCGTGGACATGGTAAACACGCTCTTTATATGCCGTTGGCTACTGTGGACATGGTAAACACGCTCTTTATATACCATTGGCTACCGTGGACATGGTAAACACGCTCTTTATATGCCGTTGGCTACCGTGGACATGGTAAACACGCTCTTTATATACAATTGGCTACCATGGACATGGTAAACACGCTCTTTATATGCCGTTGGCTACTGTGGATATGGTAAACATGCTCTTTATATGCCGTTGGCTACCGTGGACATGGTAAACACGCTCTTTATATGTCGTTGGCTACCGTGGACATGGAGAACACGCTCTTTACATGCCGTTGGCTACATCTTAAATGTACGTCGGCCAATAGGCTTAAAACGTCCCATTTATGATTACTGAGACGGAGAATAAGACTCCAGGTTAATAAGTTTCTGACTGAGCAGCAAGATACAAATTCAGCTTTGATTTGGTGAGAATTCACAGATCCATTTTCTCTTTTTTAACCTTCCCCTTAACATTTAAAGGAATCTATATGTATGTATGTCTTCTCAAAAATGGCTTCTGGAAATGAAATAAAGGATAAAATATGAATTACTAAACAGACATTAATGAAGAAGTTTCCAAGCACTTTGGCCAGGAGTCATTCTTTATGCCTATTATCTCAAACATCTCTCTCAGATAAGGCCGAGGATGATCAGGAATGTCTTGCTGCTGGTTTGCCGAAACTCTGGGATCTCGGTTTTCTTCACTTTCAGTCATTTCTCCGTCCATACCGTCTCTTCTTTGTCTATGTACTAACATTAGCGCCATCAAACCACAATGATTTGCTGTGAATGAATGCAAAATGCCAAATCGGTTGAGTTGTCTTAGTTGTGCGTCAAGTGTAACGTACAGTATAGTCCCATCCAATTAGATTGAATATGGTATTGATCACATCTTGGTTTTTCATGACTATAGGGCACCAGCTTCCAGTTGATAATTTAGGGACAGACAGTTGTTGAGTCGGCTTCAGGGAGGACACATACAGAAATTAATTGAATGAAGTCATATAACACAAAAGCTTAACAGCTCCTTCGGTCATCAATTACACATGTTTGTTTGAAACCTGGTTTTATAGACCTAAATGTGTAATATTGTGTGCATTATCAAGTACCTGACATACATTTTCACCAAACTTCTTTTTGTACACACAGTGACTTCCAGTCAACATGACACGGAATTTGAATAAACACCTGTAAGTTTGCAGGTTATTTGAATCCTGTCAAACATGATGGACTGAAAGTTAATCATAGGAAACACCTCGAGTCATTCAAATGATTATGTTTAGATCATGGCATTATGATAATTTTAAACAATGAAAAAAACAACTCTAATCAAATTATTCCATTTCAAACTCTGTGCTCCTGAAATATCCTCCCTTTGGAAGAATATGAAAAGAATATTTGCCTGCCATGATTGATATTATACAGTGACACAAAATCCATCAATTGTTTTGACATCATGCAAAAATCCCACAGACCTTGGTGCCAGCAGTCGGTGAGTTTGAATGTGCAGGAGAAAGATCAGAAACAAGCACAGCTGACAAGGTGGGTGTCCTTTAATTACATTAGAGTTTTTAGTTAATATTTTATGCTTTTCCTTGGTTATACCATTTACATTTGTAACTGTCATCGACTCAAATTAGGGACAAACAAGAGAGCAGTACATTAACTTCATGTTCATTTTGTGGATTACTTACTTTTGAAGTTAACCAAACAAAATGTATAATATATATATATACACTATCAGTTTCTGAAAATGAATTTCATTTGTTAAAATAAATTTTAGATGCCATTTTTATGAAATCTCATCTTGAGAAGGGACTTTGTTTAATAAGAGTTTCTTAAAAAGTGTTTTATAGTTCTTTTTCTGTAACATGATGAACATTTTGTGGAAGCCCATGTCTGCCAGGAAAGAAGAAAAAATGTTACTAATGATGAAAGCAAAAATTCACTTGAATACAATTTTCACTTTTTAAATCAAAATGATGCCCAAAATTGGACTGAAGTCAAAATGATGACATAGTAAGCCACAGTCATTTGTATTATTGGGATTGATTTCCCTAAAGTTTATTGCATTAAACCTTATTAATTTCCATTACTACAAGTTATTTTCTACATTATTTTCACTAAATCACAACATTTTTCTTGTTATGTCATTTAATGTTATAGTACTTTTCGTCTGTGACACAAAATCAATGTATCTAATTAAAACCAGAAAACAACAAATATTTCTGTTGTTAAAATGGAGAAAATGTGCAATTCTTTAAAAATGTGTTTCAGTCTTGAATCACTTTCATCATCTTTGAAATGTTCAGTTATTCTATTTCGGTTTGTCTTGTCTTCTTTTTTTTCACAAAAGCAAATCCACACAAGCAGACATGTCGGTCAACTCCTCTTCCTCCCAATTTCACACCTGCCAAAACTCCAAAACTGGATTTCCCCTCTCCGTAGCCTACAACATCACTAAGAACATCCTCATTATCCCTCTCTCCACCTTCGTCCTCTACCTGGGATACCAACGATGGCGGCGGCAGCGCTCCTTTGCAACAACGAGCCACTCTGACATCTTTACCTACAACATGGCTGTCGTTGAGCTGATCAGTTTATTTGGAAGCACAGCCATCTATTGTGGTGTTTACACTGGTCTCTCAGAGATGGTGAGGGTAGGGTATTATTTGTATTATATGGTTTTCCCTGGAGAGATTTCTTTTCACATCCTGACATGTGTGGAGCGCTACCTGGCTGTTGTTCACCCCGTCACCTACATGGGGCTGAGACAGTCAGGTGGAGTTAGGATAAGAAATATCAGCATTGTATGTGTTTGGTTGCTGTGCTTTGGATTATTTGGTGTATCCGGTTCCTATGGTTTTTCCTCTATCTCAATTTTATGTATGACAGTCTTTGCTTCAGTTGTCGTATCTTTTTGCAGCCTTTCAGTTCTCTGTGTTCTGATCCGTGCAGGGCCGGGGGAAATGGGCGGGGACAGGGAGCGGGTTGATCAATCAAAGCAGAGGGCTTTCCACACCATCACTGCCATAATGGGAGTGTTGTGGTTGTGGCTTGCAGGGCTCCTTGTTGGTATGGCTCTGAAATCCTCAAATCTGCTAAACTATGACGACGGGTGTGTGGCAGCGGTTTCTGGAATGTGTTTCAGTCTGCCCAGCAGTTTGGTTTTACCTCTGCTGTTCCTACACAGAGCAGGAAAACTGCCTTGTTGCCATTAAAGCAATGACTTCTTTTACATTTCATATGCGCAAATTTCATTATAATTGAACTTCGGACAATAAATAAGAACTTATTATAGGAAGTTGCATATAACTGAATAAAAATAGAAATAGAGCAAGTTATATCGTGTTCATAAAGTAGTCCAAAATCGTATCTCCATGTTATGTTATAATTGTGTTATATTTTTGTTTTTTGTGCTGCTTATGTCAGGATCTTAAACATATTGAGAAGGCACTCAGTCATGATCCAAACATTGGCAAAACAGATTATCTTCAAAAACAAAACCACATCAAATGGCACCCATTTAAAAATGTTTTTATTTTGATGATTGTATAAAGCAATAGTCCACGACAAGGAACAGCATTGACAAATGGTAAATACAGAGAATGAAAGAGCAGGCAGTTTATACTTTAAAGAAACTGACCTAAATTTAAAAATAATTAAAAAGCTCTGCACGTTACAGGGAACAAACACTTAAATGTGTTAATACAAATTCACAATTTTCAATCATGAATTGGTTCATTTGTGGTCTTAGAGATCATTCGTATTCACAAATTACTCATTTGGGCTTTGAAAAAAGTGACTCATTCTCAAATTAGCTGTTTGTCAATAACTTAACCATTGTGCTTTCAAATCAAGATTATGAAAAACAACAAAACTCTTTGCAGATAATGTTAGGATTGTAGTGACTCTTAACTAATAGAGTGTGGAAATGTGATGGTTAAATCCCACCTGGCTGTTTTCACACAATAAGAGCTTTTAGAACATGATCATTTGTATTCATGGTCATTATGAAGTACCTGACAAAACATTTCCACCAAACTGCTGTCTGTACACACAGTGACTTCCAGTCAGCATGACACTGAATTTGAATAAACACCTTGTCTAAGTTTGCAGGTTATTTGAATCCTGTAAAATATGTTGAACAGAAAGTTAATAATAGTAAATAGTAAATATCTTAACACCACAAGTAATTCAAATGATTGTGTTTGGATCTAAAGATGGCATTATGACAGATTTTAACACTGAAAAACACAAACCTAATCAAATTATTCAATTTCAAACACTGTGCTCCTGAAATATCCTCCCTGTGGAAGAATGATGCGAAAAGAAAATTTGCCTACCACGATTGAGATTATAAAGTGACACTGAATCCATCATTTGTTTAACATGCAAAAATCCTCCAGTCCTGGGTTCCATTCACTCAGAAACAGAAGCATTAATATATCTTTGGCTCAGACATCAGAGCGAGTGAATAGCAGTCGTGAGTTTGATTGGAGGAAAAAGATCAGAAACTAGCACGGCTGACGAGGTGGGTGTCCTTTAATTACATTAGTTTTCAGTTAATATTTTATTTCTTTTCCTTGGTTATACCATTTACATTTTTAACTGTTATCGACTCAAATTAGGGACAAACAAGACAGCTTCATGTCCATTTTTAAATGGGACGGAAGTAAAAATGATGACATAGTAAGCCACAGTGACTCAAAACAGTGACATTTAAAGTAAGGATCTTGTTATTTTGAGTAACTTATTCTACATATTGTTTTCACTTTCCTTATTATGTTAATGTCATTTCATGTTGTAGCACAGTACCACTGTATCAATGGATCTAATCAAAACCATAAAACTTTCTTGCTATTATATAAGTCAGTATGTTGTAATAAAAAACACTTATATCAACTTCCAGATATTCCATTTATTTCATTTCAATTTTCTCACTTAAAGAAAAGTAAGCATATGGGATTTCGGATTTGGTGGCAGCAATACACTCAGTCATACTTCTACACAGACTAAAACATCTGCATACAATAAATAATCCACAATGGCATAACAACTTTATATACTGTTACTTTGGACAAAATGTGCAATGGCTACATGTGTTGTAGTTTTGAATCACTTTAAATAATCTTATAAATGATCTCAGTTATTCTATTTCTGCTTCTCTTGTCTTCCTTTTTTCCATAAAAAGCAAATCCACACAAACCAATATGTCAGTCAACTCCTCATCCTCCCAGTTTTACACCTGCCTAACCTCCAGAGCTGGATATCCCCTCTCCGTAGCCTACATTGCAACTAAGAACATCCTCCTCCTCCCTCTCTCCACCTTCGTCTTCTACCTGGGCCACCAACGATGGCGGCGGCAGCGCTCCTTTGCAACAACGAGCCACTCTGACATCTTCACCTACAACATGGCTGCCGTTGAGCTGATCTTTGCATTTGGAAGCGCAGTCTTCTTTTGTGGTTTTTACACTGATCTCTCAGAGTTGGTGAAGTTGGGCTTATATGCATATTTCATGGTTTTCCCTGGAGAGATTTCTTTTCACATCCTGACCTGTGTGGAGCGCTACCTGGCTGTTGTTCACCCCGTCACCTACATGGGGCTGAGACAGTCGGGTGGAGTCAAGATACGAAATATCAGCATTGTATGTGTTTGGTTGCTGTGCGTTGTATGGAGTGGTGTTTCAGGTGGCATTGATCTTCCCTTTATCCCAATTTTCTGTGCACTGGTCTTTGCTTCAGTCATCGTATCTTTCTGCAGCTTTTCAGTTCTCTGTGTTCTGATTCGTCCAGGGCCGGGGGAAGTGGGCGGGGACAGGGAGCAGGTTGATCAATCAAAGCAGAGGGCTTTCCACACCATCACTGCCATAATGGGAGTGTTGTGGTTGTGGTTTGCAGGGTTCCTTCTTTGTCTTGCTCTGAAATCCTCAAATCTGCTAAACTACGATGACAAGTGTAGGTCAATGCTTTCTGGATTCTGGTTCAGTCTGCCCAGCAGTTTGGTTTTACCTCTGCTGTTCCTACACAGAGCAGGAAAACTGCCTTGTTGCCATTAGAGCAATTACTACTTTTACATTTGATAATAGATCAAGTTATATTATGTCCATACAGTAGTCCCAAACCATATCTCCATGTTATCCGGTTATAATTGTAGCCCAAAATTAGTTGATTTGCAGCATTGTTCTCTTCTCACAGCAGCAATAATACATATTGTTTCGACCATTGCCTATAATTACTCACTCACAAATCATACATTTTCATTGTATTCACAGGAAGTTTATAATAAAACATTAACATGCAAATATTTGGTATATTTACATGTATCGATAATGGAATTAAGTCATATGCAACCTATATGGTACATTTAGATTATATGCCCATTGCCTGACTACTTTAACTGTACATTTGTACCCAACTAATAGGAGCCAAAACCCAAAAAAGAAAATTTTACCAGGATTGCGTTACTGACAAAGCAAATTTAAAAATACGAGTGTGAGGACTCGAGTAGCAGTGTTCTGAATCAGCTGCAAATTAGCAATTTTTGAATGCAAATTAACTCCTAACAGCTCAAATTAACCTATTAGAGATTACAAATCAAGAATTTGTATTAACACATTTAACTGTTTGTTCCTTGTAACGTGTGCTGAGCTTTTTAGTTATTTTTAAATTCAGATCAGTTTCTGAAAATCATCTGCCCGGGGCCTTTTGCACGAAACCAGGATAAGGGATTAAGCCGGGATATTTAAGTTATCCTGGATGAATTTAACTTTGACTCGGTTGCACGAAACCAGATTGAATTAAACCCAGCCAAGTAACCATGGAGATTTATTCTTTGCGGCTAGCTTGGTCCAAAGCAGGCTAACAGCCAGGCTAAGATTAATCCTGGAGTCTCATGTGTTAAATCAGCTGCCGTCTGATCAGAAATAAACGTTTTTAACAGTTATTCCGTTGTCTTCTGCATGTGTTCTGCTTTATTTTTATTAACAAGCATTACTATTGTCACTATTGTTGTCGCGAGTTTGATTTAAACCCTACTACAGTTGTTTAGATGGTTAGAAATGGTTGCACTGGCAACCAGATGCGGAGTGGCAATCAGGTGAGTCAAGACTTTTCCCGGTGGGACGGTAGTGTGTAGTGTGTCGAGGCTGCCCGATGGCCGTTGCCCGATGGCCGTTGCCCGGTGGCTGTTGCCTGCCGGCAGACTTGTTCATCGCATCAGTGTCCACTCTCTCTGTAAAAGTGGAGATGAGCAGCGCGGCGTCCATGGTTTCAGCTTCAGGTTTATACAGGACGCTGCGGAGATTAAGTGGGAAAATGCAGCGATATTCCCAGATGATATTAATGCAACGATATTCCCAGATGATATTAATGATAGACTGTTCAGAGACCAATACATTCATGATTCAATTTCTTGTTGCTTGTCCTTCTCGAATAAAGGATAGTTTGTGTTACTCCTTAATATGTAGGCCTAATGTTTTTTATTATAGCTTACTTTGGTTTCATAACCTTATAAGTCAACACTAGACCAATAACGTGGCCTATATACATACTGTATATAGTGTAGAACACTACAATGCTTCTTAATCTTTATTTTGGTGCTGATACTTGTCAGAAGAATAACAAAAACATTAATATTGTTTTACACATATGCTCACAGTGTGTATTGAAGTCACTTATTTTTATAGTTGTTGTCCCATTCTGATTGTTCTGTATGAACATTAATTGTACAAAGGAATTTAGAATTAGACATACAGTATAGAGATTTGTGCATATGGTTGTAAAACATGTTCTCACGTTGTGAATAAGGGTTTGAAATTAAGCCTATAGTCCTTAGGGTCCATTTCCCGAGGAACATTAATTCCTTCTGCTCACTTTTAAGGCAAAGTAGGCTAAATAATAATACATTTTATTTATAGCTACTCAAAGACACTTTACAGTAAAACGCAGCAAACTTATCACATAAAAACAGAAACATGAAACTAGCATATTTAAAGCAATGTAAAACACAGTGTAGCCTACAACTTTGTAAACAAAATAAAGTTGAGTAACTAGTAGGCTAAGTAGATATTTTTACATCCTTATGCATTCAGTCGGTCCGCTAGTCTGTTCGACTTTTTCTCTCTGTTTGATAACAGCCGTATTTCCCTTTTTGCATATTCTTCCCCTCCTCGTTACTTTCCATTAGAAGCTGCTGCTCATTGGGTGAAACATATGGCGCATGCGTCTTCTCCATCTCTTGATCAGTAAATCTGTGATCGATACCGTGGTCTATGTGAGAAAGCCGTGAACGTGCACTTATCCCAGCTATCTACACTTGGCTTGACATAGCTCCACCTGTTCATCCTGGTTATCTACACCTGGCTTGACATAGCTCCACCTGTTCATCCTGGTTATCTACACCTGGCTTGACATAGCTCCACCTGTTCATCCTGGCTCGGCAAACGTGCAACCGATTAAGCCGCGATGAGCGGTTCACACTTAGTCAAGCTTTTTCATTTATCCTGGATATCTTTATTCTACTTTCGTGCAACAGGCCCCTGCTCTTTCATTCTCTGTATTTACCATTTGTCAATGCTGTTCAATGGTGTGTACTATTGCTTTATACAATCCTCAAAATAAAATATTTCTAAATGGGCAAAATTTGTTGATGGTTGGGTTTTTTAAGATACTCTGTTTTGCCAAATGTTTGGATCATGACAGAGTGCCTTCTGAATATGTTTAAGTTCCTGACATAAGCAGTTGCTAGTGATGCAGGGATCTGTTTAAGAGTAATGTGAAAAGAGAATTTGCCTGCCACGTTGAAGAGAGTAAAGTGACACGGAACCCATCATTTGTTTGACAACATGCAAATATAACCAGCCATTTACCAGCAATTTACTCAGAGAGAGAAGCATTAATACATATTTGGATCATAACGAGTGGAAAGCAGTTGTTGAGTTTAATGTGCAGGAGAACAATCAGAAACAAGCACAGCTGACAAGGTGGGTGTCCTTCAATTACATTAGAGTTTCCAGTTAATATTTTATTGCTTTTTCTTGTATCATTTACATTTTTAACTGTCATCGACACAAATTAGGGACAAAGAAGACAGCAGTACATTTACTTCATGTCCATTATTTGTTGAAATTAACTTTACTTAATTTTGAAGTTAACCAAACAAAATATACAAAATACTGTATTTCAGTTTCTGAAAAGGAATTTCAAATGTTAAAATAAATATGAAATGCCATTTTTTAATAACATTCCTCTTGAGATAGGACTTTGTTTAATATGATAGTTTCTTAAACAGTGTTTTGTAATTGTTTTTCTGTAACATGATGAACCTTTATGGAAGCCCATGTCTGCCATCGAAAAACAAATAGTGGTGAAAAGCTACTAATGATTAAACCTTTTAAGTCAAAATGATGTCCAAAATGAGACTGAAGTCAAAAAGATGACATAGTAAGCCACATATCTGTGGCATAGTAAACAACAGTTTTCAGTTAATATTATCACACTTTGTCAATGTTTATGAACATTTAGCATTACCATTTTTCAGCATTCTATGTCAGTATCTGAAAATTAATTGTAATTGTTAAAAATAAATTTGAAATGAGATAGCTAAGAGAGAAGATATTGTTGCGATAGTAAGCCGAATTGTGACTCAAAACAGTGAAATGTTGACTTTAGGATCTGATTCACTTCCATTAACCTTTGCTTTTTGTATTTTTGTCGTAGGATTTCATACTTTTATTTTTTTTTTTAGAATTAACATCCCTAAGTTTTTTGCATTAAACATAGTAATTATTTCACATTATTAAAAGTAGTTTTTTACATTAATACTTTTTATGTTGTAACATCAAACCACCTCCATTTTAACTTTTAGAGAAAAACAGAGCAGTGGTTTGGGGAGATGTGGTGACAGCAATACACTTACACAGAAAAGTCTCAAGACTCTGCTGTCATGTAGTCATGATGCCTAAAACATCTGCATACAATAAATAATCAGCAATGTTCCAGCAAATATATCTACTGTTACTATGGACAAAATGTGCAATGGCGACAAAATAATGTGTTGTAGTTCACTTTAATGATGTTTGAAATTATCTCTGTTCATTTATTTCTGTACCTTTTGTCTCCCTTTTCTTCATAAAAGGCAATACCACACAAACCAATATGTCAGTCAACTCCTCTTCCTTCTCCCATTACTACTGCGCATTGACTCCAAAACTGCATTTCTCATCTCAGTAGTCTACAACTTCAGTAAGGCCTTCTTCCTCCTCCCTCTCTACACCTTCGTCCTCTACCTGGGATACCAACGATGGCGGCGGCAGTGCTCCTTTGCAACAATGAGCCACTCTGACATCTTCACCTACAACATGGCTGCTCTTGAGCTGATCTGGGCTATTGTGGGCACAGTCGCATTTTGTGGTGTAATGATTGGTTTCTCAGAGTTGTTGATTGTGGGGCTATTTGTACATTTAATGAATTTCCCGGGAGAGATTTCTTTTCACATCCTGACCTGTGTGGAGCGCTACCTGGCTGTTGTTCACCCCGTCACCTACATGGGGCTGAGACAGTCGGGTGGAGTCAAGATACAAAATATCAGCATTGTATGTGTTTGGTTGCTGTGCTTTGGATGGAGTGGTGTACATGTTGGGAAGGAGCATAATGTCTCAATTTTCTGTGCACTGGTCTTTGCTTCAGTTGTTGTCTCTTTCTGCAGCCTGTCAGTTCTGTCTGTTCTGATTCGTGCAGGGCCGGGGGAAGTGGGCGGAGACAGGGAGCAGGTTGATCAATCAAAGCAGAGGGCTTTCCACACCATCACTGCCATAATGAGAGTGTTGTGGTTGTGGTTTGCAGGGTTCCTTGTTGGTCTTGCTTTGGATGTATCAAATTTGCTAAACGACAATGATGGGTGTGTGGCAACGGTTTCTGGAGTCTGGTTCAGTCTGCCCAGCAGTTTGGTTTTACCTCTGCTGTTCCTACACAGAGCAGGAAAACTGCCTTGTTGCCATTAAAGCAAATGTCAGACAATACAACTTGATTTTTAAAGGAAGTTGTAGCACAAAGTTTTCCTCTTATGATTGTGGAGCAGATTTACCCCGGTTTCCACCAGGTACATCCGTGCTGCATCTGTGCGGTTTTGTTCTCCACCAAGTGCCATACCACACCGGGAGCTTCTGAAAAGTGCAGCGTCTTGCTGTCCAACTCGCAGATTTGTTTGTCTCTACAAGTAATTTACAGAACAATCACATGTTTATTAAAATCTTATATAACTTCCACTCTAAGCACTTCTACAATTAAACTCCATGCTCTATCATTTCTGGCATTGCCTTATCCCTCATGTTGTTCTCGGGTCAAATTAACCCATTTTCCATTATCAATGTTCTTTTTAATTCCCCAAAATAACATGATTTATTCCACACAACGCTCTTTGCCAAGTACAAATCTCTACTTTCATTCATTTTGGGGCGTCTTATTCAATTTTATAGCATTGTAAAACAAATGGAAGTGTTTTTGAAATAGTATTGAGTAAAAGTTGACATATTCCAGTCTGTGATTATCATCAACATCCATTCCTTTAATTTTAGTCTAAATAATTCTTAATTTCTGCTTTTCTAACTCAATATGAAGCATCGACTTAAATAGCTGTGATTGCTCGCGGAGCCTCTGGACCAAAGGTCAGAGGCGCCTGGTGGATAACAGGGGTTAAAGCCTTTGCATATTATTTCTCTTTTCGCAGCAGCTGCGATTTCAAGGGTTAACATTTGATTTTCGCTCAGCACACAACATTGTTTCTTAATTTACCAACTTGTGCACCGAGATTTCATTTTTTTGTTTTTATATTGTATCAGCTAGTGTGTTTAATTACTCACATTAACAAATTACACATTTCTCAACATTTTAGTATTAATTATTAATGATTTATTCACAGCATGTACATGATAAAACATTATGTAACCAAAAAGTAAAAAAAAATAAAGTATGTAACAATATTATTATTATACACATCTTTAGTACATCTACATATATCTAATGTAATGAAATCATATTTAACCATTTATTTAACCACCAACTATATATTTGTACCCTGCTAATAGCAGCTAAAGCTGGCTGGAATGGCTTAACATGCTAAATAAGCGTATTGAAAGAACAAGGATAAAGTAATTTAACAATTACTTTGAGCATACAAGTCACTAATTTCAGAGCTAATATTAAGCAATTTCTGAATGTGAATGAACTAATAAGAGAGCACAAATTAACCTATTGTTACAAATCACAAATTTGTATGAACACATATAACAGTTTGATCCTTGTAATGTGTGCAGAGTTTTTTAATTATTTTTAAATTTAGATCAGTTTCTTAAAGTACCAACTTAAGTTATTCTCTATATTTAACATTTGTCAATGCTGTTCATTGGTCCGGACTATTGCTTTGTATAATCCTCAAAATAAAATATTTCTAAATTGGAACCAATTTTTTGCGGTTTGGTTTTTGAAGATAATCTGTTTTGCCAATGATTGGATCTTGACTGAGTGCCTTCTGAAAATGTTTAATATCCTGACATAAGCAGTATGGCAACGGAATCATGAAGTCAAAGCTAAAAATATGCTAATGTTATTTCCTGTTTTTTTATGTTTATATCCTTCTATAGCCATGTCTAATTTGTCAACTAAAGACTCCACCGCGAATTTCCTCAATTGTTGAATAATTGGACTTGCTTGGAACATGGAGAATGACTTTTCACTAATGATTTTTTTTTACATTAGACTGCATTGCAAAGTGCAAATAAAACTTATTCTCAGACATCTGTTGTGGCCCTGCAAAAAGATATACAAACATAATTTATAAGTAAGTAATAGACGCTTCAACCCTTGACTGAGGTTGCAGTGTATTTTGGCCACAACTGTAGGTATGGTTAGGACTGAAATGACTCATTTAACTAATAGAGTGGGGAAATGTGATGTTAAATCACACTTGGCCATGGTCACACTTACTCTAATTACAATAAGGGCTTTGTTAGAACATGGTCTGTACACACAGTGACTTCCAGTCAGCATTACCCTGAATTTGAATAAACACCTGTCTTAGTTAGCAGGTTATTTGAATCCTGTCAAACATGATGGACTGAAAGTTCGTGATAGGAAATATTTTAAGCCCAAAAAAACAAATTTAACAAATTATTTGAGTTCAAACTTTTTGTTCCTTAAATATACTCACAGTGTAAGAGTAATGTGAAAAGAGAATTTGCCTGCCACGATCAAGAGTATAAAGTGACACGGAACCCATCATTTGTTTGACAACATGCAAATATAACCAGCCATTTACCAGTAATTTACTCATACAGAGGAGCACTAACACGTCTTTGGATCAGAACGAGTCAATAGCAGTCGTTGAGTTTGGATGTGCAGGAGAACGATCAGAAACAAGCACAGCTGACAAGGTGGGTGTCCTTTAATTACATTAGAGTTTCCAGTTAATATTTTATTGCTTTTCCTTGAATATACCATTTACATTTTTAACCTTCATCGAAACAAATTAGGGACAAACAAGACAGATTTCCTCTTGAGAAAGGACTTTGTTTAATATGATAGTTTCTTAAGCAGTGTTTTGTAATTGTTTTTCTGTAACATGAACATTTTATGGAAGCCCATGTCAGCCATGGAAGACCAAATAGTGGTGAAAAGCTACTTATGATTAAAGTTAAAATACACTTGAATACAATTTTTACTTTTTAAGTAAAAAAAAATGTCCAAAATGAGACAAGTCAAAAAGATGACATAGTAAGCAACAGTTTTCAGTTAATATTATCACACTTTGTCAATGTTTATGAACATTTAGCATTACCATTTTTCAGCATTTTATGTGTCAGTATCTGAAAATTAATTGTAATTGTTAAAAATAAATTTGAAATGAGATAGCTAAGAGAGAAGATATTTTTATGAGAAGTTCTTTGTAATTCTTTTTCCATAACATGATGAACATTTTATGGAAGCCCATGTCTGCTGCAAAAGATCAAAAAAGTGGTGAAAAGGAATAAAATTGGAATAACTAATTGACAAACTTTTTAAATTGACTTTTTTATAAAGAATACCTTTTACATTTAAGCCATTGTCAAAAAAAGTTGAGTAAGTTAATTAAGACAGCTCCACACAACTCTGTATTTCTCAATATGGTTATGTTTAGAATATGGTGACTCGCAGACAGTGTTGTTATCATTGCTTAAAATTTCTCATGGAGGAGACAAGAAACTACCCACTATAGCTTTACATTCAAAATGATAACCAAAATGGGACTTAAGTCAAAGTGTTGCGATAGTAAGCCGAATTGTGACTCAAAACAATGAAATGTTGACTTTAGGATCTGATTCACTTTCATTAAATTTTGCTTTTTCTATTTTTGTCCTAGGATTTCATAATTTTATTTTTTTTAGAATTAACATCCTTAAGTTTCTTGCATTAAACATAGTAATTATTTAACATTATTAAAAGTAGTTTTTTACATTAATACTTTATGTTGTAACAACAAACCACCTCCATTTTAACTTTTAGAGAAAAACAGAGCAGTGGTTTGGGGAGATGTGTTGACAGCAATACACTTACACAGAAAAGTCTCAAGATTGCTGTCATGTAGTCATGATGCCTAAAACTTCTGCATACAATAAATAATCAGCAATGTTCTAGCAAATATATCTGCTTTTACTATGGACAAAATGTGCAATGGCGACAAAATAATGTGTTGTAGTTCACTTTAATGATGTTTGAAATTATCTCTGTTCATTTATTTCTGTACCTTTTGTCTCCCTTTTCTTCATAAAAGGCAATACCACACAAACCAATATGTCAGTCAACTCCTCTTCCTTCTCCCATTACTACTGCATTGACTCCAAAACTGCATTTCTCATCTCAGTAGCCTTCAACTTCAGTAAGGCCTTCTTCCTCCTCCCGCTCTACACCTTCGTCCTCTACCTGGGATACCAACGATGGCGGCGGCAGCGCTCCTTTGCAACAACGAGCCACTCTGACATCTTCACCTACAACATGGCTGCTCTTGAGTTTATCTCTGCTTTTGGGGGCACAGTCACCTTTTCTGGTGTTTACACTGGTCTCCCAGCGTTGGTGAGGGTAGGGTACTTTTTGTATACTATGGCTTTCCCTGGAGAGATTTGTTTTCACATCCTGACCTGTGTGGAGCGCTACCTGGCTGTTGTTCACCCCGTCACCTACATGGGGCTGAGACAGTCGGGTGGAGTCAAGATACGAAATATCAGCATTCTATGTGCTTGGTTGCTGTGCTTTGGATTGACATGTGTATCCAGTCCCAATGATTTTACCTCTATCACAATTTTATTTGTGATAGTCTTTGCTTCAGTTGTCGTATCTTTCTGCAGCCTTTCAGTTCTCCGTGTTCTGATTCGTCCAGGGCCGGGGGAAGTGGGCGGGGACAGGGAGCAGGTTGATCAATCAAAGCAGAGGGCTTTCCACACCATCACGGCCATAATGGGAGTGTTGTGGTTGTGGTTTGCAGGGGTACTTGTTGGTCTTGCTCTGGATCAATCAAATCTGCTAAACGACAGGTGTGTGGCACTGGTTTCTGGAACTTGTTTTAATCTGCCCAGCTGTTTGGTTTTACCTCTGCTGTTCCTACACAGAGCAGGAAAACTGCCTTGTTGCCATTAAAGCAATGTCAGTGACAGTATAACTGTACATCAATACAATAAAATCTGATTTTTAAAGGAAGTTGTAGCACAAAGTTTTCCTCTTATGATTGTGGAGCAGATTTACCCCGGTTTCCACCAGGTACATCCGTGCTGCATCTTTGCGGTTTTGTTCTCCACCAAGTGCTATACCACACTGGGAGCTTCTGAAAAAAGTAGCGTCTTGCTGCCCAACTCGCAGATTTGTTTGTCTCTACAAGTAATTTACAGAACAATCGCATGTTTATTAAAATCTTATTTAACTTCCACTCCAAGCACTTCTGCAATTAAACTCCATGCTCACTATTGTTTCTGGCGTTATTTTAACCCTCATGTTGTCCCCATGTTGTCCTCATGTTGTCCCCATGTTGTCCTCATGTTGTCCTCATGTTGCCCTCATGTTGTCCCCATGTTGTCCTCATGTTGTCCCCATGTTGTCCTCATGTTGTCCTCATGTTGTCCTATATCAATGTTCTTTTTAATTCCCCAAAATAACATGATTGATTCCACCCAACGCTCTTTGCCAAGTACAAATCTCTACTTTCATTAATTTTGGGGCGTCTTATTCAATTTTATAGCATTGTAAAACAAATGGAAGTGTTTTTGAAATAGTATTGAGTAAAAGTTGACATATTCCAGTCTGTGATTATCCATCAACATCCATTCCTTTAATTTTAGTCTAAATAATTCCTCAAACTCAAACATTAGGTATAATTTCCTAGATAATTTCCTGTATGAATATCAAGCATTGACTTAAATAGTTGCGATTGCTCGCGGAGCCTCTGGATCAAAGGTCAGAGGTGCCTGGTGGAAAACAGGGGTTAAAGTGTTTGCATATTTTTCTTCAACATCTTTGTTTTGTTCTTGAATCATATCAACTAGTGTGTTTAATTACTCATTCACAAATTACACATTTGTCAAAATGTTTATCATTAAAATTGATGATTTATTCACAGGATGTTTATGATAAAATATGTAACCAAAATGTAAAGTATGTAACAATATTATTACACACATCATTAGTATATCTACATATAACTATAATGTAATGAAATCATATTTAACCATTTATTTAACCACCAACTGTATATTTGTACCCTACTAATAGCAGCTAAAGCTGACTGGAATGGCGCAACATGCTAAATAAGCGTATTGAAAGTACAAGGATAAAGTAATTCAACAATTTCTTGTGAGCATACAAGTCACTAATTTCAGAGCCCTATTGAGGAATTTCTGAATGTGAATAAACTCATAAGACAGCACAAATGAACCCATTATTACAATTTGCGAATTTGTATGAGCACATTCAACAGTTTGATCCTTGTAACGTGCTAAGCTTTTAAAAAAATGTTTTAATCAGATTTTCTTATAAAGTGTCAACTGCTCTTTCTCTGTATTTACCATTTGTCAATGCTATTCATTTATTTATATGATCACCAAAATAAAGTATTTCTATGTGGGAGACATTTGTTGTGGGATCTTTTAAGTATTATCTATGTTTCCATTGTTTGTATCTTGAATTCCTTCTGAAAATGTTAAAGATCCTGACATAAATGACACATGAAGTTATGTTAATTGTGTAAAAACTAAGGATCTTAATGATTAACTGATTAACCACTTGTATTGGTCACTTTGACCCGAGGGATACGAGAGGGTCCCGAAGTGAAGACACTTCGGGACCCTCTTGTGTCCCTCGGGTCAAACCTCAGTCAGACCTGGGACTTATTTGGGGTTTTAAAAACAATTTAAATAAAATTTTACTTCATAATCTATTAACAAATATTGTTTTTATCTCAATTTCAAACAATTGTGATAAAATATATGTTTAAGGAATGCATCAGTCTCTACTAGAACACAATTAAACATGGAAGTGGGGTTCGTTTGTTGTCATAAGGTTATAATTCATGTTAAAAATCCACTATGGAAACAACATAAGTGTCATATTCAGAATAATGTTCTGAACTTAGTCAGGAATACATGTTTATCACAGGAAATAAGGTAAAGCCGTTGATTTTCAGGAAGAAAAAATTTAACTCGGACCATTTTTCGTCTTGTAAAAATTTGAAATGGGTGAATTTGATCCGAATACCAAACAGGGGTTAACCATTAACCAACAATAACAATTGTATAACTGACAACATGAGTTATACAACTTACAGTTCTCAAAGAGGCACACACAATCTCAGCTGATTATCCTCCGGACAGCTAGTCTCTTTCTTTTGTCTCAATTTTTTCTCCGTGTGTGCGTGTCCGCGCTAACACCGATAAGACAACCTCTTGTACAAAACTAAAGTAACGAGCCAATTTTGTAAAATGTGAGTAGAAAGTACCGATATTTAGGTTAAAATGTAAGGAGTAGAAATAAAAAGTTGCCCCAAAAACAAATATTAAAGTAAAAATATCTGAAAAATCTACTTTAGTACAGTAACGAAGTATTTGTACTTCATTACTTCCCATCTCTGACCGTCAGATATAGACAACAGGAAGTACACACACCCTTAACACAATCTGTGATAGTTTTGCTATTTTTAGCCCTATAACCTCAAATTTTATTCAACATTTATTCACAAGACCTTATCAGGGTTTATACGTATTGATTTTAATGTTTTTATTTCGGTCTATTGCGTTCAGGGAAGCTGGATTGCTTTGTTGTTTATTGATATTTTTTAAATTGTTCTCATGGTATTTATCTCTTTATTAAATTATACTATTTCTAGTCTTATTACCGGTGAAATATTACAGTATGCTCTAAAACAGAACACTACGATATGAGCCGAGCTGGGCACATGCAAAGCCTGTTGGTGCTTATCTTAAGGTCAGGTAATTGAAATTGACAAAGCTTTATTTAATCACACAGACAGAAATTACAACAGACATCAAGATTTATGAACATTAGTGGTGCATATACTTTTTTATATCAGTTATCAGCAGTGATGGCCAATGCTGCTCTGTCAGTATATCTGATAATACCTTTGCCTAGCAACATCAAGACATCGTTCAATGTCAATTCAACAGTTTGATGCAGATAAGAGCTGCACTGTGGAAGGACAATCACAATGAGTCTTACTCCTAAGGCAAGTAATCAACAAGCAAAAGTGCTACACTTTTGTTTGATTTTACCTCTATACATCCAGAACTACACTAACATTGGTATTGAGTTGTAGCTGACTCTTTGTTAATGTTGGTAGCAGCCCTGATCGCAGATTTCATAGCTGTCTCCATCCAAGCGTGAGGAAAAGCTGTGTGTTCACCTGCAAAGTGCACCCTGCCTTCACTTCTGAAGAGCTCTTTAGAGTACTCTAAATGTTGGTAGGGTGTGAAGAGAGCGAAGGCGCCCAAGCTGTGAGGATCCGCGCTCCACCTCTTCACCACCACCCCTGTGCACAGAGTCTTGACGTACTCACCGTGGATCTTTGCCAAATCTCTCAGAGCCAGCTTTTTCAGGTCTTCATCGCTTGCACCCAAGAAGAGGAGGGAGTCGTCAGACCAGGTGTAGGAGGCCAGGAGGACCCCAATAGCCTTATTGGTTGGGAAACTGTGGCTGGGGTAGTAGATGAAACGAGACGGCCGGTCGGTGATGCTCTTTCCTCCTCGGATGCCATCCTTCTCCCAGAACTTCTCGCTGAAGGTGAGGAGGATTTTAGTGGAGCTGTCATAGTGGATTGCTCTCAGTGCTTCCATCTTTGGGATGGAGAGAGGTGGATCAAAGTCAATGAACAGGGCTGCTTTGGCTGTGGTTGTTACCAGGACAACATCAGCGGGAAGACTATGAACATAAGGCTGTTGGCTTTGCTGGTACGATACTATTACACCTCCATTTTCAACTGACTTGATGCGTTCAACCTTGGAGTTGAATAGAATAGGGACCTTGAAGAGGACATTACGAAGAGCTTTGGGGAGAAGGTCCAATCCACCAGTCACTTCTGTGTAACTTAAAAACAAAAAGACAAATAAATTCCGTTGAGTACATTATTGTAGAGACAAGTGCAAATTTGCAATGTGCTGTGGTTTAGCAAAAATCATTCATAGTCCAATATTTAATTATGAACTATTTTCTTAACTCATTCATTCATGTCTATAGGGACTAGGTTCAGGCCGGTAGCATCAGAGTCAAGGTTGGGTTTTAACTGGATAGCCAACGTCTATCATTCCACAAATCAAAGACAATCTAAAATTTCCATCAACCAAAGGATGTTTTCATAAATCCTCTGTACAGTATACTTGCCCAGGTTTAACAAAGGTAGGGCGTTACTGGTAAGCACAGTGGAGTATGTAGCATCAAAAGAGCTTTTTATTTCCCCTGAGCCAATTTTGTACATACACCTTAGTGAAGTCAAACATTAAGACAAAGTCAGACCACTATGACTTTAAGAATACTTTAAGAATAAAAGGATTTGTATCTCAGCATGATTTGGAAATACGTGTCCATGCATTGATTTTGAGCTAGTCTTACAAAGCCAGAAGTATCTTTTGCTGTGCCAGCGGTGGAGAAAATTTTGTCTGAACCCATAATATTTACACCCTAAAGGGAAGAGACACACTGTTGTTTGTATTTCTTTAATCCAATGACAATTATCTCTGACAGCAGTGAGCCCAGGATACAATTCTAATAATTTTGCAAAATAGTGTTTTATTTTGGTGGAATATGTGCACGTGCGGACGCGAGCCCTGGCATTACATTACATGTAAATGTGCTTTATTTATATAGCACATTACACGTCATTTAGCTGATGTTTTTATCCAAAGCGGCTTACAATTGCGCTCTCTCTCTCTCTCTCTCTCTCTCTCTCTCTCTCTCTCTATATGTGTGTGTCACACTCCTCTGGAGCAACTACGGCTTAAGTGTCTTGCTCAGGTACACATTGGTTTATGTATTGCAGTGGGAATCAAACCCAGGTCTCCCACACCAAAGGCATGTGTCATATCCCCTGTGCCATCACCACACCTGTCTCTTAAAATGGGTATATCAAAGCAAAAGAAACCACCACATAAAACATTAAAAACAAAGTGCGGAGATCGGTCCTCCTGTTGGTTTATAAAGCAATGAATGGTTCAGGGCCAAAATTAATTTAGGAAAAAAAGTTATTCCCATTTTGAGTAGTTGACAATGTAGGTCTTACTTAGTTTTGTCATTGACGTTACTCCGGCTGTAGACCATCTCAGTCAGCGCTGTGTGCATTAGGCTCTGTTGGTTAAGCAGGTCTCCGATCATCCTTATCGCTTCTGAACTCAGATTTCCTTCTCGTACCAGATAGTCCTATTAAACATAAACAAGTTCCATGATTTGCAGTTGTTGTGGCTCAAATAAAGTTTTTTGATGGGATGTTTTCCATAATTCAAGTTTTTAAACATCAAGAATTATAAATGTACAGACACTTGAGTATGTGGTGGGAAGTTTCAGCTACCACTTGTTTGTTTTAAAATGGCAAACCATTGGAAATGACACACCAATTTGATGCTATATGTAATGCACTAAAATATCAGCAGCAATTTACTCAGTTTTCTCAATTTTTCATGTCATCCCATTGTGTTTTACCTTCACGGAATAATGGTCATATTTCTTCAGCGCAGACAAGCAGCCATGAGCAATCACTTCATCTTTCACCTAAGAAAAAGAAAAGAAGACACTTGCATTTAATCAATTGAATCATCTATTGATAAAGGTGTTACCACCATTGTGTTAAAAGACAAGATTTAATACGTTACATTGGTATTCAATCCATGTAAGTGTAATTTAACCGTATGTAAAAAGGCGGCACCTGACACAAAGCAAACAACTAAAAGCTCTTGGAGGTTGGGGCTCACACAGAGCCATCCCTTACCAATTTGGGTAATTTTGGCATAAATTGCCCGGCAGTGCATGTCTTAAGCAAAAAGATATGAGGCATTGGCTGAAATTATTAGAAAACTGTGGGACTGCAACACTCAGTTATGCATTTATGCAGCTATTCAGCAAGCACTTTGCTAATTTGGCCAAACTGTGGAGTTTGACGCTAACTAAGCTATGCTAGCCATTGGTTTTATCTTTATAAGGTTAAATTATATGACCTGTTAATTTGAGTATTTCCCTTGTGACCAGGAAAGGAAGGTAAGGAGAAGGGACACTCATATAGACTGACAGTATTTATTTTGCCAATATAACTTTTTCTTTCTGGTAGACATAGGGTGGTAAACTAATCTTTTGAGCTAGCTACAAGCATTATGTTCAAGTTCAGGCTTTATTGCATTTAATTGCATTGATTTGTGCTTTTTATCAATTACAAACCATGTTGTCAGTAATGACCGAGACCTGGAACATGAAGGAAGCGATACTATTAGCTATGTTGCACCATGTTTTATATTAACTACTCTATGTCAATGATAAACTTATTTGCAACATATACAATTGCATTTGCTTGAATCAAAGCACAAAGTACCAGTAGCTAGCTAAAAACACAAGATTTAAGTATGTCAAACGATGATTTTCCACCCTCTTCTATTAGAGGGGACAAGTTAGCTGTTAGTAAGCTAATGTTAGTTATGTATTAACATGCTAAGGCACTTGCAAACACAGTGCTATAGCTTTCTAATATAATCAACACAAAATGCAGCTTTAGCTTAATTTACAGACTTATAACTTGTCATACAAGACATCTCAATGATAGTGTTGCTCCACCCTCAACCTTTAACCATCTTGCCATCATAGGCCAGGCAGCCTTTTTGACTCAATGAGTACATTATCTCTTACTTAGCCTACCACTCAGATGTGAAAGAGAGTATTAGGGGCCGGTATGCAGGGTTCAACACTAACTTTTTGACCACCAGCTAAATGGTTAATGAATGTTATTTTACTTTTTTGGCTTGTGAGTCAATCAAATCTACCAGCCACTTGCATATTTTACCAGAATTTGGCTAGTATATGGTGCTAATCTTTTAACCTTGCTAGTATGCATGTGCGAAAGGGGACTGCAAGGACGGGTGGTGTCAGTCCAATTGTGGTGGGCTGGTCTAGGTCTCAAAAGTCGAGAGCAGATTTTTCACTCCAGTCCAGCCCTGCTTGTTAGTGATGCAAGTAACGTCACAAGGATGTGTGAATTTGGGCAAATTGCAATCAAGTTCTCCTTTCTGTCTTCTGGTAACGTACCTTCTGCAAAGCTTTTTCCAGCAGGTCATCGGCTGACTTCCCTTTCTCACTTTCATCCACCTTGTACATCAGAACACCAGGGTCATTTTGCACTGCGCTTGTCTTCACCAACAACCCATTAACAAAGTCAAAGGTGTTGGGGTCATACATTGTGAATTTATTCAGCGTGACGTTCAGTGTTTTAGCAAACCAGTGGACGATTCTATTGAAAGAAGTGTAGATAGTGTCAGTTAACTTAACCGTGTAAGCCAAGACAGTACACAAATAATCACTCTGACATTCAACACAAGCAAGAAATTTACTGGTGACACAAGTAACAGTCATAACTGTTTTGTTTACATTTCATTTAGAGAAGAAAATAAGGCAGTCACACAATGGAAACTTTTACTGACCTGAAAATAAAATATATCTGCTATGAAGTCATGTTTTGAGGCAAATCTGCTATATTAGTTTATTAGTCAATTCCACTGTATAAGTTGTAACACCTTTACCTTTACAATTGCTTAAAATTTATATGTGCAATTATTTTATATTAATGAATGTTGTTACATTAAAGCCATCACCAAATCAGACTATCAGCTCCACACAACTCTGTAAAAATGGAAGCGTTCAGCTTTGGAGACAAAGCTCAAACAGGTGAAGGCGTGGCTGAATACCCAAGGAAGCGGCCACGTAATGTTCCATTCTTTGATTGTACAGTTAAGAAAAGACCTACACGTTTAGTAGCAAGGACTAAAATCCACAAAATAAAGTGGCCTACAGCGAAGACCAACACTGATAACCACTTAGGTCAGACACGGTTGCCGCCTTATTGCTCTTGGAAAGGTTGGATTCTAGTTCCATTTCCATCTTTGCTTTAGTGTTTCAAATAATCTGGTAGTATCCAGGTCTAGGTGGTTTCCTTCCAAAAAAACACAAGCTGGTAGATTCAAAAGTCCCCCTTTTATAAAAGCATGTTAATCTGAGAGCGGATATGGCTGCAGGCACATTTATATGCATTAAATTTCCTTACTAAAGAAATTAACGACTTAAACTTACTGGTGAGTACTTGGGATCCTCATGGCTCCCAGTTCAGCATACCAGCCCTCTTCCTCATTCCTGTAGGTCTCCACTCGTCCCCCAACACGACCACTAGACTCTATTATGGTTACCTTGTCAGAACAGATAGATACGAGTAAGGCCAGACATGTAAGGTTGTAAACGAAGTACTATTACTACAACTACTACAACTGCAAATGCTTCTACACCCAAGATTGTATACTTATCAATGCTGCTGATTCTGCTTCTAGCAGCATATGTAGTAGTAGTATTTGACATAATAAAAGATGTAGTCACCGATTCACTTTTTTCAACATACTATGACTTTTTAATCACTTTTTGCAACATACTATACTATGACTTATCACTTTTTTCTACATACTATGACTTTGTCATGCTATGCTACTACTGATAAAATAATCAAATCTTCAATCAAAATCGATTTGTTTAGAGTGATCTGATATTGATTAATAAAATCCAGAAATCTATCTTTTAAGATATGCCTTTATTTATAACCCCCACAAACCTTTTTGTGGGTCATTTGTTTGGTTTCATGTCATGTTTGGCATGCATCAAAGAGTCAAACCCAGGCCTGTTGCATCGAGGAATAAATATACATGGGCGCCCGCTCTACCAACTGAGCCCTTTGGGGTCAATGGTTAATGTAATCATTGACCCGGTGCATTAAAAAAAGAAATTGTGGGTTGCTTCTTGCTTGAACATTTGCTAGGGCTCCCTGGCAGGTCAATCGGCTTACCCCAGCTTCAAAGCCTAGAGAAGATTTTTTTTGTGCCTGGTTTTTTTATTAAAGCATATAAACCTGTTTCATGTACAGTACCATGTGTCCTGCGTCTTGCAGTAACTTGGCAGCCGTCAGTCCAGCCATGCCAGCTCCGACAATAACAACATGATGAGTAGTATATATTTTAGGAAGACCAGTTTTAACAGTCCGCAGCAGCTCGTCATAGTCGTCGTCCTCCAGACACTCAGCCAGATATGTCTTCAAGATTAAATCCTCTGGAAAAATACCAAGAGAGGGCGACACACCACTTTCAGGTTGACTTAATTCTACTGTTTTGATAGTTTGGCCAGTTGACAGGTTCTACACGTGCCTTCTGTTGTGCCTTTTTGCCCGGAGCGTGTGCCTGTTTGGAACAGGATGATTGCTTGGTTCCCGTTATTGTTTGTACAACCACTCCAGGGCGCCACACTTTGTTTTTTTTTTTACAAGGAGCACAGGCAGAAAATTTAGCGGTGTTTAACTTAAATCAACCTGCAACCCAATTTTTCACAATTTCCCTATATTAACCGTTTCATTGATAAATGTTTTGGTAATAAATGCAGAAACTACAATGTTCTCTTTTATGTTATTTCACAGTCACATTTTAATTGAATGGTGCTTAACAAATGCAGATTTAGAAATGTAAACAAAGTATTATCAGTGTACTGTAGTATTGCCTCATACAGGCTCTCCCTCTCTTCTGTCAATTTTTTGGTTACACTGACACGATCATATCTAAGGTGTTTAAACTTCAATGGAATGGGAGTATCTAGGTTAACTAGGTATCTAACACCCAGTGTGGGACTCTGCTGTCACATTTCTACCTCTTTCAACCATGTGAGGGAGCAGTACAGCAGCGTGTGGCAAATTTCGGAGCTGACGTTTAAAAATGCAAATAATTCTGAATGTACTAGAGCACTGACGAGGTCTATCAACACAGCTCCGCTGACCGGAAGTGCACGCATGCCAGGTTAAGACGTAAACAAAGTGAGGGAAATAGACGAGGGCCAACAGTAGGCTAAGGCAAAGTCCTTATTGGCTATTATTACTACGCAGCTTTTTCTTCGTCAACGTCTTTAGAAAACACATGGATATTTTGCTGCAGATCACCACTTGTAAATGTATTATGGATGGCAACATCAGCATGTGTGGACGATGAGTGTGATTCAAGCATCCAGGAACATCGGCCTGTCTGAAAGCCACTGTGGGCTTAGCAGATAAGGGTGGTAGTGCACTCCATTGCCCAGAAACACCTACTCAAATACACATTGCAACACTATTTGAAGTAGAATGATTTACTTACACAATAGTATAAAGGTTGGAGAGCAACTATACTTTCTGGCCTCATATTTACTTAGCTTCCATATGACCTTACTACTTTAGCTCTTATGTAATGCTCTTGTTGGTTTAATGCCTTGTTTTTCTCTTCATGGTGTATCTGACACTAAGGGCCACTGACCAATGGTAAATATTTGATGAGTTGGTAGTGATAATGGGTTGATGAAGTACCTTCTGGGGATGAGCTGGAACCTTCCTTCACTGGGATCAACTGGTCCGTCTGCGCCTGAGAGAGAAACACAATTACTTGAATTTAAGTGTGCATGGTAGACAGTGTTAATGTGTTGTTTTGTGGGAGTTATGGCAACATCAAAAAAGTGATGATATCTACGTTATTCCTAGCCCAAGGATACTTTGGGTGAGTTATGTGGTGACATGTCACATTTTCTGAAACTGACCCTACGTTCCAATAGAACTACATGAAGCAAGTCATTATAAGAAAAAAAAGTCAGGCTCCTCTGGCACCACCTACAGCCAGATGTGTAAGTGCAAAAATCCACCGCTCCATGTTCAGATCCACCAATCAGGGCCAGCGGCGGCGTGCTAATCAAAGCATCTTCCCCTCCCCCGCTCTATTGTGCACAGCTCTCCCTGGTCGGGGGAGGAGCTCAGGACACCTTTTTGGGCTTTAGCGTAAAGAGGGGAGGAACTTAGAAGATTGTTGTCCTTCAAATGTGCACCTTCACTGTCTGTCCACCAGAAGTGCTGTTTTAGCCACTGAAATGCTCAGATTATAATTATAAGTGTCTGACAACATTATGGAAAGGATCCCTACAGAGATAGAGAAAGACCTATTTGTCATAGAGTAAGATCCTTTAAGTTCAAACAGAAACAGCCACAAGACCACTATCGCCAAACCCACTAGACTCCATGTAAATAAGAAGTAATTTTATAGTATAACACACTTTATTCAAAGTCAACAGAGACAAAATAATCAAAAGCAGTCTTGGGCTGTGTCTCAAATCGCGCACTTCTGTACTAAATACTAACTATTTGAGTACATAGTGCGTTCACACTGTCGAAGTGCGGTCAAATGAAGTGTACTTAAATACCCGGATGGTACACTCAAAACGCCCCCAAAAATGAGTGTACATCGATGGACACTTTCCACACTCAACGGTCGCCATCTTGGCTACGTAGCGGAAGGGGCGGGGCTAACAACCGTTAGACGCGATAGCGAGACCGACGGAGCAATACAAATGTAAGTTGAACGTGAGTGTTTTTGCTATACTTATAACATATAAGCCACCTGTATATGTATATTTGGTTAATTTTACAGTCGGTAATGATTTTTGTACCAGGAATTATAACCTTTATTGGTATCGTAATTGGACGTGCTAGCAAGCCAACCTTAGCTAGCTAACAGCGGCAGTTTAACCAGATTGGCAAATACGTTATAAGCTAACGTTACATGTGTTGTAGTTTGTTTGTGTTAAACTATCGTTCCGCTGTAGAAGATTTTAGTGTTATGTTGTGATCTTAACAAGTTGTACATAATCCGATGTGAACGTCAGCTCACCAAAATAGCGATCAGCTGATTGTCTGCCAGTAACGTAAACAGTAGCGTAATGTTAAAACGTATCCGCTGTTACTGCCTCCACCTGATGTATATACTGCCTCCACCTGATGTATACTGTATAATCCATCTATTCAGGGAGAAACGAGGAGTTTAGGGGCGACGATGGCCATCAGACCGTAGAAGGATCCCCTGGAGAGTCTGAAGTCCCCCCTCATGTCCCTGTCCCCATCAGACTAGCTCCGACCCGGGGGGGAGCCTGCAGAACTACAAGCACATTTATAAAATAAAATGATATTAAAAGTATTAAACTTTGTTGTCTGTTGTATTACACGTTGCATGACTGTAGCAAGCATATAAAGGAATGGGGTCTATTTAAATGTCAGGTCTGTTCCCTCTGCTTTCACTACTGTATCGTCACTGTATGAAGACCATTTAGAACAAAAGTACAACTTAGAATAAAAGACGTAATGATGTTTTGTCTATTAGGTAAGTTGTAAGGGTAATGCTTCACTATAACAGTCTTATCTCTGGGCTGCAAAGATTTCCTCATGAAACAGTTGAGCATTAAGATGAACAGTAACGTTATGAATGAATGAATATTAACGTTACTTATTTTTAGAGCAGAAATATAAGTATATACATATAAGAGTGGACTACAAAGAATAGGTATAATTAATGAATTTAAAAGACTGCACTAACAAGAACGAATATTATACAATACAGTTGTGTGTACTGTTTTCAGCTAATGGGGGGGTGACATGACGGCTGTGTTGCAGTCGTCATCCTGGAGCAATAAAAAACATCACATTTATTGTTGTTAAAATATCAAAAACAATGCAGGAATTATTTTTCGCGAAACACAATAGCAGACTGGAATGCTCTCCCTTGGTGAAATTCCCAATTTTACAGAAGAAGAAGAGATGAAATGTGGTCGTCATTTCCGGTAAGTGCACATGGCAGTGCGCGATTTGAGACAACACTCCTCTGTCGAAATTTACGCACTGTGCAAGACAGTACGTAGTGCGCGAAGTGTACTTCTGTAAGTGCACTAACGGAAGTGCGCGATTTGAGACACAGCCTTGGTCGTCTTTCCACTGTTCCAACAATCACCACTCTGGTTTGTTTGAAATACTCTCCTTTAATTCCCCACTTTACATGTGAAAATATGCTGGCACTATACAGCTAAAAGTTCTGTATATTTAAAGGGAGTCTGGTGGGTTTGATGATGGTGATTTCATAACAGTTTCTGGTTAAATAAAAAGGATCTCACTTTATAACAAAAAGGTCTTTCTCTGTGGGATCCTTTCCATAATATGACACAGAATAATAAGCTAAGTCGCTCAGTAGCAAAACCAGAACTTGAAGTGGATAAAATCTGATGGTGACCATTTGTCCTATAGGTATACGCTCAGTTCTGGACTAGTTACCCTTAAAATTGAGATGAGTGGACCACCTGAGGCCTTAAGTACGAAGCAAGATCAACATACAGTACCCAGGCTTTACTAACCCTAACATTGGCCGTTTGGATATCGTAAAATAGACGGGGTTGTTAATTAGGAGTGACATCATCAGAGCCAAGATTTAACCACTTCATATGATATAACAAAAATAATTATGTCATTAATTCAATTTGATGATTTGAAGGCAAAACAATTTGCTATGAATATTATATTTGTAAACATTTTGCAGATTATATCCACATATATATATATATACATATATATATATATATACATATACACACATATATACACACACACATATATATATACACACACATATACATACACACACACACATATACACATATATATACACACACATACATACACACACATACATACATACCTACATACATACACATATACATACATACATATATACATACATACATATACATATATACATACATATACACATGCCAATTTCCTTTACGATGAATAAATTTGTATCTTATTGACAAATACAGCTTAACAGGCAGAAAATAATAAAATTTAAGTAACACACAGAAAGCAATGATTTAAACTACTAAATTATCAAAATTACAGAGCAAAAACAGTTGATAGACATTTCAAAATGCAGTTATGTGTCAGTGCTTTAGTTTGTAAAATGTTTGTGTGGGTTAAATATTACCAGAGTTGAAGCCACACAAATCAAACCCAGACAAACGAGTATGCCGAGTCGCTTCATCTTTGTTTCTGTCGCCCTCGCTCTCTGTGAAGACTCGCTGAATGCTCTCTAACAACGCGTTAAGCTCATTTAAAACTGGACCCTGAGTCCTCAAGAAACCTCTGAAAGGTCAGATCAGTTTATTAACTTCTGCTGTCAACACAGATGGTTGTGGAGGTTGTTGTCCTGTGATCAGCCCACTCAGCTCAGTTCGTAACAGGACATGCTGGCATCTTACCCAGAATATTTCCTCAAAGCAAATAGTGACAAACAGCAGCAACAGTAACAGTTATAGCCAGTAATTAATCAATAAGTAAGGGAGATATGTCGAAATACATACAAGAGAAAAACAAATATCAAATATGTTTCATCAAGAAAATATAGGGCACCTACACGTTTCCATCCACTTGTCAATTGAATTACAGTATCTGAAGTTTGGTAAAAAAAAAAAAAACCTCATGCGAATAAAGCTGGTGAGACTTGCTTCATTAACCCGTTTGTGCCGGATGCTTCGCGGCGCAGCACAGCAGTTTGTATTCGTCGGTCTTTTCATTACACGTGCAGCAGAGAACGCACTGTCATTGGTTCAAATACACATGAGGCGGGTCTTGTTGACCATTTAAAGCCATGTGACCACTAAAATGTACTGTAGTTTGCTGAAAATCATTTCAATCATGACAGCGAGGGCAGTGACATTGAGGTGGAAGATAGTGAGGAGTTTGTGAGGGAGGATGTGGTAGATGATGATGATGATGAAGAAGTGCTGGATGATCCTTAGAGTTGCGCAACGCAGTAACCGGCGGTAGACGTGTCGGCGTGAAGCATCCGGCACAAACGGGTCCCGTTTGTCACTGCCCTCGCTGTCCACATCCTCCTCTGTCGGAGCCATTTTCTCACTCGTCTCTCAAAAATTCATAAACAAACGCACATGTATGTCTGGTTGATTGACATGATTTTCAGCAAACCACAGTACATTTTGGTGGTCACATGGCTTTAAATGGCCAACAAGACCCGCCTCATGTGTATTTGAACCAATGACAGTGCGTTCTCTGCTGCATGCGTCATTAAAAGACCGACGAATACAAAATGCTGCGCCATGCAGCAGCCGGCGGGAGGTTCAAAGTTGCGCAACGCAGTAACCGGCGGTAGATGTGTCGTCGCGAAGCATCCGGCACAAACGGGTTAAGATCAATGTGCAACATAGCTAACAGGTGAAGAACACACCAAAATCACTAGCTAACTTCCTTTAAATGTGCAAGAACTATAGACCATAGGGATGAGCGAGTACAGCATTATCTGTATCTGTACTCGGACTAGGCGGGGCCTAACCCGGAAGTGGGCAGGCTTTAACCCAGAAGTGGGTCGGGTTTTCTGCAAATGGGCGGGGCTTTAACCAGTATGCTATTTTAAGCATGCAATTGAAAAAAAAAACTGGTTAGAGCCAGCAGGCGGTTTAAAAAAAAACAAAAAAACTCCGACAGGCAGAGACGCAACGCAAGCAGCATGTCTGAACAAACCCCACGTTTATCAGAAATCTACCGGGTACTAAGTAAGTACTAGTTCAAACCGAAGTAAAAAACAAACCTGAAGCTGAAGAAACCCTTTGTTAACGGAAAAGACCGGGAGGGGCGCTGGGACTAGACTATCACAGAATAGTGTAGAGGAGGGGCGCTGTGACTAGCACTAGCCTATCACAGAACACAGACACAGACCGCCACCAAATGAGGACTTTTATTCAATCCGAGCACAGATATTGACTCGTATTACTCGTATAATACTTTTACGAGTCAAAAGTGCTTTATCCGTACCGGATACTCGTTTCAGACATGAGTTATACGACTTACAGTTCTCAAAGAGGCACACACAATCTCAGCTGATTATCCTCCGGACAGCTTGTTTTTTTTTTCTCTCACTTTTTTCTGTGTGTGGCGCGCACCCGCTCTTCTCCGATAAGACAACCTCTTGTACAAAACTAAAGTAACGAGCCAATTTTGTAAAATGTGATTAGAAAGTACCGATATTTGTGTTAAAATGTAAGGAGTAGAAGTAAAAAGTTGCCACAAAAATAAATAGTAAAGTAAAAATATCTGAAAAATCTACTTTAGTACAGTAACGAAGTATTTGTACTTCATTACTTCCCATCTCTGACCGTCAGATATAGACGACAGGAAGTACACACACCCTTAACACAAAATTTTTTCAGCCCTATAACCTTTGATTTTATTCAACATGTTATTCACAAGACCTTATCAGGGTTTATACGTATTGATTTTAATGTTGTAATTTTGGTCTATTGCGTTCAGGGAAGCTGGATTGCTTTGTTGTTTGATATTTTTTAAATTGTTCTCATGGTATTTATTTCTTTATTAAATTATATTATTTCTAGTCTTATTACCGGTGAAATATTACAGTATGCTCTAAAACAGAACACTACGATATGAGCCGAGCTGGGCACATGCAAAGCCTGTTGGTGCTTATCTTAAGGTCAGGTAATTGAAATTGACAAAGCTTTATTTAATCACACAGACAGAAATTACAACAGACATCAAGATTTATGAACATTAGTGGTGCATATACTTTTTTATATCAGTTATCAGCAGTGATGGCCAATGCTGCTTTGTCAGTATATCTGATAATACTTTTGCCTAGCAACATCAAGACATCATTCAATGTCAATTCAACAGTTTGATGCAGATAAGAGCTGCACTGTGGAAGGACAATAACAATGAGTCTTACTCCTAAGGCAAGTAATCAACAAGCAAAAGTGCTACACTTTTGTTCAATTTTACCTGTATACATCTAGAACTACGCTAACAATTGACAGATATTTGATTACTACAATATTACTGATTGCCCTAGAGAGTAGACGCTATGGCTCATCATGGTGTTGAGTTGTAGCTGACTCTTTGTTAATGTTGGTAGCAGCCCTGATCGCAGATTTCATAGCTGCTTCAATCCAAGCGTGAGGGACGGCTGTGTGTTCACCTGCAAAGTGCACCCTGCCTTCACTTTTGAAGAGCTCTTTATAGTACTCTAACTTTTGGTAGGGTGTGAAGAGAGCATAGGCGCCCAAGCTGTGAGGATCCGCGCTCCACCTTTTCACCACCACCCCTGTGCAGAGAGATTTGACCCTCTCACCGTGGATCTTTGCCAAATCTCTCAGAGCCAGCTCTTTCAGGTGTTCATCACTCGCCCCTAAGAAAAGGAGGGAGTCGTCAGACCAGGTGTAGGAAGCCAGGAGGACCCCGATAGTCTTGTTTGGGAAACTATGGCTGGGGTAGTAGATGAAACGAGAGGGCTGGTCGGTGATGCTCTTTCCTCCTCGGATGCCATCCTTCTCCCAGAACTTCTCGCTGAAGGTGAGGATGATTTTAGTGGAGCTGTCATAGTGGATTGCTCTCAGTGCCTCCATCTTTGGGATGGGGAGAGGTGGATCAAAGTCAATGAACAGGGCTGCTTTGGCTGTGGTTGTTACCAGGACAACATCAGCGGAAATATTAACATAAGGCTGTTGGCCTTGCTGGTACAATACTATTACACTTCCATTTTCAACTTTGATGCGTTTAACCTTGGAGTTGAGGAGAATAGGGACCTTGAGGACATTACGAAGAGCTTTGGGGAGAAGGTCCGATCCACCAGTCACTTCTGTGTAACTTAAAAACAAATAAAATTTGATGTAAACAAAACAAAAAATAAGACAAATAAATTCCGTTGAATACATTATTGTAGAGACAAGTGCAAATTTGCAATGTGCTGTGGATTAGCAAAAAACATTTATAGTGCAATATTTAATTGATTTGGAACAATTTTCTGAATTCATTCATTCATGTCTATAGGGACTAGGTTCAGGCCGGTAGCATCAGTCAAGGTTGGGTTTTAACTGGATAGCCAACTTCTATCATTCCACAAATCAAAGACGATCTAAAATTATTTCCATCAACCAAAGTATGTTTTCATAAATCCTCTGTACAGTATACTTGCCTTGGTTTAACAAAGGTAGGGCGTTACTGGTAAGCACAGTGGAGTATGTAGCATCGAAAGAGCTTTTTATTTCTTATATTCTATTTAGAATATTTTAAGAAAAGAATTCGTATCTTAGCATGATTGGGAAAAACGTCCATGCATTAATTTTGAGCTAGTCTTACAAAGCCAGAAGTATCATTTGCTGTGCCAGCGGTGGAGAAAAGTTTGTCTGAACTAGGGATGAGCCAGTACAGCATTATCTGTATCTTTATCTGTTTACCACATGAATTATCTGTATCTGTACTCAGACCGGGCTGGGCCTAACCCGGAAGTGGACAGAATTTAACCCGGAAGTGGACAAAATTTAACCCGGAAGTGGGTCGGGTTGTCTTGAAATGGACGGGGCTTTAACTGGTATGTTATTTTAAGCATTCAATTGATATGGGTTGATCAGAAATTGTTATATTTATTGCTGATTAGAAAACTATTTACATGACAGCATCGAGCTTCAGATCAATGTTGTTGTCATGGTAACAAAAAAACTATATACAGAACAAGTTTTGCAACAATGGGTACAGCACATGCGGTTGCAATTATGAAGTAAAATGTAATGAACAAGAGTTTCATACTCAAATAACTTTTTTTAACTTTTAATTTTATATGATCAGTTTTAATTATTTTTTGATTTTGGTTCCATTTTTATTTTTTTTATTTCCACACCAGGTGTGTGTGTGTGTGTGTTTGAGTAAGAGAGAGAGAGAGAGAGGGGCGAGGGGGGGGGGACTGTTTTCTACGGATCAACTAGGCACATGCTGTTTCTCAGATCTGCATTGACTTTAATGAAGCCAGCTGACGGTTAAAAAAAAAAAAAAATTCTCCGACGGTAGAGACTCAACGGGAGTCACATTTAAACCAAGCAGCATGTCTGAATCCCCACGTTTACCAGAAACCTACTGGTTACTATTTAAGTACTACAAACCGAAGTTAAAAACAAACCTGAAGCTGAAGAAACCCTAAACGTTAACGGAACAGATCCGCGGACCTGATTGACTGAGAGAGGGAGAGAGGGAGAGAGAGAGAGAGAGAGAGAGAGAGAGGGAGAGGGAGAGGGAGAGAGAGAGAGAGAGAGAGATAGTGAGGGAGGGAGAGGGAGAGAGAGGGAGAGAGAGAGAGAGAGAGAGAGAGAGAGAGAGAGAGGGAGAGAGAGACAGAGAGAGAGAGGGAGAGAGAGAGGGGGAGGGAGAGAGAGAGAGAGAGAGGGAGAGAGAGGGAGAGAGAGAGGGAGAGAGAGAGAGGGAGAGAGAGGGAGAGAGAGAGAGAGAGAGAGAGAGAGAGAGCGTGTGTGTTTTTGTGTGTGTGTGTGGGGGGGGGGGGCGCTGTGACGATCACAGAACGCAGAGACGGTCAGCTGAGGAGTTTTATTCAATCCGAGTACAGATATTGACTCGTATTACTCGTATAATACTTGTACTCTGCAAAAGTGCTTTATCCGTACCGGATACTCGTTTCAGCCGAGTACTCGCCTCATCCCTAGTCTGAACCCACAATATTTACACCCTAAAGGGAAAAACACTCTGGGTTGTTTGTATTTCTTTAATCCAATGACAATTATCTTGGACAGCAGTGAGCCCAGGATACAATGATAATGCTTTTGCAAAATAGTGTGTAATTTGGTGGAATATATCTATCTTTCTATCTATCTATCTCAGAGGTTGCACTCCTCTGGAGCAACTAGGGGTTAAGTGTCTTGCTCAGGTACACATTGGTTGATGTATCGCAGTGGGAATCGAATCCAGGTCTCCCACACCAAAGGCATGTGTCATATCCACTGCGCCATCACCACTCCTATCTATCAAGATGGTTAAATCAAAGCAAAAGAAACCACCACATAAAACATTAAAAACAAAGTGCGGAGATAGGTCTGGCTGTGAGAGACTAGTGTTGATATCAAAATACTCCTCCTATAAAGCAATGAATGGTTCAGGGCCAAAATAAATTTTTGAAAAAAGCTATTCCCATTTTGAGTAGTTGACAATGTAGGTCTTACTTAGTTTTGTCATTGACGTTACTCCGGCTGTAGACCATCTCAGTCAGCGCTGTGTGCATTAGGCTCTGTTGGTTAAGCAGGTCTCCGATCATCCTTATCGCTTCTGAACTCAGATTTCCTTCTCGTACCAGATAGTCCTATTAAACATAAACAAGTTCCATGTTGTGCAGTCGTAGTGGCTCAAACAAAGTTTTTTGATGGGATGTTTTCCATAATTCAAGTTTTTAAACATCAAGAGTTATAAATGTACACTTGAGTATGTGGTGGGACGTTTCAGCTACCACTTGTTTGTTTTAAAATGGCAAACCATTGGAAATGACACACCAATTTGATGCTATATGTAATGCACTAAAATGTCAGCAGTAATTTACTTAACAGCTTTCTCAATTTACAACAATTCATGTCATCCCACTGTGTTTTACCTTCACGGAATAATGGTCATATTTCTTCAGCGCAGAAAAGCAGCCATGAGCAGTCACTTCATCTTTCACCTGAGAAAAAGAAAAGGAAGGCACTTGCATTGCATCAATTGAATCATCTATTGATAAAGGTGTTGCCACCATTGTGTTAAACTAATCTTTTGAGCTAGCTACAGGCAATGTGTTCAAGTTCAGGCTTTATTTCATTTAATTGCATTGATTTGTGCTTTTTATCAATTACAAACCATGTTGTCAGCAATGACTGAGTCCTGGAACATGAAGGAAGAGATACTTTTAGCTATGTTGCACCATGTTTTATATTAACAATTCTATGTCAGTGATAAACTGCTTTGCAAAAATTTACAATTGCATTTAATTGAATCAAAGCAGAAAGTACAAGTAGCTAGCTAAAAACAAGATTTAAGCATGTCAAACAATGATTTTAGCACCCTTGTCTACAAGAGGGGACAAGTTAGCTTTTAGTAAGCTAATGTTAGTTATGTGTTAACATGCTAAGGCACTTGCAAACACAGTGCTATAGCTTTCTGATATATCAACATTTCACAATAACACAAGTGTTACATACAGTGTACAAAATGCAGCTTTGGCTTAATAGTACTTATAACTTATGACTTTTAACATTATCATGCTCTCTTACTTAGCCTACCACTCAGATGTGAGTGAGAGTATTAGGGGCCGGTATGCAGGGTTCAACACTAACTTTTTGACCACCAGCTAAATGGTTAATGAATGTTATTTTACTTTTTTGGCTGGTGAGTCAATCAAATCTACCAGCCACTTGCATATTTTACCAGAATTTGGCTGCTATGCAGTAGTAGTAATAGTGGTGGTGGTGCTATGGTGCTAATCTTTTAACCTTGCTATGCATGTGTGAAAGGGGACTGCAAGGACGGGTGGTGTCTGTACGGTTGTGGTGGGCTGGTCTAGGTCTCAAAAGTCGAGAGCAGATTTTTCACCCCAGTCCAGCCGTGCTTGTTAGTGATGCAAGTAACGTCACAAGGATGTGTGAATTTGGGCAAATTGCAATCAAGTTCTCCTTTCTGTCTTCTGGTAACGTACCTTCTGCAAAGAGTTTTCGAGCAGGTCATCGGCTGACTTCCCTTTCTCACTTTCATCCACCTTGTACATCAGAACACCAGGGTCATTTTGCACTGCGCTTGTCTTCACCAACAACCCATTAACCAAGTAAAAGGTGTTGGGGTCATGCATTGTGAATTTATTCAGCGTGACGTTCAGTGTTTTAGCAAACCAGTGGACAATTCTATTGAAAGAGGTGTAGATAGTGTCAGTTAACTTAACCGTGTAAGCCAAGACAGTACACAAATAATCACTCTGACATTCAAGACATTTACTGGTGGCACAAGTAACAGTCATAACTGTTTTGTTTACATTTCATTTAGAGAAGAAAATAAGGCAGTCACACAATGGAAACTTTCACTGGCCTGAAAATAAAATGTATCTGCTATGAAGTCATGTTTTTATTAGTTTATTAGTCAATTCTGCTGTACAAGTTGTAACACCTTTACCTTTACAATAGCTTAAAATGTATATGCACAATTATGTTAAGTTGTTACATTTAAGCCATCGCCAAATCAGACTATCAGCTCCACACAACTCTGTGAAAATGGAAGCGTTCAGCTCTGGAGACAAAGAGGACTGCTGAAACCCAAGGAAGTGGGGGGGGGGGAGTGTATGGTGTGTGTGTAAGATAATGAGTTGTGTGTGAATGTGAAGCGTCAGACTGTCTATGTTGTTAAAAGCGCAGTTCATTGACGTGTCCTTCAAGAGATAACCAGTGCAGAGGACAAGATAGAAGGCCAGCTGCGAGTTGTTTGACAGGGGACAAAGAGAAAGGAGAAAAAGTTCCACACGACAAGGTAGACAGACTGGAAAAGGAGCCAAGCTAAGATAAGAGGGGAGAGGAGGAAAAACACGACTGCTCTCGCCAGAAGCAGGAAGAAGAATCTGAGAGCGGATATGGCTGCCGGCACATTTATATGTAAATTTTCTTTCTAAAGAAAGTAAAGACTTAAACTTACTGGTGAGCACTTGGAATCCTCATGGCTCCCAGTTCAGCATACCAGCCCTCTTTCTCATTCCTGTAGGTCTCCACTCGTCCCCCAACACGACCACTAGACTCTATTACGGTTACCTTGTCAGAACAGATAGATACGAGAAAGGCCAGACATGTAAGGTTGTAAACGTAGTACTATTACTACAACTACTACAACTGCAAATGCTTCTACACCCAAGATTGTGTACCTATCAATGCTGCTGATTCTGCTCCTAGCAGCATATGTAGTAGTAATATTTGCATAATAAAAGCTGTAGTCACTGTTTCACTTTTTTCCATTAACTATACTATGACTTTTATCACTTTTTTCAACACTGACGTTTTTGACATACCATATCATGACTTTTTATCACCTTTTCAACATACTATATTATGACTTTATATCACTTTTTTTCAACATACTATAACTTTTTTTATCACTTTTTTCAACATACTATACTTTGTCACTTCTTTCGACATACTATAGGCTACTATGCCTTTTATCACTTTTTTTTCGACATGCTATGACTGAATTAAATCTTCAATTAAATCATTATTATCTATCTTTTAATGTATGCCTTTTAAATCATGGATTTACAACCCGCATTGGGGTCATTTGTTTAGATGTTTTGGGGGGGGCGTTTTTGGCCTTCAGGTTAATAGGACAGCTGAAGACATGAAAGGGGGGAGAGAGGGAGGGAACGGCATGCATCAAAAAGTCAAACCCAGGCCTGCTGCATCGAGGAGCAAATCTCAATACATGGGCGCTTGCTCTACCAACTGAGCCCTTTGGGGTCAATGGTTAATGTAATCATTGACCGGGTGCATTAAAAAAAGAAATTGTGGGTTGCTTCTTGCTTGAACATTTGCTAGGGCTCCCTGGCAGGTCAATCGGCTTACCCCAGCTTCAAAGACTAGAAGATTTTTTTGTGCCTTTTTTTTTTAATTAAAGCATATTAACCTGTTTCATGTACAGTACCTTGTGTCCTGCATCTTGCAGTAACTTGGCAGCCGTCAGTCCAGCCATGCCAGCTCCGACAATAACAACATGATGAGTAGTATTTATTTTAGGAAGACCAGTTTTAACAGTCCGCAGCAGCTCGTCATAATCGTCGTCCTCCAGACACTCAGCCAGACTTTTCTTCAGCATGGAATGGTCTGGAAAAATACAAAGAAAGGGCGACACACCACTTTCAGGTTCACGTAATGGTACAGTTTTGATAGTTTGCTTGCTCTTTTGCTAAATTTATATTTTAAATTGTTTGTATTCTTATATTGTTTTGTTGCCTACACAGAAGAGAAAAAGGTTGTATATTTGACCATTCTGAGTTACAGTGCCCTTTTGCCCTTTTGTTACAGTGCCTGTTTGGAACAGGATGATTGCTTGGTTCCCGTTATTGTTTGTACAACCACTCCAGGGCTCCACACTTTTTTTTTTTTACAAGGAGCATGGTAGACCCTAGATAAAAATGTCTAGGGGCACAGGCAGAAAACGTAGGGGCGTTCAACTTAAATCAACCTGCAACCCAATTTTTCACAATTACCCTATATTAACCATTTCATTGATAAATGTTTTGGTAATAAATACAGAAACTACAATGTTCTGTTTTATGTTATTTCACAGTCACATTTTAATTGAATGGTGCTTAACAAATGCAGATTTAGAAATGTAAACAAAGTATTATCAGTGTACTGTAGTATTGCCTCATACAGGCTCTCCCTCTCTTCTGTCAATTTTTTGGTTACACTGACACGATCATATCTAAGGTGTTTAAACTTCAATGGAATGGGAGTATCTAGGTTAACTAGGTATCTAACACCCAGTGTGGGACTCTGCTGTCACATTTCTACCTCTTTCAACCATGTGAGGGAGCAGTACAGCAGCGTGTGACAAATTTCGGAGCTGACGTTTAAAAATGCAAATAACTCTGAATGCACTAGAGCACTGCCGAGGTCTATCAACACAGCTCCGCTGACCGGAAGTGCACGCATGCCAGGTTAAGACGTAAACAAAGTGGGCGAAAGAGAGGAGGGCCAACGGTAGGCAAAGGCAAAGTCCTTATTGGCTATTATTACTACGCAGCTTTTTCTACGCCAACGTCTTTAGAAAACACATGGATATTTTGCTGCAGATCCCCACTTGTAAATGTATTATGGATGGCAACATCAGCATGTGTGGACGATGAGTGTGATTCAAGCATCCAGGAACATCGGCCTGTCTGAAAGCCACTGTGGGCTTAGCAGATAAGGGTGGTAGTGCACTCCATTGCCCAGAAACACCTACTCAAATATACATTGCAACACTATTTGAAGTAGAATGATTTACTTACACAATAGTATAAAGGTTGGAGAGCAACTATACTTTTTGGCCTCATATTTACTTAGCTTCCATATGACCTTACTACTTTAGCTCTTATTTAATGCTCTTGTTTGTTTATGCCTTGTTTTTCTCTTCATGGTGTATCTGACACTAAGGGCCACTGACCAATGGTAAATATTTGATGAGTTGGTAGTGATAATGGGTTGATGAAGTACCTTCTGGGGATGAGCTGGAGCCTTCCTTCACTGGGATCAACTGGTCCGTCTGCGCCTGAGAGAGAAACACAATTACTTGAATTTAAGTGTGCATGGTAGACATATTAATGTGTGGTTTTGTCGGAGTTATGGCAACATCAAAAAAGTGATGATATCTACGTTATTCCTAGCCCAAGGATACTTTGTGTGACTATTCCTTTCAGCTATTCCTTTCACTGATCAAGCATATGTGAGAGTTATCAAGTTTTTGGGAAATAAGAAAAAATGTGGTGACACAACCTTAAAGGTTAACGTCTGTATTTTTAACCTGGACCATGTTCTTTTTTGTTTTTAATGTCTATGTGACTGACGGGCAAGATTGCTGCAGGTGGCAGGAGCGAAACAACCCTCAATTTAACATTAAGGGTGCAGTAGGTAAGCCTTATAAAACTTACTTTGTCACATTTGCTGAAACTGGCCCTACATTCCAGAAGAACTACATGAAGCAGGTCATTTAAGAAAAAAAAGTCAGGCTCCTCTGACACCACCTACAGCCTGTAGTTTAAGTGCAAAAATCCACCGCTCCATGTTCAGATGCACCAATCAGGGCCAGGGGCGGGTCTAACTGCGTGCCAATCACTGCTCATGCACACGCATTTCACAGTATCTTCCTCAGGACACCGTTTTGGGACTGAGAAGCTCTTTGTCCTACCTACTGCACCTTTAATGGACAACTGTGCACCTTCACTGTCTGTCCACCAGAAGTGCTTTTTTAGCCACTTAAATGCTCAGATTATAATTCCAAGTGTCTGACAACATTATGGAAAGGAAACCTACAGAAATAGAGATAGACCTATTTGTCATAGAGTAAGATCCTTTAAGTTCACACAGCCACAAAACCACTTTTGCCAAACCCACTGGACTTCATGTAAATAATCAGTAATTTATAGTCTAACACACTTTATTCAAAGTCAACAGAAACCCAATAATCAAAAGCAGTCTTGGTCGTCTTTCCACTGTTCCAACAATCACCACTCTGGTTTGTTTGAAATACTCTCCTTTAATTCCCCAATTTACATGTGAAAATATGTTGGCACTATACAGCTAAAAGTTCTGTATATTTAAAGGGAGTCTGGTGGGTTTGATGATGGTGATTTCAGAACAGTTTCTGGTTAAATAAAAAGGATCTCACTTTATAACAAAAAGGTCTTTCTCTGTGGGATCCTTTCCATAATGTGACACAGAATAATAAGCTAAGTCGCTCAGTAGCAAAACCAGAACTTTAAGTGGAGGGAATCTGATGGTGACCATTTGTCCTATAGGTATACGCTCAGTTCTGGACTAGTTACCCTTAAAATTGAGATGAGTGGACCACCTGAGGCCTTAAGTACGAAGCAAGATCAACATACAGTACCCAGGCTTTACTAACCCTAACATTGGCCGTTTTGATATTGTAAAATAGGCCGGGTGGTTAATTAGGAGTGACATCATCAGAACCAAGATTTAACCACTTCATATGATATAACATAAAAATAATTATGTCATTAATTCAGTTTGATGATTTGAAGGCAAAACAATTTGCTATGAATATTAGGTTTGTAAACATTTTGCAGATTATATCCACACACACACACATACACACACACACACATATATATACATATATATATACACATATACATATATATATACACATACATATACATATACACATATACACATACATATATATACACATATACACATACATATATATACACATATACACATACATATATATATACACATATACACATACATATATATATACACATATACACATACATATATATATACACATATACACATACATATATATATACACATATACACATACATATATATATACACATATACATATACATATATATACACATATACATATACATATATATACACATATACATATACATATATATACACATATACATATACATATATATACATATACATATACATATATATATACATATACAGTATAGACATATACATATATACATATACAGTATATACATATAGACATATACATTACATATAGACATATACATATATATACATATATATACATATACATTACATATAGACATATACATATACATACATATATATACATATACATTACATATAGACATATACATATACATATATACATATACATATATATACATATACACATATATACATATACATATATATACACACACACACACACATACGCCAATTTCCTTTACGATGAATAAATTTGTATCTTATTGACAAATACAGCTAAACAGGCAGAAAATAATAAAATTTAAGTAACACACAGAAAGCAATGATTTAAACTACTAAATTATCAAAATTACAGAGCAAAAACAGTTGATAGACATTTCAAAATGCAGTTATGTGTCAGTGCTTTAGTTTGTAAAATGTTTGTGTGGGTTAAATATTACCAGAGTTGAAGCCACACAAATCAAACCCAGACAAACGAGTATGCCGAGTCGCTTCATCTTTGTTTCTGTCGCCCTTGCTCTCTGTGAAGACTCGCTGAATGCTCTCTAACAACGCCTTCAGCTCATTTAAAACTGGACCCTGAGTCCTCAAGAAACCTCTGAAAGGTCAGATCAATTTATTGACTTCTGCTGTCAACACAGATGGTTGTGGAGGTTGTTGTCCTGTGATCAGCCCACTCAGCTCAGTTCATAACAGGACATGCTGGCATCTTACCCAGAATATTTCCTCAAAGCAAATAGTGACAAACAGCAGCAACAGTAACAGTTATAGCCAGTAATTAATCAATAAGGGAGATATGTCGAAATACATACAAGAGAAAAACAAATATCAAATATTTTTCACTGATAAAACATAGGGCACCTACACAGTAAAGTTTTTGTTTTGTTTTCAGCAGTGAGACACAATTCTATCAAAAATATAAAAAGGGGACATTTAAAGGAAACCTTATTAGTTTTTTTTACACTATTGCCAAGAAGACATCAGTTTTCTACAGACTATAATGCCACCCCTAACTTATTTCTTACATTATGACATTAATTTAACAAAGTCATGGTTCAATTTTCTTTAAAAGGTCATGTGCACAACAGTAACAGAAGTAGTAATTGGCAATGAAAGTCTTAGGCTTCTGGCACTTCCAACAATGTTCATTAAATAACAAAACAAAAACAGAGGTAAAAGCAAAATTATGAATCAAAGATCAAAAGGAAAAAATGAGTGCATGCAAGTTGAGATAAAGGGCTATAATATCAATCAACACAATTTCAACACAAGACCCAAGTCATATTCTTTTCTTGCAAAACAAAAAAATCTATGCAAGTCAGAAAATAATTCCGAGCTCATGACAATTTTCATGTGAATGAAAATAAAAACAAAATCTACATGCTTTGTCCATTTTTGTTTTCAAATTGCTATCGGATAGACCAAAACAAGAAAATATTTGCCCTTATTGAATCTAAACAAAAACAGTTCTTGGCTAGGCTTGCAATGGATAGATGGATTAAGCTTGAAAAAAACATTCATGGTGCACAGATTGTTGTCATAGACAGTCATTGCTCAAAACACTGCGTATTTAAATGACTTCTGATTATACTTTTGCCTAGCAACATCAAGCCATCTTTCACTGCCAAAAATCCACCAGTCTGATGCCAATTAGAGCTGCATGGTGGGATGGCAAAAGTGCTACATATAAGACCCTAGAGCTCGTCATGGTGTCGAGTTGTAGCTGACTTTTTGTTAATGTTGGTAGCAGCCCTGATAGCAGATTTCATAGATGTCTCCATCCAAGCGTGAGGCAAAGCGGTGTGTTCACCAGCAAAGTGTACCCTGCCTTCCCTTCTGAAGAGCTCTTTGGAGTACTCTAAATGTTGGTAGGGTGTGAAGAGAGCGAAGGCGCCCAAGCTGTGAGGATCCGCGCTCCACCTCTTCACCACCACCCCTGTGCACAAAGTCTTGACGTACTCGCCGTGGATCTTTGCCAAATCTCTCAGAGCCAGCTCTTTCAGGTCTTCATCGCTTGCACCTAAGAAGAGGAGGGAGTCGTCAGACCAGGTGTAGGAGGCCAGGAGGACCCCGATGGTCTTATTGGTTGGGAAACTGTGGCTGGGGTAGTAGATGAAACGACAGGGCTGGTCGGTGATGCTCTTTCCTCCTCGGATGCCATCCTTCTCCCAGAACTTCTTGCTGAAGGTGAGGATTATTTTAGTGGAGCTTTCATAGTGGACTGCCCTCAGTGCCTCCATCTTTCTGATGGAGAGAGGTGGATCAAAGTCAATGAAGAGGGCAGCTTTGGCGGTTGTTGTTACCAGAACGATGTCAGCGGAAAGGTCTGTCAAAGAGGACTGCTGTCCTGTCTGATATGATACAATCACACCTTTATGTGATTGGCTGATCCGTTTGACTTTAGAGTTGAGGTGGATGGGGACATCAAGGACAGTGAGAAAAGCTTTGGTTAGGAGATCTGTCCCACCAGTCACTTCATCGTACCTTGAAAACAAAAGAACACATTTTTTGTCTCATTGAATTGGGCACAAATATGACAAAATGTTTGGGTATAATATGTGAAGTGTATGTCAACACTGTTTAATAAAGCAGATCTGATCTATGGACATTCATATGCCAGGGGAAACTGTCTCAAAGATCACCACTGAAACAATTAAATGCATTTTGCGTCTCTCATAGCTAGACCTTAATGAAATATTTTGGTTCCAGTGCACCCTGGCTTTAAACTAAAACATATTCGGCCCTATTTTGCACCCGGCGCAGCGCGGCACAAAGCCCGAAGCAAGTGTCTTTGGTATTTTAAGACCGACACAGTTAAGTAATTTCCCATCCCGCGCCCACATCGTTTAAATAGCAAATGCACCCGCGCTCCTCTTTGCACCCATGAGTGTGCTGGTCTTACAGGGAGGTGTGTTCAGGTGCATTCTGGGTGTATTGCTATCTTGAAGCAGCAGGAAGTGATTGTGCCATTGACCAACAAAAACCTGGTCTAAAGTCAATAGCGCAGCATTTCATTGAATTTTAACAGCACATTAATAAAATGTGCAAAGAGTGCGCACACTATGCTTGTTAGACACACGGAAGCGCAGCAGCACAAACAAGCAAAAGATTAAAAATAAAAAATATTGCGGTGCAAATCCGCCATCATAAAAGCAATGCGCTAAGGTCCAATCTTCTTCCTGCTTCTGGCGAGAGCAGTCGTGTTTTTCCTCCTCTCCCCTCTTATCTCAGCTTGGCTCCTTCCCTGTCTGTCTAGCTTGTCTTGTGGAACTTTTCTCTCTTCTCTTTGTTCCCTGCCTGCTGTTTTCCTGGAATATTCAACATGGAATTGATCAACTGGTCGCTCAGCGCTATTGACAAGATTTTTTCACCCAAACATGCTTCACCGGGGGAGCCGTCATGTCCAAGTGGGACATTCCCTGCAGGCTACGCTCGCGATTCCTGGGAGAATTGGCAAGCGGTCTGCCTGGACGTTCTGACTGCGGAAGACAAAGATATTTGGATAATTGGAATTCTGTTGGTGGGGCTCCTGATCGTCGGAGTTGGGGTCTCACTGACCTATCGGAAAATTGATTAGACAGCCACCAGCAAATTAAACCACAAGCTGCCTGGGAACTTAAAGAGTGCCTACATGGAGTGATTGAGAGGATGAAGGTTTTACATCTGAGGGCTGACCAGTCCAGTGAACTGTCTCGCAACATCTCAGACCGGACCTTGGAACTGCAGAAGGGGATTGATTCAATCAGGGCCCAGTCGGTCGAGTGTAACCACCGGACTGGCAGAGAAGGTAGAGGGACTGACAAAATCACTACATGTACTGGATGCTCGTATGACGTTTAAGTCGGTAACAATTGAGTGATGGACATTGATTCGGACAAATTTCCACCGAGTCAACCTAAATTGGACTAAAATTGTTTAAACTGTACCCCCCACCCCCCCTTCCCCAATCCTTCACCCGAGCAGGACAACAACCTGCAGCTGGCATTCTATCTCGTCCTTTGCACTGGCTTATCGCTTCAAGGTCACGCAGATGAACTATACTTTTAACATATAGACAGTCTGACGCACATATTCACACACACAACTCCACACTCACACACCATACACTCCCTCCCCTATCCCCCCGTATCCGTCTGACTGCCTCAATTTTCATGTTTCCTACTCCCTTCCAAGCCACCTCAAAAAATTCCTTCATGTGTCCACATGAACCGTGTGTGGTCTTGTGCATCATGTGTTATGTTGTGTACATTATACCATGTTGTTGTCTGCATAAGTCCATCCAATCCATGGACCCGTTTTTCTGCCGTCAAACTAGCAAAAGTGGATTTGGACACGCCCTAAACGCATCTGAGCCATGCGCTTTACGCCGTGCGCTTAGATCATTAAAATAGGGCTCTTAATATTTTAGGACAAATGTAAATGCACTAATGTGTTAAATCAACCAATCATACGAGGTGCTGTCGCTGACGTCACTCTGGATATAGAGCATCTCAGTCAGCGCCAGGTGCATGAGGCTCTGTTCATTGAGTAAGTCTCCGATCATCATCACTGCTTCTGGACTCAGTTTGCCTTCTTCTTTCAGATACTCCTGAAACGACAAAGAATGTTTTAAACTTTTGGTTTCAATCCCTCAAATGTATGTTAATCTTAAATTCTTGGTGGTGTGCCTTCTGGAAAAACTATCAGCTCAACGTTTGTTTTATTGTCCCATACCCTTGTTTAATTTGCATTGGGAGAACAGATCAATGTTACCTTCACAGAGTAGTGGTCGTACTTCTGTAGTGCAGCTTTGCAGCCATGGGCCTTCACTTTATCTTTCACCTATAGAAAAAAAATTATACAGAAAAATACAACATTTTTATATACAGTATGTTTAGAAATGTTTTAAACGGCATTACAATAAATGTTCCGACTGTATGTCCAATAACACAGTGACATGGTTTCCTGAGGAAGTTTCAGACCAATCGGGTGAAACCCCTAGGAGGAGTTGAAAAAAAAGTAGGTTCTTGCACATTTCATGAAAAAAAAAACAACTTCTTAGCTGAAATGAGCATGGCCTGTATCAGTAGATTGCACTTGATTCAAGGAACACATAGATGAAAGGTTTTCTAAAAAACATGTTTAACGCCATTAGAGTGCCACCTAGCGGTAGTAGCTAGCGCTGTAACAATATGCATTATGAAACCAAAATCACGACACTCAGATCCACAAACCTGTGTCGTGGAGTGAGAAGGCAGAATTGCAACACACCCATTCCAAGTCCCAGAGTTATCCTTCAGGTCCAGAGCCAATGCTAACTCATCTTTAAAATTCCTATTAGTATTAGTCATTTTTGTGCCTGATCCCCCTTTTGACGTCGGGTAAATTTAGCTAACTGTAAAGATGGCTAAAAGCGAAGGGGGTGGATACCAGTAACGGTGGTGTAACATTTTCGAATGGCAGCTGTTCAGACTCGAGTGCCTGGGTCAGTTTCCGGTGCAACGGAGTTAAGTGTTAACAAGTTATTTTAAGATACAAAAGAATCTTTGGTGTTGGATCGATCAATAATGAAATCATTCAATAAATAAGGTCTCTTTTGTGTGATGCAAAGTGGCATTTAGCGTCAGTTTTATTTATGGAAACATAAGAAAAATTGTAAGAGGTATCTTTGCGATTTAAATTGGTTTTCCAGCTCCACTGGATCTGTGAACTGCGTATACAAGGTAACGCCCCCTCGATACATCAACACAAAATTGCCTTCATACCCTGAAATTCGAGACGAAACAAAAAGCTGCAGGAATGTGACAAAATTCTATTATAACTGACATTCAAGGGGATATTAATTCAGTCAAAATTACACATATTAATAGACATCTGTTTTGAACATTATCAGCTCATACTGGTATCAGATACTCCTACAATAGATAATGTTCTGTGTCACTCATGCCTTAAAGTACCTTCTGCAGAGCTTGCTGTAACAGTTGGTCAGCGGACTTCCCCCTCTCACTTTTTGGCAGTTCATACTTTAGGATGTCAGGATTTGCTTCGACTGCGTACGTCCTTTTCCGCAACCCATGGATCAGGTAAAATGTGTTGTCGTCATTCATGAAAAATGGATTCAGCTTGACTCCCAGTTCATTAGCGAACCAACGGACGATGCTGTGAACAGATGAGACACCTGATGGTGGCATTGTAGCATTTCCATATTAGTTTTGAGATTTTTGTAAAGCCAGATTAGACATTTGCCTGGAGATTGGAACGCTGTTTGTACTGGGCCTATTCACACTACACATTTATTACTTTTTAGCTTTTGCTAACATCAATGTCGAAGAGTGTTGGTTTTTGTGTTGCTGATGCTCAAGTTTGTTCTATTGTTAAGTATTGCTGCTCACACTAACTATACCCAATAACGAAGATGTGTGACTTTCTGAAAGTTCAAACACGGTTGCATTGCAAATTGAAGTTTTTTTTTTTACTCACTGGTGAGCACTTGGGATCCTCATAGCTCCCAGTTCAGCATACCAGCCCTCTTCCTCATTCCTGTAGGTCTCCACCCGTCCACCAACACGACCACTAGACTCCAATATGGTTACCTTGTCCAAACATACAAAGTGTTTACACATTGGTGTCTGATTCCTGATTTGAAGAAAAGTTTGGATTTGTGATATCACAACAAGCTAGCTTTAAATTATCAGCCAGTTGCACGTACTTTGTGTCCTGCGTCTTGTAGTAGTTTGGCAGCCGTCAGTCCAGCCACGCCAGCTCCAACAATAGCAACATGAAGAGATGTATTTGTGTGTGGGAGGCCGTTCTTCACAGTCTGCAGCAGTTCATCGTAGTCTTTGTCCTCCAGACAATCAGCCAGGTGTTCCTTCATGCTGACAGCAGCAGTGGTGCTGTGGTACAATGTGAGCAGCAGTACACTGGCAGCAACTGGAATTAATTTGAGATAATTAAATTAAAGTGTACTGAATGAATACTCCATTTTGTTAATTAGTACCAGATTACTTTTTTCACTACAGTACACTATTTTCCAACAAACTAAGTTCCCACCAGTCAGTAACATGGCAGAGGGGCAGCCTGATACATATTTACCAGTTAAGTTTCTAAGCTTCTTTATAGTTCTTTATATTTAAAAATGGCTGTCTCCAATGCTTTTGTCTAAATAAAATAAAATACTGCTGCAAAATACTCACATGATTTCCACTTCACCCAATGTGGATCCATCTCAGTCTTCTGTCTTTGGTGACACGAGGACAAGAAACATGTCAGATTATGAAAATATGTACTAAGTTTTAGTTTGTGTGCATTTACCTTCTGATCTCATTATAAGCAGTAAAGGTCAATGACAACTGCAATTATCAAGATGATTCTGTCCTAGTGTTAGCAAGGTCTCTGTAGAAGCCGACACTTTCTGTACAACTCAATACCTCGTAACAACGTTTATAATAAAAATGATGCACATTTAACACATTAAGTATTTAGTAGTGCTGTCAGTTAAACGCGTAATTAAAGGCGTTAACATAAACCCATTTTAACGGCGTAAATCTTTTCTGAATACCTTGTAACAACATTCATAATAAAAATTGATGATACAAATTTTACACATCAGTATTACAGTTTTACACACAAGTATTTTTAAGTTTAAAATTCCATGAGATTTTTAAAAAAAGTTCTTCCAGTTAATTGTATTTGATATTATAGTTTTATATACATATCTTTTACTCACATATATTTAATTGGCAGCGTTTTATGTGTTGATATTGCTTTAATCTTTAGTTTTCTTTCTATTCTACTCATCCAGTCTTGTATAGTTAAAGAAAATTAAACTGAGATGATCGTTTAAGAAGTAAACAGATGCTTTCTTATGCAGTTCTTGGAGCAGTTTACGGTTAATATTTATCTTAAGTTATAAATGTTATGAAACATGTCCTACCTTTTGAGGGGCTTTAACATCAGCTAACATAGGTTGGTTTGTTAAAGTGACTATATGTGAAAAGTTACCCTTTTATATACTGTACTGCCTCAATGCTGGAATTTCTCTCAGCTGACCAGACTGACCTCAGACGGCATGACCGTCTGGTTTTTTATCATCAGAGTTTGGTTTTCAGTTTCTTCAGCTTATGCAGTCGAGAAATCTAACTGGCACGTCTTATAATGAAACCGGAGGCTGTGTGCCATCTTATGGGAAAATTTCTAACAATGTAACCACAATGAGGAAATTTGCATTCCCCATTTCTCATTTGCAGACAAAAGTTTCTAGCGTGCGCTACATGGAGGTATGGTATCTTTAACTGGGTTTGTTTTTAAGGAACTATGAAAAGCACATTAAATATCAGCATTTTTGCATGAAGAGAAATATTTCTTTCAAAAGATGAAATCATTTATAAAGTTAACAAAAAGACTACAAAATATTTTCATGTTCATGTTTAAAGTAAAATTGCAATGAAAGTCTGAGATAAATCAAATAAAATGAGATTGTTACCATTTAAAAGAGCTTCAATGTCAACAACAACTTGTAACTTGAAGTGAAAAGGAAAAGCTCTTCAATAGACACATTTAGGGATGGATTTTTTTTCTCATCTAACTGGCTTAACTGGAAAATGGTAAGACTTCTTGTCTTTCATTTTATATCAGGGTTTTGGTCCTTATTGTTTGGTCACTCTCTCTCTTCCCCCCACCGAGTCGAGGCAAATGGCTGCTCAATTGATTAGATAAATTGGGGGGGAACTGTTGGGTCTCTGTAATTTATGTGTGTGTATGTACACACTCTGTAAAGGGCCCTTAGATTACCTCTGCTAGGATTTGACACTAAGTACACCTGTATTTAATTATGATTCACAGACATATCAGAATCTTATGATCAAGAATTACTGGTCATGTCTCATGATCAGGAAAACCTTGAACACATCATCATCATGAATGTCTGTCATTTATTGGGAACCCTTCCCAAAATAGGAACTGAAAGGAGGAAATCAACAAACTAATGTATCTTGAATTCCCATTCTTAACCGCATACTTGTCCTTCACACAGTGTAATATGCCAAGTATTTAGATTTGGCCGTGACACTTCCAATGCTTCTGCTTTTCAGACAGAGAAAAGCTTTCACTTTGTTGTATTTAATATTCAAAGACAATACAAGATGTATTTATCTTAAACCTCCTTGCAGGTTTGGTATGTGGGAGGTCTAGTCTTTAGGTAAGAGTTGATTTTTAATTTATCAAGGAGAATAGGTTGAAATTAAAATAAATAAACAAAATGAATCAATTTTAATATTAAACTGCATTTATATTCATAAAATATTGTTTAACATGAACATCCTCAGTATATCTACGTACATGCATCTATAATGTAATGAAATTAGTTTTAATCTATGTTGCACGTTAAGATCATTTGCCCCTCACCTGGAAACTTAAAATGCATGTTTGCACCCATCTAATAAAGCTGGCCAGAATTGCTGAACATGCACAAAAACAGAATTGAAAGGACAAGGATGACGTAATGGACAAACAACTATTAGTTTGAGCATTTAATTCAATAATTTGAGAACACAAAATCTAGATTAAAAGTAGCACATTTGGAGGAAAAATTTTTTTTTTTACTTATTTTGTAATGTGCTGACTGTTTTCTGTGTCAGATGTCAGTTGCCTGCTTTTTCATTCTCTGTATTTACCATGTGTCCGTGCTGTTCATTGTAATGTACAATTGCTAAATACAATCACCTTAATAAAATATTTCTAAATGGGCGCCATTTCTTGTGGTTTGGTTTTTGAAGGTTACTGTGTTTTGCCAATGATTGCATCTTGACTAAATGCCTTCTTTAAAATGTTAAAAAACCTGATGCACATAAAGTTTTGAAGTTAATTTAAGGGTTGTTAAAGATTTACTTTTTAACAACTAACAAAAAAAATTTTGGCAAAAAATCATTACAGTCAAAAAGCATATCTAGACAAAAATTAAAAAATATTTTTTGTAAACGTGTTTTATTAGTAAAAGAAACATACGCTATGATCTATACAAAAAATGTAAAACTGCTAGTAAGTTTAGTAAAAAGTAGTAGTAAACCAGTTCCCCAGGAAGTGTGCCAGGCTTTGACATTGCAGCCAAACAGTGGCATTGAAACGAACATTGAAATGAAATATTGCTTCAACATCAAAATTAGTGGTGAACATACTATTGATTTTTTTCAGATTATACTTTTGCCGAGCAACAAGCCACCAGTAACTGCCCAAAGTCCATCGGTCTGATGCAGATTAGAACTGCATGGTGTAAGACAAAACACAATGACCCTTTCTCCAAAACAAAATTTGACAGACATTTCAGTACTATCATAGTACTGATTGACCTAGAAAGTAGACCCTAGAGCTCATCATGGTGTCGAGTTGTAGCTGACTCTTTGTTAATGTTGGTAGCAGCTCTTATCGCAGATTTCATAGATGTCTCGATCCAAGCGTGAGGAAAAGCTGTGTGTTCACCTGCAAAGTGCACCCTGCCTTCACTTCTGAAGAGATCTGTAGAGTACTCTAAATGTTGGTAGGGTGTGAAGAGAGCGAAGGCGCCCAAGCTGTGAGGATCCGCGCTCCACCTTTTCACCACCACCCCTGTGCAGAGAGATTTGACCCTCTCACCGTGGATCTTTGCCAAATCTCTCAGAGCCAGCTCTTTCAGGTCTTCATCGCTCGCACCTAAGAAGAGGAGGGATTCGTCAGACCAGGTGTAGGAGGCCAGGAGGACCCCGATGGTCTTATTGGTTGGGAAACTGTGGCTGGGGTAGTAGATGAAACGAGAGGGCCGGTCGGTGATGCTCTTTCCTCCATTGATGCCGTCCTTCTCCCAGAACTTCTCGCTAAAGGTGAGGATGATTTTAGTGGAGCTGTCATAGTGGACTGCTCTCAGTGCCTGCATCTTTCTGATGGAGAGAGGTGGATCAAAGTCAATGAAGAGGGCAGCTTTGGCTGTTGTTGTTACCAGAACGATGTCAGCGGAAAGGTTGTTCAACGAGGACTGCTGTCCTGCCTGATATGATACAATCACACCTTTATTTGACTGGCTGATGTTTTTGACCTTGGAGTTGAGGAGAATAGGAACATCCAGGACATTATGAAAAGCTTTCGGGAGAAGGTCTGATCCACCAGTCACTTCATAATACCTTAAAAACAAATACTTGTTTGAGTGCAATGTTCTAGAGAAGTGCAAATTTACAGTGTCAATAAGGTATGTTTATGTACAGTTATGTTCATAGGTTATGATTTAAACTGGGAGATCATTCAGGCATACAGTACGTGTTAAAGGGGTTTTCTGCCGGTTGATAAAAACGTTCAATTTCATCTAAATTTAGGTCAAAAATGTACTTTACATAGTGGTACATGTAAAGCCACTGAATAACTGTCTTTCAGATGAAAATATTAAATTCACTGGTTTTCTCTTGAAGCCAGTAAACTTTAGTTTGCCAGACCTTTCATGACCACCTTACATTTTCTGGCCAGGGTTTTTATAATTTTTAACTCTACTGCAAAAAAAAAAAAATTCCAATCTTGAATAGTTGACAGTGTGAGATGTAGGGCCTTACGTAGTGCTGTCATTGATGTCACTCTGGTCATAGATCATCTCCGTCAGTGCTGTGTACATGAGGCTCTCTTCATTAAGAAGGTCTCCAATCATCCGTATTGCTTCTGAACTCAGATTTCCTTCTTCTTTCAGATACTCCTATTAAACAAATTTCCATGTAATGCAGTCAACATGACTCAGAAAGAAACTTAATAAGTGTTAAAACTAAATCTTTGGAATACATGTCTTCCACAAGTCAGGTTTTGAAATTTAAATCAAGAATTATGAATGTACGGACACTTGTGGATGTTGTGGGAACTTGTTTTTAAATGCTAAACCATTGAAAATGTCATGCTAAAATAATGCTTTTGATAATGCACTTAAATATCAGTTGTAATTTGCAATTTACCCCACACATTGTTCTCATTTTACAACATTTTATGACATTGTGTTTTACCTTCACAGAGTAGTGGTCATATTTTATCAGCGCAGCCTTGCAGCCATAAGTCTGTACGTCTTTTTTCACCTGCAAAAAACAGGAACAATTCACTCATTTATCTATTGAGCTGATGGTGTCACCATTCATCAAACTGAACTTCTATTTGCCTAAATTGAACCATGAACGTGTTACTCGACTTTATGGCTTAGCCTGTCAAAAAAAGGCACCAAGTGGAAGCTCATAGAGGCTGGGCCCACCGAAAAGCAATGCCAGTAGTTCAATGTTTGTCTAATTTTCATATAGCTCAGACTTTATACATGTCCTCTTTTAACCTTACTGGCTGGAACAGCTTAACAATTAACTCTGACTTCTGCAATTAGTGAATTTCCTGGACCCAGAATGTCCAATATTGAGGAAGCTATCCTATAAGTTATTATGCACTATGTTTTATATAACCCTTCTATGCCGATGATAAACAACTCTACAAAAGAGAAAAATACATTTTCTTTCCCAGGATGTGTGAATTTCTGTAACTTTCTTTCAACCCCCCCTTCCTTTCTCCTGTCTTACGTACCTTCTGCAAGGCTTTTTGTAGCAGTTCATCGGCCGACTTCCCTTTCTCAGTTGGCCACACATTGTACTTCAGAACATCAGGGTCATTTTGCACTGTGTATGCTTTCTTCAACAACCCATTAACCAAGTAAAAGGTGTTGGGGTCATATATGGTGAAAATATTCAGCTCGACATTCAGCTCTTTAGTAAACCACTGGACGATGCTGGTGACAAAGGGGATGGTGGTTAGCTTATTACTGTAATGTGAGCCCAGACAGTAAACAATAACATTCACCAACTACTGTTGATGTGTAGGCAAGACATTTAATGCTGGCACATGTAAGAGCCCTACATCATTTTTGAGTTTTAGGTTAACAATACAGCGAAAACAATGGCAGCCTTTAAGGACCTCAACAACAAAATTCACCTTCTGCTATTTTGAAGTAACTCGCCATGTTATTTTTATGTAAATAAAGAGGATTGTTTCGCTCTATAGTTAACATAACTGAGTCAGTTCCAATGGAGCGATAGAAAAACCTTTACAATATCTTAACTATTCATTTCTTTTTGATACTATCCACGTTTAATTTCTGATCTCACCTTTAGTGTTTTAAATAATTGTAATATGGATAGCAACCCCATAAAAAGCTGGTAGTTTCAACAGCATCCTTTTTACACAATCATGTTACGTCCGAGACAAGGAAGGGTTGCATGCCATGGTTATGTGTAAATGCCCAACTGAATGTTTTTAAAACTTAAACTTACTGGTGAGTACTTGGGATCCTCATCGCTCCCAGTTCAGCATACCAGCCCTCTTCATTCCTGTAGGTCTCCACCCGTCCTCCAACACGACCACTAGACTCTATTATGGTTACCTTGTCACAACAGAAAAATACAAACATATAAATACACAATAAGGCCATTATATAATGTTTAAAAGGTAGTAGGTTGGGCTTTGCTACAACTGGGCAGCCCAGAGCACTCTTTGGTGGAAGTTACAGCTTACTTACTGTGTGTCTCCATAGATGACGCGAGATGTAACAGCAGTATAAGACAGTGCTGCCTCAAGTCCTGCCAGTGTCATGGAGGAAGTAAACACATAGCACATTTGGTCTGAGCTGAGGTATTTGGGTTTAGCATCTACGCGGAAATTAGACATGATCAAATATTCTCTTTGCTTCTCAGAATGTAAATTTCATAAAATTTGGCAACCCTTCTTAGATCATGTTAGGTCTCTCCATATAGACATTGACCCTGATGTCTAGGCAACTAATTCTATCTCTCCCCCCCCCCCATAAGTAGTAGCTTGTAGCACAGTACCAGTTTTGTTTCGTTTTGTGGTTATATTCTCTCCTTATTTTACTTTTTTAATTATTATTTATTTTTTTGTCTTTGTGAGCCTTTGAGCATTTGTGTCCTGTATGTTCGTACATATCTGTAAAGGCATACACGGCCTATATTAGACTACCACCACCACGATTACCTTTATCAAAACCCATTTTATCCTCTTTTATGTCATTGATATCTCTGTGTAGGGGGTGGGGGCGTAAATCGTCTCTTTGTTAGTACCTTGTGTAACAGATTGACTCTTTGTATTAGTTTTATTCTATGGATGAGGTGTAATGTCTATCTGTCATGTTCAGAATTCCATAAATAAATCATACAAAAAAATAATATCAATATCTTCGTTGACATTAAAGGTTCAGCTAAACGTAATGGCTCCAGCATGAGTTTAAATATACCTTCAGGTAGACAGGAACTTCAGGTAGACAGGAACCTGTATGCCTGTCTAATTTTCTCCTCAAATAAGATTCCATTAAATATATATAGGAAATTCTTTATTAGGAATAATCCCTTGAGGTGTGCCATCTCATTTTCGAGGGGGTCCTTAAAGGTAAAAAAAATACAGTACATTCACAATTAGACAAAACAGTTAAAACAACTTGAGGGGACATAAGTCTACCGAACCTTCTTCATGTATGTCAATATTAATTGTGCTTCTCCTTTGTTAATGTTTAATATGTTTGTTTGTTATGTATGCTCTTATCACCAAGGCAAATTCCACATAGGCTAACTACAGTGGCCATAAAGTCCTTTCTGATTCCGTAGTTTCTGCTCCAAAGTTGCCCACTGCCTCGGCAGTCAAGGACTCAGCCCACCCAAACGTGGGTTTTTCTTTAACAATCAAAAGCGTTCAGCCAGTGGAATAAGAAGCAAAGAAAATACCTTTTCTAACTTCTGATTGGGTGGGCTGCCTAGAGCCGGCCTTTTTTCAGTATTGTGGAAGTTACACCTGCAAAATAATGATAGTGTTCTTGGCAGGACTTTAAAGAAAAAGTTTGGATCCACACACACGTTCCCATGAAGTGGTTTGATCAGTTCTTTGGAAGTCAGACCTTCAAAAGAATGTGTTCTTGGCAGAACTAGGAGGCGGAAGATTAGATTCAGAGAAAAAAGGACTGAAGATACACTTATAGGACATACCAAATTCTGCTTTCTTTCAGAAATAATTGCTTTTTACAATATATTTGTCTCTTTTAGTCAATTTTAAAAATATTGATTACTTTCTTCAAGCAAATTAAAGTTTTAAATGAATCCCAGGAGACATCTTTTGCTTTGTATCACTGTTTTGTGACCCAGATATGCAAGTTCAGAGCATATGAAGTGAACCACACCTCTTTATTATCATAATGTAATGTATTTTTGCTTGAATTAACATAACATTGATGAAAGAAAAGGAAGCCCAATCAATTAAAAACAAAGCAATAATCATTAAAAAAATTGTGTACTAATATAACAAAGCACAACAGTAGATTAAACACAACAGACAGACTACGTTACTAAAACACATAAAGGTGCTTCGGTGGATTGTTAATGTTCAAAAGCTGACTAGACTTGCAAATGTGGGTGGGGAGTTCTCTGGTAGGAGTCCGTAGGATCATAGCTACTGTTAGGTGACGCTACGCAGGTACTGGAAACATGTTTGATGGATGCAAAAAAAACAATGCACCATCTCCATTACAAAAATTCTCTGTTTTAATTGTGGTCAGATCATTTTAAATAATTGTTACAGACCTACGCCCAAGTTGCCCAACTATAGTTTCTACGAGCCCACCCTCAAATAGCAGATAAATACCAGCCCTACCGTGTAGTGGTCTTTCAACCATCAGCCTGTTGCATGTACCTTGTGTCCTGCGTCTTGCAGTAGCTTAGCAGCCGTCAGTCCAGCCACGCCAGCTCCAACAATAGCAACATGAAGAGATGTATTTGTGAGTGGGAGGCCGTTCTTCACAGTCTGCAGCAGTTCATCGTAGTCTTTGTCCTCCAGACAATCAGCCAGGTGTTCCTTCATGCTGACAGCAGCAGTGGTGCTGTGGTACAATGTGAGCAGCAGTACACTGGCAGCAACTGGAAACCCACACACACACACAGAAAGAAAACACTCCATTTTACTCCAAAAGAGAGCTCATAACACTTTCTATATTCCTTGATGTTGGGACATTCAATTCAACAGGGGGAGAATATTAAAGCTAAAGTTGAGATAATTTAATTTAAGGTAAGACGCTGAAACAAACTGCCTTACTTACCTTTAAAAGATACATTTTTTTAAACATTTAACATTGTTCTTTCTGAAAAAATGAAATGTGTTCCTGAGGTCCACTTCCTCGCCTGTTAATAGTAACTTAAACCTCACAAAACAACGCCAGGCACTTTTCATGGTCACTTCGCACCATCGTAACCAAGTTACGATGGTGCGAAGTGACTATGAATTTTCTTTATAGTCACTCTTTAGCTGTAATGTGTGTTGTCTAAAAACGTTTCAGCTCTTACAGACATGTCTAAACTAACTGGGACCCCCTCATGCCCGCATGAGAACCCACCTCTTCTATCGAGCCGTGTGGTTTATCTCAGTGTTCTCAGGCTCTGGGAAATGGTAAATATTAAAGTCAGCTAAAAAACTCAAATAAATATGCAACAGTTCATTGATTGTTACCGGTTTTATCTAAATATTTACTTTTTAGTAAAGCTTTGTTCACAGTCGGTTTATTTATGTCAGTGAGATGTTAAATTTGTTTTTTTATTTCTTGTAGGAAAGAAACCCAAGTTCTGATTTCACTTTGGCTCTCCATGAAACATGAGACTTGTATCTTAGGGCTGCATGATTATGCCCAAGTTGTATTGCCAAGTTTTGCATTGTCAAAATTCTTCTTATGCATTACAATTAATAAAGAAATAAGATTAATTTGGTAATATTTTGTTTTTCTGTTGTATCACTTTCCAGTCATTTATTTGGAAGTTTCATGAAAAGAATTTGGTATAAATTGTATGTGAAATAGGATCTCTATAGTAACTCTACTCTCCATATGTCTTAATATTTATACTCTCCTTTAAATCAATTTCAAGGTTTTGCTTTAAAAGGTTAGGCTAACAATTAATTTGAAAGAATTAAATGAAAGTGTACTAAATGAACACTACCTCTATTGTTAATTAGTACCGGATTACTTGTTTTACTACAGAAAATATATATACTGTAAAAAGGTAAATTTTTTTGGCTATTACCCATAAAGTAAAGTGTTACCTTTTTATTTCCCTCAACAGAAAACCTTGTTCACTACACACAGCATATAAATCTTTCACCAAAAAGTCACTTTCTTCACAAGAAAATAGTACACAGGTACTAAAAACACGACAACTAAAATAAATATCTTGGACTTGATCTTGCATTCATAATAACCTTAAGAGATAATCAGACATCTACAACTCTGACCGGATATACTATGGCATGATTAAATATGAAACAGTGAATTATTTCAAAAAGCGAAGAGAAACTGAAGAATTACACACAATGAAAAGTGAGATGCAGCATATGTCCCATACAGTATGTATATAATGTCTGTATATACACATTGTACATATACATATACATACACACTGTATATATTCAAATGTGGACCCCAGGAAGAGTAGTTTTTTTTGAAAGGTCAGCTAATGGGGATCTTATAATGAACTAAACAGTATATGCCTGAAACATGCAGTAAAGACTGGCCTCTCATTTCATCATACAGCGCTGAAAATAAAACTTTGTGCTTAAAAGCAGAACTACTGTGCAGCGGATTTCAGTAGATCAAAACCGCAGCAGGAAACAGATCAAGGAACTGACCACAGCAACATCTGCAAGAAGCCACATATTTTAAACAACAGGATAACTGCAGGAGAAATTAGACCAATTTCCAACCAACTTAAAGTTCCCACCAGTCAGTAACATGGCAGAGGGGCAGTCTGATAGCAGATATCAGTTAAGTTTCTACTTTTCCTTATAGTCTCCAATTTATTTATTTTTATTTATTTATTTATTTATTAATTCAGGACAGTGCACATTAATGAACATGCACGACAGTACACGTAAATGTGCCAGATTGTAGCCCGAGGGCTAATTTCCATCTGCAGTCCAATAGGCAGGTTAGGGTTACAGTAAAAACAGACATAGGATAATAACACTTAGCATATAAAAAAAAAAAAAAATTAAATAAATACAAAGAAAAAAAAAAAAAGAAAAGAAAAAACAGGACAATTCAATAGTAAAAAAATAATAAAATAAAATAAAAAAACAAACAAAAACAAGACAACAAAAACAAAATGTAAACACAAGTTAGCGGTGATCACATGTTTGGTTAGCTTTAAGCCACAGCTTAGATGCATGCTTTTGTCTAAATAAAATAAAACAATACTGCTGCAAAATACTCACATGAGTTCCACGTCACCCAATGTGGATCCATCTTTCAGTGTCTGTCTTTGGTGACACGAGGACGAGAAACAAAGTCGTAACGATAAATCCTGACAAACAAAAGTTGCATGTCAGATTATGCAAGTATGTACTAAGTTTCAGTTTGTGTGCATTTACCTTCTGATCTCATTAGAAGCAGTAAAGGTCAATGACAACTGCAATTATCAAGATGATTCTGTCCTAGTGTTAGCAAGGTCTCTGTAGAAGCCGACACTTTCTGTACAACTCAATACCTTGTAACAACGTTTATAATAAAAATGATGCACATTTAACACATTAAGTATTTAGTAGTGCTGTCAGTTAAACGCGTAATTAAAGGCGTTAACGTAAACCCATTTTAACGGCGTAAATTTTCTCATCGCGAGATTAACGTTTTTTTTGGCCTCGCAAACTTTGTAGTTTTTTCACATGCTGTTGCAGCAACTAGTAACGCTAGAAAAACTACAACACCCACTGGATCTAGCTAGACTGGAACACAACAACAGGCACGCACGCACGCACACACACACGGCGTTTGGGCTTTGCTCCAAGTGAGAACGTTAGTGTGAAATTGAATATATACACGAAAAATTGAATCTAATATACACATACATATACACACATACATATACATACATATACAGATACATATAATATATATACATATACACACACAGTAAATATATATACACACACAAATACACACATATATAGACAACACTACAGTAGGCTATTTGCCAATGTTTTCCATAAAAAAAAACATTTGCAAGCCGATCCACTTTTCCATATTAATGAGAGCATTACAATGAGAAAAAATAAAGAAAGAAATCAAGTGACATTTAGAATAGATGCAAATGTGCAATTAATTGCAAATATTTAACATTTCTTCCATTGCAAATTGTTTTTATTATATTTTATATAGTTTTATATTGATTTTTTTTACTCATACTGTATATTTCAGTTGGCAGCGCTTTGCTGTGATATTGCGTTAATCTTTAGTTTTTTATTCTTTTCATCCATTCTTGTAAAGGCAATGAGATGAACCTCATTTAAGACGTAAAAGAAGTGAGATGCTTTCTTATGCCGGTATCATAATGAATGATAACAAAAGTTACATCTTATCTTATGTAAAGTTATGAAACCTTTCCTACCTTTTGAAGGGCTTTAACAACACAACCTATGATGTTAGTTGATGTTAAAGTGACTAGATGTGAAATGTTACCCTCTTATATACTGTACCGCCTCAATGCTGGAATTTTTGTCTTGACACACCTTTAACGGTCAGCTGAGTCAGTGAACTCTTTTAAGTCGCTTCTTAAAACATACTTTTATAGGAGAGCCTTTCCCAATCTTATTTGATTTTACTTTATCCCTTTTATTTTTATTGTATTTTACAAATTTTTTTAGCTGTATTTCAGTCTTTCAATGTTTTCATGCTTTTGTCTTTTTGTATTATTGTCTCTTGGATATTATTGTCTTTACACTTGTTAAAGCACTTTGTAACTTGTTTTTGAAAAGTGCTCTACAAATAAAGATTATTATTATTATTATTATAACGGCATGACTGTCTGTTTTTTTTTATCATCAGAAGTATCTTCTGGTGATCTAACTGGCACGTCCTCCAAAGAAAAAGGAGGCTGGGTGTCATCTTATGGGAACATTTCTAACAATGCAACCACAATGAGGAAATGCAACAGTTATCTGTCATTTCATTCATTTCCTAATCTGATGTTTTTCATTCCCAGTCAAAAGTTTCAAGCGTGCGCTACTTGGAGGTATGGTATCTTTAACTGGGTTCGTTTTTAAGGAAAAACACTTTAGTCCTCATGTTGTCCTCATGTTGTCCTCATGTTGTCCTCCTGGTGTCCTCCTGGTGTCCTCCTGGTGTCCTATATCAATCTTTTTATTAATTCCATAAAATAACATTGATTCCACCCAACGCTCTTTGCCAAGAACAAATCTCTACTTTCATTAATTTTGGGGCGTCTTATTCAATTTTATAGCATTGTAAAACAAATGGAAGTGTTTTTGAAATAGTATTGAGTAAAAGTTGACATATTCCAGTCTGTGATTATCATCAACATCCATTCCTTTAATTTTAGTCTCAATAATTCCTAATTTCTGCTTTTCTAACTCAAACATTAGGTATAATTTCCTATAAATGAGGTTTATTGACCATAAATTCAAAAAATAACTGTAAAACTAAAGTTAATAAGTTAGTGTTACGTAGTGTTGAAAACTTCAAAAAAGTGACAAACATTGAAAAATAAAGCCGTCAAGTGTTGGAAAAAAGTGATAAAAATGAATACAAATTTAAAAACATTGATATAAAGCATCAACAAAGTTATTGATTTTCAATTTTGACGGGAAGATAACACAAGGGTTAACATCAGCTCCACCGCAATACAGTTTTGCACGTTCATACAAAATGCGGGGGTGTATGAGGAAAGCACCCAAATGCAAAGAAGATACACTTTTTATAGTCCACTTGAAAATCAGTTACAACATACCCATTTGGAATAAAATGGGTGCTTACAGTCATCAGAATTTTATAACCTGTGAACCCTTAAAATACGTGAAAGTACCATTGGATGGTCTTTTGCTTATAACCACTGAACTCATAAAGAATTGATTCTTAAATGGCAGCCATTTGTTGCGGTTGTAGGTTTTTGTCATTTATGAGTCAAAGGTTACAGCCATAACAGTCAAAGATGTGACATTGACTGTTTCTCAGATTACTGGATGTAGAATAGAAAAATGTTGAGCTAAAAATATAATCAAGACGAATCAGACCCTAGAGTTCATGTGTGCGCTGGATATATTGCTGACTTGAATTCAAAAGCACTTTATTGATGTTGGTAGCAGCTCTGATCGCTGATTTCATAGATGTCTCGATCCAAGCGTGAGGAAAGGCTATGTGCTCACCGGCAAAGTGCACCCTCACTTCCCTTCTGAAGAGATCTGTAGAGTACTCTAAATGTTGGTAGGGTGTGAAGAGAGTGAAGGCGCCCAAGCTGTGAGGATCCGCGCTCAACCTCTGGGTTGTGATGCTCTTTCCTCCTTGGTTACCATCCTTCTCGTCTGTTAATTTCACCCTAAATAACCAGGGTTGGGACCACTATACTGTACTCTTTATTTCAGACATGTACTGTGTGTGTTATAAGTGCCTATGGTGTTTTTTTTTCATAATTCTTTAAAATGTTATTACAATTCCTGCTCTGTTAATGATCAGTCTCCAAGGTTAATTTAAGGTTAGAGTCTGGACTATTATATTATCTAAGCAGCATGGAGTAGTATTTGGCCAGTGCCAAAAATGGTAACTACATCGGAGAGAAGGTCTGATTTTGGCGGGGCAGTTGAGGTGGAACCAGATGTTTGAGTTAAGGAGTCTAGTTTGAAGACATATCTACAAAACTGCTACTGATGAATAAATTGTTGCTTGGGTGCCGAGAAGGATTTTAATACACCCAGCACCAAAATGCCTTTATCACCCACTTCTGCTTCCCAAGTCAAGTTATCTTCTTTATTTTTAACGTGGAGTTCCCAGGGTTTAGGGTTGCTGACAGATGCAGGTGGGGGTTAAATTTAAGCTTGATTGAAATTCATTCCAGATCCATTGCATGTTCACAAGTACAGGGTGAATTTACAAAGTGGTAAAGTCTTACAGATCAAAAGTCATGTTGAGCAACTAGACGCGAGACATTTCACTGTTCTGCAGACACTTGCTGATGCCGTTATAAAGACACTTATAGAATAAATCCCCTAGCCAAGAGGTTTCTGTGGCCTAGTCAAATTCTTTTAAGACATTCCTTTAACCATGCAGCACCTTGGGAATTAAAGCCTTGGCTTATTTACTGTATTTGTTTTCATAGTGAAATAATTATAGTCTGAGATCAAATAAATAAAATGGCATGTTATTACCGTTTAAAGAGCTTAAATGTCGTGTTAGGTTTCTTTTCATTGTTATAATTAACATGTCAGAATCAGGGGATCTAGAATAACTAGTCAGGTTACCTGATCAGTAAAAGCTTTAACTCCACCCTTTTATTGTATGGATGTGCATGTGACTCCTTTCTTGCGAAAGGGAGGAACTCAACAAACCAGTGAATATAAAGTTATCTGGAATTTGTCATTGTACATTATAATGAATCACAAATAAAGGGCTGTCATGAGGTGCTGATCATTGGAATTAGACTTGAAACAAGCATTGACGACATTTAGGCCCTCAGACTCAAAGAGTCATATTTCCAGTATTTAAATTGGCACCTCCAATGCTTTTGCTTTTCACAAAGAGAAACACGTTCACTTTGTTGTGTTTAACATGCATTGACAATAAAACATCCATCTATATAAACCACACGTGCATTTTTGGTATGTGGGTATGTCGGAAGGTTAGTCTTTGGAATTAGTGTTTTTTAAATTTATCATAGAGAATTCTTATTACTTAAATAACTTATAATTTGTATTTTACACTAAAACAATCAGCTCTCTCTTAAGGCCTTTAACATTTAGCGTTTAAAGTGGCAACATGTTTTGGTGAAATCAATTCATTTGAATATAATTAGTGGTTTTGCTTGAGGGGCCGAGTAAATTTGCGATAATGACAATTGGGTTACAGACAGTTGCCGTTGTGAAACTGTTAACTGATCCAGAGTTAACAAGCGTGATGACAGTTACTCAAAGAAGCTAAAGATAGCGCTAAGAAAATGACAAAAAAAATATAATCTGCAGTGTGTTAACAGTCCAAAACCACCTTTTCCCCCTTCGCAGGCCTCTAGTGTTGCTTTACCAACTAGTCCTGCAATCAGACCCTACATCACCAAGCCTCTAGCAAAACCGCTTTGACAAGGTTTTACTGTGCCCCTTTCTGATTCATTAGACTGAAAATTAGGAGGTTTTGCTCTAATTTGTATACAGTAACTTTAACCTGCCTAACTTCACTTATTTAAATAATAATAACATGGGGTGGCAGTAGCTCAGTCGGTAGGGAGTTGGGTTGGAAACACGAGGGTTCAAGTCCCCATGCGGACCAAAAGTACGGAGTGGGGATTGGTGGCTGGAGCGATGCCACTTCACTTCCTGGGGCACTGCCAGGTGCTCTTGAGCAAGACACTGTAGCCCCCCCCCCCAACCGCTCAGGGCGCTGGTCCAGCTGGCAGCCCCCCCACTCTGACATCTCCATTTGTGCATGAATAGGTCCTGAGCATGTGTGTATTTCAGGTCTGTGTGTAGTGATACTAACAAAGTGTACACAGAGTGTAAATATTAATTTCCCCACTGGGGATCAATAAATAGAAATTAAAATTCAAAAATGAAATTAACCCTCATGTTGTCTTCGGGTGAAATTTGACCCGTTTTCAAAGTATTTGTTTTTATATCTGAAATAAAGGAAGTCGAAATACGGGTGAAAAATGTTGGAAAAAGTAGCAAAATTTATAAAAAAAAAAAAATCAAAAATACAAATACTTCATAAAAAAACTTTGTAAAATGCTACACAATCGTTGAGATAAGGGGAAAACGTTTTTCATGGTCAAATGGAAGACAACACAAGGGTTAAACCCGTATTTATTCATGCAAGAACAGATTGTAATAAGCAAGATCTATCAGCCTGGTGGTCAAAATGACAAGGACCCGGAGAAGACAGCGCTGTCAGAACAAACCAATTTACATGTAGAGCATGACGTCTCTACGCTGTATTAGTGGTTATTTATTCCACGTCTTCTCAACAAACCTTAACACTTACATGACACACGTGCTATTTCCAGGATTGTGATCATTAAGTGTTAACCACAAACTCAACGTGTCTGCTTTAGATGGCTTCAAATAAAAGACGCAACACCATTAAGTTAGTTGACCACAGTGAGTGTATTCACAGTTCTCTCGTGTGAGAAAACCGGGTTAACAGGTTGGTTTAGCAGTTAGACCATTTCTATTTCTAACAGACAGGTTCTTTATTTTTGTCAGATGAAGGCTGAATGCACAATTATTTTTAAATGCTTTGAACTTTCTATGAACCTACAACCATGTCAGGCCAGCTCAAAAAGACACAAATACATTCAATATGATCACTGCTCTCATACATGTAGACAGTTGTACTTTCTACCTGAATATACACAAGCTGCACCATTTTTATACAGCATGGGGCTCTGTCATGTCATTTTTTCTCCCATATGGTATTGCTTTTAGTTCTATTGTGATAAACGGCTTTCTGATGAATAATGCACGGAATGAAAAAAAACTGATGGGTTAACATTTCCATGGAATTGCTCCTCCTTCACTTAGTAACCTGCAAGACAAATGAACAAATGTCAATATGAAATAAGGAGGAAGTAGGTCAATGTCAAGCTTGTGAAAAACAAAACAAATGTGGAACAGAAAAGTTAAAACAATGTTAAGTAACGGAGGAAATTGATTATCTCAAAACTGGTTGGTTAAACATTTTACCATATAGCTTATTTCAAATACTCTACATACAGAAATAACTTTATGAGACACTTCCCACATTGGTGGAAAACATTTACGTACTAACTACTAGTCTTCTTTTGATAAGCATGAGATTCAAAGTAGAAGAAGTGCTGTGTACACCAGAGGATCAAACATGATATGTATGATAACAGTATATGAGTTTGACTTAAATAGTGTTCACATGGATATTTGAGTCATAAAAGCATCTCAGATACTCTGAAAGATCCCATTTATTTCACTTGATGCTTATCTTTGCACTGTAGTGGCTATTGTCAGCCAATAATTGCTATTCATTAATTAAACTTAAATGTATATGAACTTTTATTTATTCTATTATGACAGTCAGATTTCACAATTTTAAAAACCTCATACAACCAACTGTTCATATAACCGTCTTAAGTTATGACTCAGGTAGTCAATATAGAAAGCTTTCCAATATCTACCATGAAAAACCAGTATTATTCTCAGTCTTACCTACTGGATTGAGGCGTATAAGGCATTCTCTAGTAATGATGGGTTGATACCTGCTGCATGCTCTGCTTTGAAAATAGATGCAATTATGTCAGTGTGTTTCCAAAATATAGAGTAACCAAAACAATAATTTTACTTACTTTATTGGCAAATTAGTGGAGTCTCTGATGTTGGTTAATCCCAACATCACTTACCATTCAAATTGCTTTTTAATAACAATGAGTCTCACCCAGCTGTTCAGTGTCACCCAGGCCCAAGGTGTAGTAGATGGGTGTAGACGCAAATTCATCCTCATCTGATGGAAACATTTTCAAAACTTAAAGATTCCCAAGTTTAAGCAAAAAAGTGAGATTGTGTGCAAGGAAAATTAGTATTCCTCCTAAAGCTCAACAGAAATGGTGGAATAAAACAAACTAACTTCAAATTGAATGCATCTCTTAAGTTATTAGGTATGTGGGTAGCTAACCCTTTTGTTTAGTATAAAGCAAAGCCATAACCTTTATACTACATACACTGAGGAGCCTTTCAACCTTGTTTTCTCTGTGGGTTGATTCCGTGGTTGGAGTCTAGGAAGCTCAAATTATCACCAGCACCTACACATCCTCTGCTTGTAAAACTCTAATCTGCAGTGATGTGCATGGCTGGACATTTCTAAACCAAATGGTACAGTCTAAAGTTTGAGCTGTTGTACCCAATTAAATACACAATTTAGATGATGGGTTAATAACATGAGTGCTTTGGTCTGTACTTGACGTGAGGTTTTAAAGTATGTAAAGTACAAGTTAGACAAATATAATATCAAGTGAAGTACTGTACCTTTCTTCCTCCTGTTTTTTGGTACGACAGCATACGTCACTTTGTTTGCATCGGCTGCATTGGTTTCTACAGAGGCTTAAAAAAAAAATAAGAACCTATTGTTGCCTATTAGATCTTTTTCGTATACCATACATGTCTCAATTACCATCAGGGATTATGCCAGATTGGAATATTTGACTTTAGGTTTTTCCAAACTCATATTGTAACACAGAACAATCCCTGAAATGCAATGTCAAGGTTATAGGCTAGAAGGAAAGAGACGCCACCTGTTTCATCAGCCCTGAGCAAAGTCATTGTGTAATGTCAGCTACAATAAAAATGATCCATAATCCATTTGATTTCTGTTACAACCGGTTTACACAGGCTCAATGTGTGCCTGTAAGCACGTACAGAGGAGCGAGCTTGAGAGTGACTGAAGAGATGGAGTTCCTAGGACAAAGTTGTGAATCAGAAAAATGAAACGTGCTTTTGTTGATTCATTACTAGAAATGTAAATGTAGAAAAACATCTCACTATCACCAATGTTATCCACATTCATATGTTCATAAGTTATATATTTAGCTACAAAACGCCTACACCGTCTCATCTCGTCACAGTGGTGTCAGAACGCTGCACACCGACACGTTGCAAGTTTCAACTCGTCTCGAATCTTTGGTCAGAACTGGGCAGAAGTCCACATGATGACTTTATACTGGATCCATTTCAATTGCTGCCTGGTGTAAACATTGCTGCCTTGTAGTTCGGGTTTTTAAAATTGCTCAATATATAAAGATCCCAATAAATAAATATAATATACAACTTATAATATATATATAATATTGTTAGGTAGAATGCTAAAAATATACCAGTATACTGATAGATGGTGTTCTCACCTGTCTGGTCCTCAGGTAAGCCTGATCCAGCGGTCAGTGTGGACAGGTAGAGCATCACTGGAGTACAAGAAAGAAAAATAACCGCTTCAATAGAAAACCAGGAACTAAAGATGAACAGTGTTTCAGAAAAACTGTCCCAATGTAAACAGCATCTCTCTTGTTTCTGTGCTTTATTTTGTGACAGCAAATATTACATTGAATGGATCCATTTATTAAGGAGATAAAATAGCCTTCTGTTCACAGAATAAATATTAGAAACTCATTTTCAAGTCTTTGACCTCTAGTAGTGCTACGGAGCAGTTTTTCTAGTAAGTAAGGCTCAGTTACTAGCAACAATCCTCATACAGCACATCTCTCTCTCCCTTCTGTGCAACACAAAAAATACAAAAATACCAAAATAGTGCTTATTAAAAGAAAAACACAATTTGGGGGCGCCCTGGTAGCTCACTTTTTGAGGATGCGCCCCATATACTAAGACTCCTAACTAACTAAGTCCTAACTGCAGTGGCCCCGGTTATAATCCTAAAAATGCTGGTTGAGATCTACATTGCAGAGTACGGAGACCCGGAGGTGACATGGAAAAAAAAGAAAAAATAACATGACCTGGGGACAAAAACTAAACTTTAGATGTCGACTGTCATGGAGGGGGGAAAAAAATGAAGAATAAAATGTCTCCATGAAAGTCAAGCTCTCGAGTTTAGGGTTTGTCCCCAGTACATGTTTTTTTCCCTCCATACTTCCGGGGCTCCGTAGCAGAGATACCATGAAAGGTACTGTTCTTTCAAAAAGTATTATTTGTTGCAGAACTGAGTTTGTCCAAAGGAGTAATCCATGGTTCTATTAGCATATGAAAGAGCAATCTACAGACACTAAAATGACACCACCACAAAATCAAAGGTTAAACTTACAGTTTGACTGACAGGTGACTTCTTGTGCAAGGCAGCATTAGCTTTTAGCGCTGCTAGCAGCAAAGCTGTTTGAAATGTATCCGTACCTCTGTGAAAATAACCTTTTCCGAGGTGAAGTAGTCCCACGGCCAACAACAGCAGCATCAACAGAACAGTGACAACAATCCACGGGGTAGAACTGGAGGCGGGACTTGTCTCTTTAGTTAAAACTGGAAGATAATGATTAAACCTAATTTAACCTAACAAATCTATAAGTCTAGAGAAGTCATTTATTTTGCACGTACTGTATGTATAATGTTATTTTTGAAACATTGCGGTGTCTCACCTCTGACAGCCAGCCAGCTCTGTGGTGATTCTCCAGCTCCAGAGATGCTGCACTTGTAGAGTCCTTCATCAGACTTGGAAACATTGGTGAGGGTCATGATTCCTGTAGAGCTGCTCCTGATGAGGCGGCCATCTTTATAAAAATCAGCGGCGAGGTTGGAAGAAGCCGTCTTGTTTCTGCAGCTCAGAGTCACAGACTCTCCCTCCATCGCAGGACGAGCGGGAATCTCCAGGATCACTGAATGTGCTGATCACAAGGTTTTTGATATGTATATCATGTCAAAGTCAAGATGAATTTGCCAAAATCTTGTTTTAAATCCAACACACCAGTGACAGTGATGGTGACGCTGTTGCTTCTCTCCCCCCTTCAGCCTCACACCAGTACACTCCACTGTCGTCTTGATAAACACTTGTAATGTTACAGCGCACCTGTTCTGGATGCCAGCCTACTAGTACTTCTACATGAGAGTACTTGCCCTTTGACCCCCTCACAATGGAAAGCTACAGGGTCATATTCAAAAAACTGCAGCCTGTTTGGGTCGACTCGCATAAACACTGAATCTGAAACAAAAGGAAAAGGGTCAGTTCACCAAAATCACAAGAGAACGTGTTCCTACTTCCTTCATACTAACACGCAACCAACGGGTACTTACAGACTTTCTGATGAAGTGCACACAGCAGGAACAGCACATTGATCGCTGGAGAGACAAAGGAAAGAGACAATCATCAGAGACATATTTATAGTAATCTATACAATCATTGATTCCTACTGCAGCTGCTCCTAAACTCAGCATATTGTCTGTCAAATCTCATAAATGGAACCCAAAAGGTCAAAGTCAAAAATAAATATTTTGCACCAGCAGTTGACAGAATTAGTTTAACACACTTATTACCTTCAACCTGCTTCTTATTTAGTTTTACTAAAAGGAAGACAGTCCGTACTCACACAGTCTGATGCGGAGAGCTGTGACCTTCATGTTGTCTCACTGAAAGTATTGAAAGCAGGTGAGAAGTAGCACTTCCTTTGTGGCTCATTTCAACCTGATGACGCAACATTAATTCTGTGCATTAGGTTGATAACCTTGTCTCAGAGACAGAGCTGCGGTCACGGTAGAAATAACACCAGTGGCTAAGTTAAATATCAGTGGGTGGAGCCAAAGAATAAAAAAACTAGCTTATAAGAAGGGACTTGATTCAGAGGCCCAGGAACTATATCTCATAATGGTTAAAATAGAAACATTCGAACAAAACTGGTCATATAATCAAGCTATTAATATGGAATTTTAGAATTTACAAGTGACAATTTGTTGGTATTTCGCCACACACACTGAATGGGATACGTTGGTACTTTCTGTGGGGAAACATGGGCATAAGCATTGTTTTGTGACCTGTGCTTCTCTTGGCTCCGTGAACTCAGTTTCATGTTACATGATTTGCCTCAGTATTTTAATTTGGTTAATGGCTGATTTTAACATTGTGGCGCTTTTCATAAAGGCGTTTCCCTAAATACAGGGGGGTTCAGAGGTTTGGACACCCCAAACTTTAGCAGACGCCATTTTTTTTCCTGTTATTTTGAAAGTGTAAATGATGGAGATAAAACTTAACTTTTTATGACATATTATACAAACGTCTAATCTGTCATTTGATGCCTTTTGGAAATGTTTCCATAATTGTTTGCCTTCTTTATGCACATTAATACACATTTTTACCTGGGGTGCCCAAACTTTTGAACCCCACTGTACATGTAGACATACTAGAAACACCAGAACTATTTCCTCTGTTCTTTTTTTCAGTGTATTTCTTACACACACGCACCCACACACACACCCTACTCTACCCCGTGCAGTTCATCATTTAAAGAATTAAAAACATTTTGGACAGACATTTTATTGTGTATACTTTATTTAAGTACGGTTTAACATACATGTGGCTAATAGCTATTGGCCTTTTATTGTCAATAAAATGCTTTTACAACTTTCATATTACCTCACAATGTGGTCATTATGCAAAATAAAACATGTTTCATGTTCTTGTATAAGCATTGTAAAGTTGTTTAGATTGTATACATTTCAAACAGAAAGTGAGACTCCCACAGAGTGTGTTGATGGAGGTGCAGAGATGATGTGGTCAGTCTGCACAGGCGTTTTTCAGAGCTGTGGTCAGAGTGGATTATTAAATGAAGACACGGCTCAAAATAAAACGGTCGTTTGCAGAGCGTCTCCATTTGACTTCTGAGAGTCTTCACGTCTCGATTCGGTCACAGCACGTCTGCTTCTAGACCTTTAAAACAGGAATTCATAAACCAATCAGTTAAAAACAAGTCTTACAGCAGCAGATACAAGAACCATCATTCTATCAAACGTTTAATTAAAACTGTATTTTCCTCTTCTAAATTGTGTTAATGATTCAAAATGCATTGAAAGAAGTATAATGTATGATGTGGCAATGACTGAGACCTCTGATGAGATATTTGGTGAATTATCGTGGTTAGGTGGTGTGGTAAATGTGAACAGTATTGTTGTTGAATTGTATAACTTGGTGTTTTGTATTCCACTTGCATTGTTTTCTGTTATTCATTTAGTGTTCCATCTACCTGCCCAGGGACTTCAGGTGGAAAATAGCAATTGTGCTAAAACCTGGTACAATGCACTTCCTTATTTTTAAGTTTAATGTTAAATTGTGCTCTGTCCCGGTCTAAACTTCTGAGGTGTAACTACTTAAAGGACAGCACTTCCCATCCCTTTACTTTCTTATGTTCTGTTTTTGGCAAGTGAGAATTTCAAGAGTTGTACTGTGTAGGCTAAGACACCAAAAACTACACACATCCACCAGCAGGTGGTGCACTGGGCCCCCGGGCAAAGACACCCCCCACCCCGTCTACATAGGAGCCGACGGCTGCTTCGTCGAGGACTGAGCCTCTGTACGTGGACACGAGCTACCACGCACCCCAAACATGTTACTATGTTAGCTGTAGACCACAGTGCATTACAACCTGCAGCTGCTCGGTTCTTACAGAACAAACAATGTGGTTTAACTTTAAATAGACACTGATGCTGCGAGTTAAAGCTCTCAGATGATGTTGAAACAGGTCTCGAAATCATTTCTACTTCTAACAGGCCATTAATCGTCATTTAATAAGAATCAACAGATTCACTCTCTTTATAATTATATATAACCTGCAATTGTTTCCATATGTATTTCTTTTGAGAATAAAAATGGTATCTTTTTCATGGACATACATAACTCCAAAAATGATGTTCTTGAATGCCTACAATTTTAAAACATTTGTATTTATCATAAACTTACATTCTAAAATAGAGGTGATTCAAAATGTAACATTCAAACATCTGTGCTCATTAAAGGCTCCTGCATTAATGTAACAGATCTGTGTGGTTGTATGAACTGCGCACACATACACAGCTTTGAAAAGCCTCTCCTTCATTCTTCAATATCTGCTCTCAGTATCCTGCAAGAGCCAGAGGATATACAGTAGCTAGCAGGAGGTTTAGCCTCCTACTCTCCAATAGAAACACATTTTATTCAAATATTTCCAGCAAACCAAGAATCAAAACAAGTCACATTCCAGTTCAGATGTATTACCTTTTCATGGTGGCTTGGTTGCCAAGCAGTCCTCAGGTTATGGTGTGGTAAACAAGCATAAAGTCATCGTCTGAAAGAGAAAATTGCAGACATCCTGAGAAATAATCAAGTGCACGATTAAGCAAAGTTTTTTATTAATACACATCCACAGGATGGAAGAACCACCCGTTACCATCGCTGGGCCTGCCTACGACGAGGCTCAGTTATTGGCCCATTTCATTTTCTTTAAACTACTTTGACAAAACATACATGACTTTTCTTGTTTTAATCATCATGCAGATCATACCCAACCAGTGGTGGAAGAAGTATCCAGATCCTTTACTTAAGTAAAAATACTGTTAAAAGTAAAAGTCCTGCATTGAAAATGTTACTTAAAGATGCAATATGGAATAACGACAGCTAGTGTTTAAAATAGTTACTGCAGTACAAATTTAAAATACTGGAGAGCGTTGTCTCCCCCCCAGATTTGAAGTTCACGTTGGTTGCTAGGCTGAGACTGCAGCACCCACAACAACGTTGCTAGACGCCTGTCTCACATAGCCAGACATCAGAGTAGCTACGTTAACGTGAATATATTGCCATAAAAGCCTGTGCTCACTCTGAGATCTGTACCCAACTGACACTTTTTGGCTTAGAAATACTGTAGGAACCGCTAAAAACACAACCTCGCCGTCCTCTCCACCCGACGGACAGACACTTCCTCGGCTTAGAATTACAGTGGGGATCGCCAAAAATAACACTAATGTTAGCTACCTTACCGTCCTCATCACCTGACTGAAGACATTTCATTGGCTTAGAATTACAGCAACAATCGCTAAACACACTGCAAACTCAAGGTTCTCTCTTCTCGGTCCTCTCTTCCCAATTTACAACCCACCCCCCACTTTCTTGGCTTAAAATAACTCCCCATTGTCGGCTATGGCCGCTGAACAGGCTACACGCTGTAAACAGCCGTGGCCGCTTGCCTGGTCCTCCGGTAACCTTAGCAGTTAGGCGGCGTTCGCCAGGACCAGAGTCTTATACAGTTCAAACATGAATACTCTAAGTATACTATGAATTACAGATTAGTAATGCCGTTTTTCTCAAGATTTCTGGTTGTGACACAAAAGTAGTGTCTGTTCACAAGCACTGATGCAAACTTTCGTCTAAAGGAAGGTTCACTTTAATCCTAATATAATAAGATAATGTAATTTTCAAAGCTTTCTTTGACCGGGTTAACATGCATTCTGTATTTCTCAGTGTCCACTTAATTACCTCTCTGCCTTCTGGGTTTGGTGACGACAGCATATGTTGCCTGGGTCAGGGCAGCTCCATTGGCCTCGTCAGGCACTGAAACATAATGTAGCAGGTAGGCAGACAATTACATATTGCATTTTACTGAAAACTGGTACAGATAGCTCATCTAAATATCACTCTATAACTCTTCCTTTAAATAATATTAGGAATTAGGACATAAAAAAGATTTGAAAGTATAAATAAGCTTTGCATACTCTGACTCCGTATGCATTTCCCTTTTATTCAGAGGACATTTTAGCCTTCATGACTTCAAAATTGACAATCAAGATGACGACAACCGGTGGTATGCATAACTTTTCTATAACTTTAACAAATAGATAGTATGATATATAAAAGGTAGGGTTGAAATCCCAGCCCATTCATTCCTGGGATAATTTCCATTATGACAAAATATACATTGATATAGTTATGTTAGAAGGAGGTTGGTTCCTCACCGGTTTGTAGAGAAGGTAAAGACTGGATGGACAAAGGAGACTCTGAATGGAAAAAAATCACTTTTAATCACTTTGTATTATCTTTATTTCAACCCTGTCTCATAAAAAAACGGGTTTCCACGTTCTGAAACGGTTGCAGTTTCAAACACGTGGTTATAGCTGTGAATTGAAACAAATTACTTGGTTAGGTATAGGGAACAAAGTCATGGGTTGGCTTTTGGTTTACACGCACACAAACAGCTCACTCCAAACAAGACCCCGGCGTCTACAGTTTTAATACGTTTAAGTGACTGTAGGAACGATTTCTTAAGAGAGAAGGCGACCTGATTTTTCATTCTCTGTACCTCGGGTGATCGTTTGTTTTCTATAACGCAGTAATCCCACCAACAGCAGCAAAGCCACCAAGAAAACAGCAACGCCAACGCAGAACAGCAGAAAGAGTTGAGGGCCATGATGAAGGGAAGGTTGAGGGGAAGGTTGAGGAGTAGAATAAGGCTCTTTATCAGCTGCTGAAGAGATAAAGCAATGTGTTGCATATGAGACACGATACAGTGGAAAAACAATGCTTGTTGAAATCAATGTAGTACTTAAAAATATTCCATATAAGGTCTATGTCCATTCCTTAATTAACATTCAACAATTGTCAATTAGCAGGTTGAAATCAGTAACAAGTGGTCATTTGTAATACTTATTAATTAAACATGAATCTTCACAAGAGGTACACATCTTATGATGTATCTCTGTCATGTCTCACCTCTGACAGCCAGCCAGCTCTCTAGTGATTCAACTCCAGAGATTCTGCACTTGTAGAGTCCTTCGAAAGACTTGGAAACATTGTGGATGGTCATGAATCCTGTACAGCTGTTCTCCATCAAGTGACCATCTTTAAAGAATTGCGTGGTGAGATTGGTGGACGTCTGCTTCTGTCTGCAGCTCAGCGTCACAGCTTCCCCCTCCATCACAAGGAGGACAGGACTCTCCAGGATCACAGAGCCGGCTAAAATACATGTTTGGAAAAAATGGAACACAGCTGGCAAAATGACAGATGTTTCCTGGTTATTTCTACTTATATATAAAATATGGCGCAGAGAACTGAGATGTGCACAGACTAAAATGTGATGACTTTGCATACTTAGTATTTGCATACCAGTGACTGTGATGTTGACAGGGTTGCTTTTCTTTACTCCCATTTCACACCAATATTCTCCACTGTCAACCACTGCAAAGGCATTATTAATTATGCAGCGTCCTGTGGATGTCGACCAGGTAGAAGAACATGTTTTAATAACTCCTTTAATCTTCCTCATCACTCTCCATCCAGTCAGTGCCTCCAGTCCCTCACAGCTGAAATAAATGGACTCATACTCAAAGTGCTGCTGTCTGTTTGGAACAACCTGAGGAAAAGATGCATCTGAAAGAGAGAGTCACAAAGAAGGACATTATTAAAGCAAACATTTGTCAATGAAATAATGTAATAATAACAAAAAGTATACTTTATTAATCCCACAAGGGGAAATTACAATTTACACGTTTATTACACACAGGCCTGAATTACACACACAAACTCAGGACCTATACATGCACTAATAGAGATGTCAGAGTGGGGGGGAAGGGGCTGCCCATGGAAAGGCGCTCAGAGCAGTTGGGGGGTTTGGTAACTTGCTCAAGAGCACCTTGGCAGGGCCCAGGAGGTGAACTGGCACCTCTCCAGCTACTAGTCCACCACCATACTTTGGTCCGTATGGGGACTTGAACCAGCGACCCTCCGGTTTTCCAACCCAACTCCCTACTGACTGAGTTACTCAGCAAACTACAGCAAACTACAGCAAACACACATGTTAAAGTTTGATTAATAAACTGCTACTTACCAGCTTTTTGAGAATAATTGAAGTCAACTTCTGCGAGCAGCAGCAACAACCTAGTCATCACTGCAGAGACCAGAGAGCCGTTACTGTATTAGTTGTACATTTAACATATATAACACATTACATGCAAATGTAATATTTTCAACTATCAGGGAGCTAATAAATCTCTAAATGACTTGTGCTTAAATCTGCCCTCTTAAATTCAAAATATATCACTGTATTTTGGAACATGCTCATCAGTTTTCCCTTAAAGAAACTATTCAACTGAACATATTTGACCATGATTGTCTCAATATATTTCTGTTGACATTACACAGTCTCAGTACTCACACAGTCTGATGCAGAGAGATTTAATCTCCATGACGTCTTGCTGGTGCAGTCTGATGTTCAGTTAGTCAAGCTACACATTGGACTGAATTATAAATATCAGGCAAGTCAGACCCTCCTCTTCCTGTTCCTCTTCTGGTGAGGAAACAGCAGGTTTGAGGTTTCTGACAGACCTCAGTTCAGGTTCATGTTTGAGGGTACTTTAATTTAACAAAGAATAAAAAACATTGTATAAAGCTAAACTTATCTCATTTACCTTTAGCACCTTTACTCTGTACCTGCTTTTACACCCCTTTTGGCGGTCTCTCTCCTTCTGTCCCACCCACCCACACACAGATCATGATCTGTTCATCTTTTTGACTAAAGTGCAATAGGCTTTACTTGTTGAGAATCTTTATTTTCTCACATTCACACTTATCTAGATGGAGCATACCATTTAATGAGGATGTGAATGGTATCTGTGATATTCTGTAGATGTAGTATGTATGCTTCAGCTGAGACTCCAGTCCAGACCTCCATCTAGTGGAAGCTTTTGTTAACTGCATCATCTGCAGTCGACCTGAGATATCCATTTGACTTCATTGGTTCATATGTGGTCAGCTCATAGAAATCCATTTTATTTCTATAGGTCAACTCCTGCAAAGACAAATGTAAAGACAAGCAATCGATCGTATTTCTATGCATTTTATTTTTTAATTTTCAACCACTTTTTATACAAGAATTTGACTTTAGCAACCAATGTTTGTTTTACTGCGGTTAAACGTCTTATTACACTTTACTTTAGAAAGCGACACATCTTGCTCAGGTAGGCGGCTATTTTCTCTCATGTTAAGAGTTAATCAAGTCTCACTCTGTCCTTTGCAGCAAATCAGCGCCATATACATGTTTATTTAAAACCAAAAAGCCACTTTGTCAAATACATCTTTTATTATTCACAATTTCTGCTGACAACTTCCTAGTTCCACCCACCGGTGGACTTGTTACTGTATTTTACACAACTGCCAACTACAGCAGATAGCAGGTTTAAAGTCAAAAAATGAGGTCATGCAGGAACAGACTAAGAAACCGAAAGTATAACACATGGACACACACACACACACACACACACACATCAATATATTGGACCAATCCTATTATTTCATATCAGTTAGTATCTCTTATGTGATGTGAAGAATGGCTTTATTTTACTTGACTGGTAAACTAAGCTTTGTATTTTCCTTTTTTTCTAGAAATAAACTTCTTAATTTTTAACATTGTGTTTATTATTTACAGTTTGTATCGATACAAGATCTCAATACATTCAATGAACAGTGTTTTCGGCTTAAAGCAGATGCATATAGTGTGCATGCAGTCTAAACCTCTAAAAGCCACACACATTAATATGAGTTTATTCAAAAGGAGTTATAAAGCCATAACACACATTATCCATTTACAGACGTTGTGGGGGTAAAGTACACTTGGTTTTTTTCATTCCAGGCTTTGACTGTGCAGCGACTGACATACCTGCCAAAGGTAGGACATTTTAGATGAAAGCCTTATTTATGGCTTCATTTTTCATCATGTCATTAATGTAATTAAAGTATTGGCAGTTTCTGGATTGAAGGTCAAATCGCTATGTTCTTTATATATCTTTGTGGGTTTTGTAGCACTGATCAGTTGCTTATAACAAGAAATGAGATTGACGTCTTTGATTATGAACCTGCATATGGAACAGCAAAGATTTATGAAAACACTAAATGCACGGCTCTATAATGAATACAATGAGCCAGAATTTACATGATAAAAGAAAATGTATCAAAAACAGAAGAACATGAAAAATCGTTTTTTCAGCAAGTGGCTAAGGTTTAATCTGGGTCTAATCACAGCAATGTTCCTGGTGTTTCCACGTAGTTAACCTCATACAAATCCATTTGGTCCTAAGTTTCCCTTTCCTCTTTCATCTACTGATCAAATTGGTTTTATTTGAGTTAATGATAAGAGTGATTCAGAGTGTTTGTGAGAGATACTTTAGATTTAAATGGTCTGACATACTTTACAGTTGACTTATTTTAATTTTCAGAACCGCAGGATGAATCACATGAAGGACAGACTCCTCTTGAAACCTCGTCTCAGTGTCTTCCGTGCATATGTCTTGCATCACACTGTGGTCCTCCTAACACACTCTGGTGGAGGTAACTTAAACACAAACGTATGGAAAATCCTGATTAGACTTTAGATATATCAAAAACATACTGTAACATAATGGTCATTAAAAGGTAGACAACTACAAAAAGAAAAAAAACACTATTCAATACATTTTACCACCCATTAAAACACCAATGCACTTTACTTGGTTTCCAAATGACCATGATGACTAATGGTCGTGATTCCTACAGGAAACAGTCAAAAGATGGTTGGGTCATAAAACACAGGACTTTCAACCCAGGAGTTGATGTCTTGGGGCAAGAATAAGATTTTTACCCAGGAAAGTGTTAAAATCCAAACAACCATCTTTTTTTTTTAACCTTAAAAAGTCGTTTTGGAGCGTAGAATTAACTCTCTGCAGCAAGACGCTCTCTTTTTGTCAGATTAATTTAACTGTAATGTCAAAACAACCGGCAGCTCACAGTGCCCTGCACTCTAGTGAATTTAACTGTAGAGACAGCTATGCTGTAGTTTTGTTATTTTGACCGGTCGTCACGTGACCAGCTGGCGGTCTACTAATTTCTTAGGATATCTTACAAATGGGTGTCCATAAGTCTATGTGTGTGTATACTTCGGGCCTGAACTGTAGCCTGTAGTGTGTAATAACAAGAGGTTAAATTGTATTTTCCCTATAATTTCAGTGCATACCTGGCAGGGGTATGCATTGTATGATATGTACGAGTTGGATAATAAAATTGATGTTTCTTTTTCTTAGGTCAGTCTCATGTGATCGGTACATCTCAGCCAATAGTGGCAAAGATTGGTGATGACATAACTTTGCCATGCCACCTGGAAACTGCCATGGATGCTACGGACCTGACTGTGGAGTGGGCTAGACCTGACCTAGAGCCCAGATTTGTCTATTTGAGACGAGATGGCGTGGAGCTTCAGCCTGAGGAGCATCCATCTTACATGGGGAGAACGTCACTGTCCACTAACAAACTACAGTGTGGTGACCTTTCACTTAAACTCTCCAAACTAAAACTCTCCGATGCAGGAACCTACAAATGCCTTGTTCCAAAATCTGGTACAGAATCTGTTGTCGAGCTAACTGTAGGTAGGTTGGCATGAATCCATTGTGCATTTAAGTGGCTATATTTAACTTTTAGTTTGTGTTGATTCCAGCGGTAGTGTTTTTCCTTAGCCTGGATCCTTAGCTTAAATTGGTATCACTGTCAATCTGTTACGAGCAAAAGCATTACAAAGTCCTATAACATGGTGCTTTTTGGATGCTTTTATATAGGCCTTAGTGGTCCCATAATACTGTATACTGTGTGTCACAGAACCGTAACCCCACCCACGAGGTTCCCCTTAACCCAACTGTTTAGTTTCCGCAAGTCAAAGAACCATAAACCCACCCACAAGCTTTTCTTTAACCTAACAAAAGGGATGCCAAGAGTCCCGACCAAGCGCGTGTTATGTGACGCTAAAGGAGACGACTAAGCGCATGTTAACAACAAAGGCACCTGCCCAAGCGTTTGTATTTTATGAGATGGGAGTGAAAATGTGTTGGCCCCATCAGAAAGCATTGATAAAAAGTAATGATAAAAGTAATGAATAAAATGAATGTAAGTGTCAGTCATGTCAACAAATGTAAGAAAATCTGGGCTACTTTTCTTATCTACCTAAAGAGGAATGAGGATAAGAACAGGAAATGGGTAATCTTCGTTTTTAAGCTCTCACATATTAGTTAGCAGATATTTTGGTACTGTTCATGGGCTGACCTGAAGTATACCCACAGGGACATTTGGGCTGGTCAGAATGTCTAATAGGGTCAACTAAAACAAGGTATTTGGGACAGACGCATGGGCACTTGAAATGACCATGGGAGGGCATTTAGGCCAACCAGGGGACATTTGAGCTGAGCAGAATGGCATTTAGGCTGACCAAAGGTACACAAAGACAAAGAGGTGACCAGAAGGACATTTGGATTGACAGTACTGGCAACTGAACTGAAAAGATTGCTTGGGATGACCCAAGCCACATTTGAGACACACTTGGCATGATAAAAAAGGCATTATAGACCACCAGAAGGGCATTTGGGCTGGCCAAGAGTTAGGGTGTCATTGCAGAGCATTTGGGCAGTTACTTTTGGGGAAAATTAGGCATTACTAATCAGCTGTGGCAACTTCTATTTCTACTTCTTTAGGTTCCGTCTCCTCACCCATCATAAAGATATCCAAAGTCAGCAATGGAGCGGTTCTACAGTGTGAGTCTGAAGGCTGGTACCCAGAGCCTGAGGTGTGGTGGCTGGACGGTGAGGGAAACCTCCTCTCTGCTGGACCTACAGAGACAGTCAGAGGTCCTGATGATCTCTACACTGTCAGCAGCAGAGTGACTGTGGAGAAGAAACCCAGCAACAGCTTCACCTGTAGAGTCCAGCAGAAGGACATCAACCAGACCAGAGAGACAACTATCCATCTTCCAGGTAGAAAAGCACATTGATGCTATTACTTGGCCAGAGACATTGTTGTTGTATTTACATGTCTATTGTGTTAATTTTAGATGATTTCTTCATGGGCCAGTCTAATTCTGCTGTTCGCATCACCATCTGCTTGGCTGTCTACTTCATGTCTGTCATGGCATTCTTTGTTTTGTGGAAACGTGGACAACACCAAATCAGTAAGTTAAAACTTCATTTACAAATTTAAAGTTACTCTCACTCATTTTTGATAGTGAATGGTTAAGAAGGACTGAGAACAACCCAACGGGGACTTAGCCATAGCCTCATCCATTGCCATCATGAAACATCCAACTTGTTGGCTGTTATCCCACTCATACCATACTCAACAAACAACAAAGTTTTCCACACGTTTCTTCCAATGAGAGTCTAGAAATATAACTGGCCATGCCATAATGATCAATAGAAAATATATACATTAAGTAAGCCATATTTATGTTAAAAAAACATTTAATTTGACCAGATTTTCCACGAAATGTTTGGGTCACATTTGGGAATATGATGCTGGATAATTTTGCAAAAGATGTTTAAATGTCAAACCAAACATCCATCTCTTCTGTTCACATAGAAACCACAAACAGAAGCACAGACTGTCAGCATCCAGATAAAATGATTAGGAGAAAAAGGGAAAAGCAGGAATATAAAATGATTCATTTGGACATTAAAGAGGAAAATCTCAGTCAGGAGTTACAGAAGAATGACGACGATTTGAAACATGTACAACAGGTGAATATAATATTGATGACCCAGAAGGTAGAGCTGGAGAACCAGATACAGAAACTCAACTCACTAGCGAATGAAGACAGGACACAGATAGAGGAGAACAACAAGAAGCTGAAGAAGATCCCCAAAACAGAGACAAGTAAAAAAATGGAAAAGCGTGTAAAGACCAGAGAGGATCTGGACAGAAGACACAAAGAACATGATAAACTGTTATGGAACACAAAGAAGTTACAGGAGACAGCAGATCAGATGATTACTATAGAGAAAGAAAGGAAAGAGAAACTAGAAAAAGATAAGGTGAAAATAAATGAACACCTGAAAGAGACAGAGAGACAGAGAGAAGAGACCCAGAAGAAACTTCAGTTAGAGCGGCAAGAGAGAGAAGAGGACAAAAATAATCCATCGTCCAATGAGGATGAGGAATGAAAAGGTCAAGTCACACGAGAACCAATCACATTTGACCTCATGAACAAATCAGGTTGCTGAATTAACTTTAATTTCAGTTTAAGGGTCTTTGTTTTATATGAATATTTTTTTCTCGTCATTGTCTTGCATATTGTTGTATTTTTTAATAGATTGCACTATAATATTGTTTTGCTGTACTTTACGGACATAAACCCTTTATACAGAATGTGTGATTAAATAATCCTTAACATGCAGGATTATATCAGCATCACCAATTATTTTATTAATGATTAAAGTTTAAATACCAATGCATATTTTAATTTAATTTCTTCCAGATTTGATCTTTTTCCTAATTTACTGATTGTTCTGTTGTGTTTATTTCATGTTAGTAACAGTCATCCCACAATCACCCCAACAGCAGCTTCTCCTTACACTCCTTAAACTAGAACGTGTTTTTTCATTGATGTCATTGTCATTGATGTTTTATAGCTGAGAATACAGATGTTATTTTTAATAACTGTACATGACCTCTTTATTAAAAGAAATAAACATTGTTGCGTCCATCTAATGAAGGCTGTCACATTTGTTTGTGTTGCTCAAAGCTGTACTCAAACGTTATTGCAGATACAACTCTGTAACAACCATTGCATTGACAGAGATTTGTTTTTTATCTGAAGGATTACAGTTAAAAAGCAAAAATCAGAGATGAAATTGCATGAGGTGATTAAAATAAAACCGCAGCAATGACTCTTAATTGTAATTAATGTACTCACAAGATGGACATAAGTATCTGATGTAAGGAATTGCTTATGCTCCTTGCTAAAGTACCTTGCTGGAGGGATGCCAAACACTCATTTATGTTCTACTTAACAGGTATACAAACTTTTATACATACAGTTACTATTTTAATGAAATCTTATCAAAACTAAAATACATAAATGATTGCCTCTTGTATGTTTAATAAAAAGGCGCACATGAGTGGGATCTAAGGTTGCACGGTTTACTTAAGTTTGACACCTGAAAGCTGAGAGTGAAAAGACGATCAATCTCTCTCTCTCTCCCCCTCCCTCTCTCCTTAACTACTCAAAGTGTTTTTTTTTACTTTTACATCATACAGGAACCATTCACACACATTTATACACTGTGGCCGCGGCTGCCGTACTGCCACCTGCTCATCAGATACACACTCACACTTACAGTGGGTACGGAAAGTATTCAGACCCCTTTAAATTTTTCACTCTTTGTTTCATTGCAGCCATTTTCCAAAAATCAAAAAAAGTTCATTTTATTTCTCAGTAATGTACACTCAGCACCCCATCTTGGACAGAAAAAAACAGAAATGTAGAAATTTTTGCAAATTTATTAAAAAACAAAAACTGAAATATCACATGGTCATAAGTATTCAGACCCTTTGCCGTGACCCTCATATGTAACTCAGGTGCTGTCTATTTCTTCTGATCATCCTTGAGATGGTTCTACACCTTCATTGGAGTCCAGCTGTGTTTGATTATACTGATTGGACTTGATTAGGAAAGCCACACACCTGTCTATATAAGACCTTACAGCTCACAGTGCATGTCAGAGCAAATGACAATCATGAGGTCAAAGGAACTGCCTGAGGAGCTCAGAGACAGAATTGTGGCAAGGCACAGATCTGGTCAAGGTTACAAAAAAATTTCTGCTGCACTTAAGGTTCCTAAGAGCACAGTGGCCTCCATAATCCTCAAATGGAAGACGTTTGGGACGACCAGAACCCTTCCTAGAGCTGGCCGTCCGGCCAAACTGAGCTATCGGGGGAGAAGAGCCTTGGTGAGAGAGGCAAAGAAGAACCCAATGGTCACTGTGGCTAAGCTCCAGAGATGCAGTCGGGAGATGGGAGAAAGTTGTAGTAAGTCAACCATCACTGCAGCAATCCACCAGTCGGGGCTTTATGGCAGAGTGGCCCGAAGGAAGCCTCTCCTCAGTGCAAGACACATGAAAGCCCGCATGGAGTTTGCTAAAAAACACCTGAAGGACTCCAAGATGGTGATAAATAAAATCCTCTGGTCTGATGAGACCAAGATAGAACTTTTTGGCCTTAATTCTAAGCGGTATGTGTGGAGAAAACCAGGCACTGCTCATCACCTGTCCAATACAGTCCCAACAGTGAAGCATGGTGGTGGCAGCATCATGCTGTGGGGGTGTTTTTCAGCTGCAGGGACAGGACGACTGGTTGCAATCGAGGGAAAGATGAATGCGGCCAAGTACAGGGATATCCTGGACGAAAACCTTTTCCAGAGTGCTCTGGACCTCAGACTGGGCCGAAGGTTTACCTTCCAACAAGACAATGACCCTAAGCACACCGCTAAAATAACGAAGGAGTGGCTTCACAACAACTCCGTGGCTGTTCTTGAATGGCCCAGCCAGAGCCCTGACTTAAACCCAATTGAGCATCTCTGGAGAGACCTGAAAATGACTGTCCACCAACGTTTACCATCCAACCTGACAGAACTGGAGAGGATCTGCAAGGAGGAATGGCAGAGGATACCCAAATCCAGATGTGAAAAACTTGTTGCATCTTTCCCAAAACGACTCATGGCTGTATTAGATCAAAAGGGTGCTTCTACTAAATACTGAACAAAGGGTCTGAATACTTATGACCATGTGATATTTCAGTTTTTGTTTTTTAATAAATTTGCAAAAATTTCTACATTTCTGTTTTTTTCTGTCCAAGATGGGGTGCTGAGTGTACATTACTGAGAAATAAAATGAACTTTTTTGATTTTTGGAAAATGCCTGCAATGAAACAAAGAGTGAAAAATTTAAAGGGGTCTGAATACTTTCCGTACCCACTGTATATTGCACAGCATCAGGGGCAACTCTGGGTTCAGTGTCTTGCCAAAGGACACTTGGACATGGGACTACAGGGCCAGGGATTGAACCACCAACCTTCCAATTGGCAGGCAACCGCTGTACCACTGAACCACAGCTGCCTTTAACAGTTACAGTACTCTGATAGTAGAATGTTAAGCGGTTTAAATTAAACATAGTAATTATTTCAGACCAAACTGCATCTTTGAGGCTTTATTTTATCAGATAAACAGTTAAAGGGGAGACAGAAGGTGTGACACGCAGCAAAGGATGTTACGTGCCATAATACAGGTCAGTCGTTTGTGTATTTTTATTATATTAATGATATGTGACGTTTTTACAAGCTGCTTCAGTATTTGACCACAGTGAGTGTATTTCAAAGCTGCAGCAGTTCACTTCTTATAAACCACCACTTCAGACATGAGGGCCAGACCGGGAAGTTAGAAAAATGTGGTTTAACTGTCAGGCTCATAAAAATAGACGCTGATGCTGCATGAGAGCTTAGCACCACAGCTGTTTGTTTTTGGAAATATGTTCAATGGTCATACAGCTGTGCTCATTTCAATATATGCTTTTGCTTGTACGGTCTTTTTAAAGTCACTTTCCTGTATAAAAGGCAATGCTGCATAAACAGAGCAGCTTTCAACTGTAAATTCAACAGTTTCCCTCCCATTTTTACACAGATAACATGCACCATGATTATGAAACTGGAGAAATGGATCAGTCCAAAAATCAATTTAGATGAGGAAATGTTATAAGAAAATGAGGAACAGGAAGATGGGATTTGTTTAGTTTTATTTATTTAATATTGTTGCAACAGAAAAATGATTCTCCAAAGAGACAGATATTACAGCTGGAGAATTTGCAGGGAGAGCTTAACTATTACTTAAATATTAAATACAGCTAGGACAAATATGATAAATAAAAAACCTATTGGAGGTAAAAAAAAGGAACTGCACAACAAAAATACTAATGACAGATTAAATTCTTTAAGATTTATATTGTTTTTAGATTAATATTGCCGGTACACCGGTGGGACAATAATACTCTACGTGAGTACCATAACCAAGAAAAACAAAGTGTTGAAAAAGCATTAATATATTGTTGAATCTGTTAAATAAATTGGTAGAAATGTACATTATGATAATCTTGAATGCACATTATATGAAAGGCACTTAGGAGACTATCCACTCTAATTTTTCCCCGGCCTTAATTTGAGGCCGGCCTTTATTTGTCCGTGTTGGCCACGCCCCCTGCCACTATCAAAGGTCCGGCTTTTAATTGACTACCGGTCTTAATTACGGTATAAGTAATGTGTACGTGGGCCCAGATTTCTGGTGACTTTTCTGATAATTACCTTGCATCAGTAACTGAATGTATTTTAATCTTTTAAAACCAAAGAACAAGATCTCAGCGCTCCGAGGGTGAGCTTCCTTTGCTTAAAACAAACCCACAACCTATTTTCACTCAATTATAAAAGATTTTAAAAATAATTAAAGAAAGTATCATAGAGGGAGGGTGTTTAAACTAAGTATCTTGACCTGCATTTCTGCTAGACTTAATGTCATGGTATTTAGTGGTCACTTGACAAATGTACTAATGCGCCTGATATATCTATAAACAAGTGTAAGTTAATTTAGACAAATAGTCAAGTTTTCATGGACCTAAACCAAGACAAAATACCCCAATAAGTAATCTGTTGAAAGAACAGTTATTTAATCCTGAATTTAATTGAAAACACTTTTTCTTCAAACATACAAATATGTCACAAATAAGAAGCAAGCATGGTTAAAATGGAGCAGTGCAACATGACTGTAAAAAGTTACAAGGGGCATGGTTCACTCATTTGCTTTATGAAGATGTTATAGCTCCTCTTTTGTCCAGAGCAATCACCTGTAAAAAATATAAAATAAAACTATTTCAAACATTGTTTTTTCTTACATTTGATACGATGATACCCACATCAATACTTTTCAAAATGCTTTAGAACAAATGCGTAACCTGACAGATTGGTTTTTGCATAATTGTTGTACTGTAATGGAAACTTTTCAGATGCTAGTATTGAGCCCTGGGGGACTCCGCTAGTCATACATGCATATGTATGTAATGCAGCAAAATCTGCTTGCCATCATTGCCATCATCTAATAAACAAAAGATACATTTCTATATGGTTTTGCCATGTTTGTAATGATTATATTGTAAATAATTAAGTTGCAGTATGCAGATGACACCTTTACTTACCCATTTTTGTCGCTAAACAAGTTTCGTCTCAAAGAGTTGCAGTATATTAATAAACAAAATAGTAAATGGATTTACCTTTGTGAGTTTTCTCAACAGCAGCAGCAGCAGACCCACCCATATAACGGTGGCAACGGTCCTTATGAAGATGTACAGTGGAAAAGAAAGTTGACTGGAATGGAGAGTCTCTTTGTGATACTCTGGAATGACATTGAGTTTGAATCAGACAAAACCATTTTAAAATGTTACAGGGAAAAGGTTGCATCTCATCCCATCTTGGCTTGATGTAAAGGGCCTGGGCCTCATTTCCCCATGCATCTGTGTCTAATAGACTGATGTGACCACAATCGTTGAATTTGGCAGTTAGATTAGATTAGATTAGATACCATGTATTTCTCACCTCTGACAATCAGCCAGCTCTCTGGGGATTCTCCAGCTCTAGAGGTGTTACACTTGTAAAGTCCCTCATCAGACCCAGATACACAACGGATGGTCGTGTTTCCTGCAGAGATGTTCTTTATTAGGAAGCCATCTTTATAGAAGGATGCTAAGATGTTAGATTTGCTATTCTTGCAGTGGAAAGTCACCGCATCTCCCTCCATCACAGGAAGGACTGGCGTCTCCAACATCCCAGAACCACCTAAACATTATAAATATTTTAAATGACATTGTTATTTACGAAAAACAGCTACGAACAAAAAAATTAGGGTTAACCAATGGCAGAAAGGAATCAACTGTTGTCATGTTCACATGCTGTATATAATTACATTTTGAAGTCTTGGTGACATACAGTATACCATGCTGGTGGCCAATAAATCCTTATATCATTGTTTTATCTGTGGCACCATCATACTTTAACACAAATAGCTTTTTCATTCGTCCATGTCATGTGATATGGTGATGAGTTATGCCCATTTGAATTGAAGTAGGCCTACTATGCCATTGATATGTGATATTTCCAGACTTCACAAACTGGCAATAATGGTGTAATACAAAGTTCATATGGTGGGATAGACGTCTCAGATATAAAATATGAGGGGTCCATGAGTTGTTTAGTCTATTAGTTGGTAGTTAATCTTGACTTTGACCTGAACACCATTTAAAAGTCCAACTGGTATTTACTGCAACTTTGATATGACACATGTGGCTTTGTACATTTATAGAGCTGTCAGGGTTTGTTGACCACAGTGAGTGTGTTTGAATGCTGCAGCAGCTCGGTTTTTAAAAACAGCATCTTCAGACGTGTGAAAATACATATGGAACGATGTGGTTAAACTGTCACACTAATCTTACTCTAAAAAAAAGATCCTGATACTGCACATGCAGTCAGCATGATAAAAATGTCACCCAGTTGCAACAACAAATATTAATTCTATGACAGGCTGACATTGTTAACTCTCAAAGACATGCTTTATCTTTAAACAATGAATCCATTTTTTGAAAACTGGTTCTCACCTCTGACAGCCAGCCAGCTCTCTGGTGATTCACCAGCTCCAGAGATGCTGCACTTGTAGAGTCCTTTATCAGACTTGGAAACATTGTTGATGATGAAGTTTCCTTTATATCCAGTGTAAGTGAGGAGACCATCTTTATAGAAATCAGCTGGGAGGTTGGAGACAGCCTTCTTGTTTCTGCAGGACAGACTCACACTTTCTCCCTCCATCACAGGAACCGTGGGACCCTGCAGGATCACATCACCAGCTAAACAAAAGAAACAATTATTCATACAGCATCATGCAGTTATGTTACAATTTCCCTCATTGGATTACAGCTTTGCCTCAAAATTACTGTATTGCAGGAAAAATAAACTCTGGTGTTTGTATGTATGTGTTTAAGACCAATTTGGGAGAATTGTCCAACTGAGGAAAAATGTTGCCAATTTTCACTGGTCATGTGGAAAACATTCAATAATTCAATGTTTATGCATTTGACATTATCACTTTGCTTCTTTTTTTTTAACCGCAGCTGTTTTGTCAAATAGAATTTAATTGCCTTGACCATTTCTGAAAATGAAGAGGCGTGTTTTGCCATCTAAAATCTCTTTATAGTGGATAAATACCAGCGATGGTAATATTGACGCTGTTGCTTCTTTCTCCCTCTTTGTTTTCACACCAGTATCCTCCACGGTCTGATGTAAAGGCAAGTTTAATGGTAATGGTTCCTGTTGAGGTTTCCCATTGGGAGGCATTTGTTGGACCTTCTTTCAGCTTCCTCATCACTCTCCATTCAGAGGAGTGATCCAACTCCCCACAGTCAACAGAGATGGACTCATATTCAAAGAACTGCAGTTTGTTGGGAGAAATATGAGGAAAAGCTGCATCTGTGACAGAGAAAGTATTTTACCAACTTAAAAAAACTCATCCAAAACTAATAACTGTGCAAAATTAAAATTGGTTGACACTTATGCCTTCTAATGGACAGCAGCCAACAATGTATATTTTAATCAAATGTTTGTGCTTAAAAAGAGGAAGCAGTCCTATTATGCAAATTACAGGTTAATAAGTTAGCAATTATTAAAGTGAAACATTGCAAAATTTGTTTGAACATGCTTTTAAAAAAAAAACAATGTTTGTACACAACTGCTACTTACCAGCTTTCTTAGCATTGATTTTCTGAACTTGTACAGAAAGTAGCAGCAACACATCCATGACTAGAAATACAAATATTAGAGCTTTATACCAGATAGAGATTGTATGTTTCTTCAAGCTAAACACACAATTGGAGGAACACAGTTGTATTAAATTCTTCTTTTAAGTGCCGTGATGCGTAACATCTGTACTCTTGTTATTCGTTTATTAATGAAAATGTTATATTCAGCTATACTCTAAAGTTTTAAATCACACCAGGTTTTTAAAATATTACTTAGTATTTTTATTGATTTAGTCTATCAAGTTCTGATATAACTAAAAAGCAACAGTCCAATATCAAGCAATTTTCTTGTCTAACAATAACGGACCCATTCCAAAACAAGATGCTGCATCTCAAGGGCTTAATCCTAATAAGGAAATTATCAACGACATTTTCAACATTTCTCTGCTTAATGGTCCATCTGTTTGACATGATTAGTCTTCACTTGAAGTTAATATTTTTACGTTGGACTTTATATTTGGACGTTATATATTCCTTAATGTCTTAAGTCCATTAAATGTCATTAATAAAATAGGACTTCAATACTTTATATTTTATCATATTGTTCAATGACTTTTATTCGCCAAGAAAGAAAATTAATTGCTTCACAGGTTTTAGATCTAGTAATTAATGGTCTTATTTAGAGGCGCCATTCAAAATACCCAAGGTCACCTTACATTAGATAAATACATAATAAAACAAGACAGGCAATGACGGAACATGAGAAAAATGTTACACAAGTTAAGAAATGTTGTGGAAAAGGAATCCGTGCACTACACAAATTATAGTGAGTAAGCCAGTTTAAAAAGCGGTGATTATACTTATATCAAAACACCTGAAAACCATCTTAGATTTTAAAAGGTATCCATTTGTCTTACTCTTATTTGTTTATGTTATTTTACATGTTAGGCTACTTAACATGAAAATACATGTAATAGACAAACAAGATATACCATTTAACTATTACTCACAGAGTCTGAAGCCGAGAGCTGTAACCTCCATGATGTCTTGCTGCCGACTGGGTATCTGAACAAAATACAACTGAAGTATGAAGCTAAGACCTTCCCCTTCCTGTTGGGTTTCTAGAAAAGTTCCCACATCATATAGATTATCTTTTACAGAGTTTTCTTGTTAATCTAAAGGACAACAAAGGATTTTACGGACTACAATGCTCTATGGGCAGGGAAGGACCTTTAATAGTTAATTAACTTAAATTGATCAGACTTTACTTTTTGTACTATTAACTTTTCACAAACACACACCCCACCCTGGCCCCTTTTACCCATTTGATTAAAAAAATAGCATTTTCAAAGTTCCTTAATTGGCTCATTTATTTTAGGACATTAGTTTCTATTTAGAAATTCCAAGAAATAGATTATATATTATAGCGGTGTAAGTGAAATATTGTGTAGAGTGGTTTTAGCTGCTGGCTAATTTTAGCTTGGTTAAATTAAGTTATATAAAATAGGTTATATAAAATAAACTCCTTCATGCACCATTATTACCCCATGAAGAGTACTCAAAGTACCTACAGGGAGATATTTAAAAGAAAAACTAATCTTCAAAGTGTTATCTTTGAAACATCACCTCAGCCATTTTGGAGTTATAAAATTTATGTAAAATTGAGACAGCAGATAGAAATAGCCAATAAGTAGGTCTCCGGTTACAAGATTTATGTTGATAACCAATGGTGTTCATATTCAAATACAGTTTTTTGTGGTTCATGAAGTTTGATTTATTTGAATAAATACACCTTTTTCCTTCCGTTTTTAAAATCTTTATTTTATTGTAAAAAAAAAGTTCATTTAAGGCCAGCAATAGCAACGGCAAAAATGGGCTCAGCCCACCCAATCAAAAGTTAGGAAATGTGCACAAACATTTTGAGAGCCTGCCTCCAAAGTTGCACGCTTCCCACCGCTGCATCTTCTCGTTCAGGTACCAATACACACAGCTCTGACTAGGGCCAGGTAAACTTTGTTTTCAAATTATATTTATTCACTATATTGATTTTCACCCATGTTTTCTTCCCCACTCTTAAAATGCATCAACCCGTTTCATAAAGCTTTGGCTTTCCAGCACATTGTCATGCTCCTTACACACTCCTGTGAAATGCATGTCTGAATTATCAAAAACATGCAACAATGATTCTCTGAATTAAATTACAGAATACATTATAAGATATCTTAAAATTAGGTAAATTGTTTTTTTTCAATATGGGATTGTACATAACCAGAAGGTTTTGCTCCAAGAAAGAAAAAAATCTTGATTGGATAATGTACCCATTTCCTTTCAGGTCAGCCTCAGGTTGTTGGTCCACCTTTGCTAATAGTGGCATTATTTGGTGATGACATCTTGCCGTGTCACCTAGAACCGGCAGGAAAGTAGTGTCCCAATGATTAAGCAGCAAATTGGTGCTTTAGGCCGGTCTGTCCAACCGAGCCTAAGGAATTTAGGCGTTTGATTCTTTGGTGCAGAAACAGTTAATTAGAAACTGCTACTTTTAACCAAGATAGGAAAACTCAACTTTGGAAATTATCATCCATGCTTTTATCAGGGCATTCATCGAGGACCTACACATCCAGTGGTGTAGAAAAAAACCTTAAAAGATAAAGATTCTTTCTACCTTATGTTCCGTCAGGATATATGGAAAAAAAACTAGGTTTAATCCAGTGACCGGTTAATTGGAAACAAGTTTGTGCAATAACCATGAATCAGGGCTGCAAAATGTTAAACTACATCACACCCACCCGGTTCTTTCATGTTACTACCTGTGCTACCTCTGCAAAAGTATCAGAAATTCAACACTACAAGAATACATTTGCTAAGGCCTTTTTTAGTCCATGACCCACCACATATCTATTAATTACCAAAGAAAATACAGGACAACAACTTGCGCAAAAATGTTGTGTATTCAAAGCAAGGTACAATATGCATAATTCATGAACTGAAATCGGAAACAAGGAAAAAGGTTCAAGAAGACATGTCTAAGATTCTAAGGTTTGTAGTACACCAGGTCATCTACACATTAATCAAAATGCACTTTTATTCTTTCTCAATACCAAATTCCATTTAAGTTATCAAAGTACATTGCTAAGTACGGCAGGGTATCAAATGATTTAATTGTTGGTACAAACTGTTATTGAAAAGGAAACTGCCTTATTGTGTTGCAGTAATAGCAAACAATGCATAGATGAAAATAGTTGGTGCTTTCCATAATTAGTTTATCACAGACATGTCAACAAGTGGCTTAGAATATGATAAAACCTATATTTCTTGAAGTTCTGAGTAATAACATAAAAACATGTGTCAGATAACCATCATTTAACACCTTATTCATAGCTTTTTTCCATGCATATCATGTCAACCAGTTCTTCCAAAGATCCAACTTGACATTGCATAGTGCTTCCAAGAACTCCTGAGGCTTGCACCTGAGCTTTAACACCTGCACAGGTCTAGAGTTTCCTTTTTTCCAGTTGGAATGTGTAGTGACATTATAGGATGGCCATCATTTACGGTCTGAAAATTGCTGTTTAAGTCTGAAATAACGTCTCCATGTGCTCCATGCGTCCAGGACAATGTAGAGAATCTTGAGGCTGTTCCTTTTCCAAAAAACAGGAGGTAGGTTAAGCAGGACCAGTTTCCTGAGGTCTTCATGGTTTTCCCCTTCTAAAAAGAGAAAGACAAATGAATTCCAAGAAATCCAATTTGATTGTGTCTGACTCCAAATGCACATTTGTTTTCATGTGCACAAGAAAAACTAAATGTTGCTTCAAAAATCTGTATCAGCCCATGAAATCCTGGTCACTTGAAATGCAAAATTCACACTTTACAACATATGTTTTGCAATTTAAGTGCCTATATTCTAAAAATATAGGTTTCATTTTGTCATAGTGCTTCTACACGCATAAAAACTTGTAGTGAATAGCAGAGATAGTGAAGCGACTCACTCTGCAGCTAAAAGAGACCTAAATACAGGGTGAAAACAGGATCTGCAGCAATGTGCAGTACAACAAAAATAAAAATATGGTGTTTTTTGAAAATGAAACCATGGAAATCTCTTCAAAATACATGAACCTGAAAATGAGCATACAGTGGGTACGGAAAGTATTCAGACCCCTTTAAAGTTTTCACTCTTTGTTTCATTGCAGCCATTTTCCAAAAATCAAAAAAGTTCATTTTATTTCTCAGTAATGTACACTCAGCACCCCATCTTGGACAGAAAAAAACAGAAATGTAGAAATTTTTGCTAATTTATTAAAAAACAAAAACTGAAATATCACATGGTCATAAGTATTCAGACCCTTTGCCGTGACCCTCATATGTAACTCAGGTGCTGTCTATTTCTTCTGATCATCCTTGAGATGGTTCTACACCTTCATTGGAGTCCAGCTGTGTTTGATTATACTGATTGGACTTGATTAGGAAAGCCACACACCTGTCTATATAAGACCTTACAGCTCACAGTGCATGTCAGAGCAAATGACAATCATGAGGTCAAAGGAACTGCCTGAGGAGCTCAGAGACAGAATTGTGGCAAGGCACAGATCTGGTCAAGGTTACAAAAAAATTTCTGCTGCACTTAAGGTTCCTAAGAGCACAGTGGCCTCCATAATCCTCAAATGGAAGACGTTTGGACGACCAGAACCCTTCCTAGAGCTGGCCGTCCGGCCAAACTGAGCTATCGGGGGAGAAGAGCCGTGGTGAGAGAGGCAAAGAAGAACCCAATGGTCACTGTGGCTAAGCTCCAGAGATGCAGTCGGGAGATGGGAGAAAGTTGTAGTAAGTCAACCATCACTGCAGCAATCCACCAGTCGGGGCTTTATGGCAGAGTGGCCCGAAGGAAGCCTCTCCTCAGTGCAAGACACATGAAAGCCCGCATGGAGTTTGCTAAAAAACACCTGAAGGACTCCAAGATGGTGATAAATAAAATCCTCTGGTCTGATGAGACCAAGATAGAACTTTTTGGCCTTAATTCTAAGCGGTATGTGTGGAGAAAACCAGGCACTGCTCATCACCTGTCCAATACAGTCCCAACAGTGAAGCATGGTGGTGGCAGCATCATGCTGTGGGGGTGTTTTTCAGCTGCAGGGACAGGACGACTGGTTGCAATCGAGGGAAAGATGAATGCGGCCAAGTACAGGGATATCCTGGACGAAAACCTTTTCCAGAGTGCTCTGGACCTCAGACTGGGCCGAAGGTTTACCTTCCAACAAGACAATGACCCTAAGCACACCGCTAAAATAACGAAGGAGTGGCTTCACAACAACTCCGTGGCTGTTCTTGAATGGCCCAGCCAGAGCCCTGACTTAAACCCAATTGAGCATCTCTGGAGAGACCTGAAAATGACTGTCCACCAACGTTTACCATCCAACCTGACAGAACTGGAGAGGATCTGCAAGGAGGAATGGCAGAGGATACCCAAATCCAGATGTGAAAAACTTGTTGCATCTTTCCCAAAACGACTCATGGCTGTATTAGATCAAAAGGGTGCTTCTACTAAATACTGAACAAAGGGTCTGAATACTTATGACCATGTGATATTTCAGTTTTTGTTTTTTAATAAATTTGCAAAAATTTCTACATTTCTGTTTTTTTCTGTCCAAGATGGGGTGCTGAGTGTACATTACTGAGAAATAAAATGAACTTTTTTGATTTTTGGAAAATGCCTGCAATGAAACAAAGAGTGAAAAATTTAAAGGGGTCTGAATACTTTCCGTACCCACTGTATATGGGTGGGATGGTTTTACATACTAGAATACTAAATACTGTACCTTAATGAACTTTATTAGGTTAGCAGCGTCCGCTGGCTTCATTTCCCTTGGATGTTGAATGTCGGGGTAACGTCAAGCAAAATGGCCGTCACCTCACAGCCTTGTACTAGAGAATGAGAAGTACTATTACTTAAGGGCCACAGTTTTCATGATTAATCAAGTCATTAAAAATAACAGCAGTTTATTTCCAAAATCACATTGTGGGCTTTTGGATTAATTCATTTACAATTGTTTGTACCTTAAAAGTTAACCACTGGTTGAGATTGATTACAGTGTGGTATGAAAATACCGATCTAAAGACATGAAACATGTTGTGCAACCTGCGAAAGTCTTAATCCAAATAAGTGTTAGTATGTGTATTGGACACACCTTGGTTAAGCAGAGCTGGGGGGAGGGAGTAGCCAATGGTGACAAACTGCTTCCAATGTGAAGACTGAACCCAGGATAGAGCGACGAGGCCATACAGGAAGGATTTTTCTGGTGGTCTTCAACATAGGCAGGACTTCCAACAGATGATGAAGGTGAGACCCTTTTCAAGACGAAAACAGTGACGAGACCTAAAGGCTGTCAGGATTAGGAGAAACTCTAGACAGCAGTATCTAAAGAAAGTGACAGTGGCAGATTAGGAATATTTAAAGCACTGCAGTTCAGGTACTTAAGACAGCTGCAGCTCAAATACTTATGACTGCTGTGGCCAATGGGTGGCGCACCTCTGAGGAGGGTCAAGACTCTGTCACGTAGGCAGGTTCCCTCTGGTGGTCGGCACCAGTGCGTTAAAGCAGAACAAGTAAATACATTACTGGTGTTCATCATTTTCATGAATAACTTTACCTGAGTTTGGAAGCTGTAACTTTAAGAGTTTTACTGGCCATGACTATGAAAGTGGTCTTAATAGACCTTGGAGAAAAAGGTTTGAGCCCAGATTCAATGAATAAGCAGCAGGACGATTGTTTCTTACCGATAAAGTCCAGATGCCAGCTGGTAGACAGGAAATTGGAGAAAGGCTACACAACAGGAGAATCTCAAAACTCAAAGATTAAGTCCACATAGGAGAAATAAATCAGGGCAGACGAGACTCCTTTTGGAGGATGGAAATAGCAATCAAACACTTCTGGAGAACCAAGAAGGTGACAGAACATACCTGGAGGACAAAGCCTGCATTAAGAGCCATCTGGAAAACAAAGATGGGGATCAGACACCACTGGAAGGCAGTAACCAGGGAAAAAGCTGACAGCTTGAGAACAGGGACCTGTGGGTAACTGGAGATTATCAGTGCTCAGGAACTGGGTAGCTTTGCAGCTCAGAAAGCAGTGACTGCTGGTCTGAAGGAGGTCTAGAAGGTGAATATGGATCAACCAAAACCGAATATTACAGTATTAGTCTGGATGAAGCGCAAGGGTCAATGACAGACATGACTGCTCTCGAGTACCATGATGTAGGAAGGATCCCTCTGATGTTTACTAAAATAGGCAGGACTCCTAGTGGTCAGTAATAGACGCAGGAAACCTCTGGAGTACAGAAAGGGTGATGAGACCATTCTGGAGGACAAACTAACAGAACCCATCTGGAAGATAAGGGGATGACAAGATCTTACCGGAAGGGGCTACAAAGATACCTCACTGGAAGGAAGCCACAGAAACATAACCCACTCTAGGACAACCTATGCACTTGATATGTGGAATGGCAGCCGGCAGATCCAGGGAAAATGGAGACTGCTGGAGCACAGGAACTGGTGATTGTTACAGCTATAACTCAGAAATGGTAACAGTAGTGGCTCAGGAACTTGGAAGCATTGCAGCTAAGGAAGTTAGGTTTTCTTTGGCAGATAAGGGATGATTAGACCGGTCAAGCAGCTATACAGGATCAAGAGGCCGAGTCAGGCTGGACCACAATGGAGATTGGCATCATAAAATGATCCCTCTGGTGGTTGGCGATGGAGGAGGGACCCATCCGGAGGAGAAAGGAGGTGATGAGACCACACTGGAAGGTAGTGACTAAGATGGGACACCACTGAAAAGGTAGCCACAACAACTAAACCATATTAGAAGGCGGCCATGGAGACGCAAACCCAGATCAGGTACTAATGACAGCTTGAGCTCAGAAGCCTGTCATAGCTGTAATTTGGAAGTTTTAACAGCATCGACTCAGGAACTGGGGAGTGTTGTGGCCAAAGGGGGACTTGACTATTGTTGCCACAAAACCTCTGTTGGGCAGGCAGGACGACAGATGGGTGGAGCACCTCTGGAGCAGGATCAAGTTTCAACAATGTAGAAAAGATCGCTCTGATCTGTGGGATTTCATATCAGGAATGGTAGCCATGGAAATAAGAGATAGCTTGAGCACAGAAACAGATGGTTAAACTTGGGACAGCGTTGTCTTAGGAACTTGGAATGCTGCAGCTCAGGAACTTGGGAATGCTGCAGCTGAGCAGATCTTGAGGGTTGCTAAGGGGCCACAATCTCAGGCAGGACAAAAGATAGAAAATAGAACACCTATGGTTGAGGATAAAGGTTCAGCAACGTAAAAAGATTTGCTCTGAAGGTCTGATGTAGGAAGGATTCCTTTGTTGATTTACGACTGGCTGGAACCCTCTGCTGGACAAATGGTGTTGTGACCCCTCTAGAGGACAAATGGCCGTTATTAGAGCCCAATGTACGGTGGCCACAAATACTTAACCTCACTGGAAGGCGACACAGATACTGCCCCACTCAAAGACAGACTGGAGACTTGAGATCAGGAATCACATCCAGTGGAACCAAGAATAAGGGAGAAAGTTGGAGCACAGGAACTGATGACTGATGCAGCTGAGGAACTGCTGGATGTTGCTTATGAATTTTTGATGGCAGCGCATCAGGAACTGGGGAGCATCAATAAGGAGAACAGACAGGAGGAGAATCAAGTTTCAGCAAGGTAAAAAGGATAGCTCGTGGTATGTGCTGTAGTTAAGATCCTCTGATGGTCAGGGACATATGTTTGATCCCTCTGGATGACAAAGACAATAATGGAACCCCTCCGGAGGACAAAGACTGACAAGAACCTCCTGGAAGATGTCCACCAATACATTACCTCACAAGAAAGCAGCCACAGAGATATGACCCCACTCAAGGACAGCCTGTGGACAGGATCAGGAATGCCAGCCAGTGGAACCAAGTAAAACAGAAACAGGAACTGATGACAGCTGCAGCTGAAGACCTACGGACAGCTGCAACTCAGGAAGAGATGATTGCAATGAATCTTGAACCTGTGACAGTAGCAGCTCACGAACTGAGGATCACTGCACCACTACCCACTTAAGAGCCAGGGGATTTTCATATCAGGAATGGTAGCCATGGAAACAAGAGACAGCTGTAGCACAGGAACAGATGATGGCTGTAGTTCAGAAACTTGTGACAGCAGCATCTCAGGAAGTTGTGACTGCTGCGGCTGAGCAGGTCTTGAGGGTTGCTAGGGTGCCACAAAATCTCAGGCAGGACAATAGATAATACAACAACTATGGTTGAGGATATAGGTTCAGCAACGTAGACAGGTTTGCTCTGAAGGTTTGATGTAAGGAGGATTCCTTTGTTGGTTTACGACTGGCTTGAACCCTCTGCAGGACAAATGGTGATTTGACTCCTCTAAAGGATGAAGGTAGTGCCAAAAATACTTAACCTTACTGGAAGGCGACATAGATACTGCCCCACTCAAAGACAGACTGGAGACTTGAGATCAGGAATGATATCCAGTGGAACCAGGAATAAGGGAGAAAGTTGGAGCACCGGAAACTAATAACGGCTGCAGCTGAGGAACTGATGGGATGCTGCTTATGAATTTTTGATGGCAGCGCCTCAGGAACTGGGGAGCATCAATAAGGACAACAGGCAGGAGGAGGATCAAGTTTCAGCAAGGTAAAAAGGATAGCTCTTGGTCTGTGATGTAGTTAAGATCCTTTGATTGTCAGGGACAGAGATTTGATCCCTCTGGACGACAACGACAATAATGGAACCCCTCCGGAGGACAAAGACTGACGATAACCTCCTGGAAGATGTCCGCCAATACATTACCTCACAAGAAAGCAGCCACAGAGATATGACCCCACTCATGGACAGCCGGTGGACAGGATCAGGAATGCCAGCCAGTGGAACCAAGTAAAACAGAAACAGGAACTGATGACAGCTGCAGCGCAAGACCTTGGGACAGCTGCAACTCAGGAAGAGATTATTGCAATGAATCTTGAACCTGTGACAGTAGCAGCTCACGAACTGAGGATCACTGCACCACTACCCAGTTGAGAGCCAGGGGATTTTCATATCAGGAATGGTAGCCATGGAAACAAGAGACAGCTGTAGCACAGGAACAAGTTTCAGCTAATGTGGAAGGAATCCCTCTGGAGGTTTGTAATGTAGGTAAGATCCTCTGGGGGTCATGGACAGAGGCTTGATCCCTCTGGAGGACAAAGGCAATAAAAAGAACCCCTCTGGAAGATTAAGGCTGTGACAAGAACCTCCTGCAAGAGGTTTGTCAGACATTAACTCACTGGAAGGTTGCCACAGAGACATGACCCAACTCAAGAACAGCCTAGGAACTAGAGATCAAGAATGGCAGCCAGTGGACCCAGGAAAACAGGAACTGATGACAGCTGCAACTCAGGAACACGACCCCACTGCAACAAAGCTATTGAGACTGGATAGATGGCATCCAGTTGAACCAGGTAAAAAGCAGACAGCTGGAGAACAGGAACCTGTGGGGTTTGGTGATTATCAGTGTTCAGGAACTACGGAGTGTGCAGCTCAGAAACCAAGGAACGCTGCAGCTCAGGAACTTGCGACAGCTGAGGAAGTATTAACAGCAGCAGTTTAGGAACTGGGGAGCGTTGCAGCTCAGAAAGTTTTGACTGCTTTTCTGAAGCAGGTTTAGAAAGTGACTAGGGTTCAACAAAAGCTCTGGCAGGAATATTACAGTATTAGATTGGTTGAGGATCAAAAGGTCAATGACTGCTCTGGAGGTCCTTCTGATGTTCATCCGAAAAGGCAGGCCAGCGATGGAAACAAGATGCCTCTGGCATACAAAAATGGCAATTAGACCATTCTGAAGGACAAAACCACGGAACCCCTCTGGAGGATAAGGGAGTGATGAGAACTTACCAGAACCATAACAATTTTAACAGACAACACACTCAAGAACAGCTTGGCGACTCATGATCTGGAATGGCAGCCGGTGGAACCAGGGACAGAGGAGACAACTGGAGCACCGGAACTGTTGATTGTGACAGCCACAGATCAGCAAATAGTATCAGCAGTGGCTCAGGAACTCTGAAGCATTGCAGCTAAGGAACTTATCATTGCTTTGGCCGATAAAGGACACACAGGTAAAGCAGCTCTAAAGGATCAAGAGCTGGACCGCACTGAGATTGGCATCGTAGAAAGATCCCTCCAATGGTTGGCGACAGAGGAAAGACGCCTTTAGAGGACAAGGGAGGGGACAAATCTCACTTAAGGCAACAACTAAGATGGGACACCACTGAAAGGTAGCCACAAACTAAACCTCATTAGAAGGCTGCCACGGAGACGCAAATTCATTTAAGGACAGCCAGAGGATATGAGATCAAGTACGGTTAACAGATACAGCAAACCTTTGATAGCTGCAATTTTGAACTTGTGACAGCAGTAACTCAAAAGTGGGGAGCATTGCGGCCAAAGGGCGAAGTGTGTCGGGTTACCACAAAACCTCTGTAGGACGAAATCAGATGGGTGGAGAATCTCTGGAGTAGGATCATATTTCAGCGATGTGGAAAGGATCGCTCGAGAACAAGAGGGATAATGAACCTTTCTGGAGGATGAAGGCTGTGACGAGAACCTCCAGCAATATGTCCACCAAGACATCTCACTGGAAGGCAGAAATATGACCCAACTCTTAGACAGCCTGGGGATATCAGATAAGGAATGGTAACAATGTAAACAAAAGTCAGCTGTAGCACAGTTACAGATGATGGCTGTAGCTCAGAAACTTGAGACAGCAGCGGCTCAGAAACAAGGTAGCATCCGGCTCAGGAACTTGTGATTGCTGTGGCCAATGGGCTGAGCAGGTCTGGAAGAGGGTTGCCACAAAATCTAAGAAAAGTAAAATAGACGGAACACCTTTGGGTAAGGATCAAGGTTCAGCAACAGACAGGATCAATCTGAAGGTCTGATGTAGGAAGGATTTTTTGTTGATGACTGGCAGGAACCCTTTAGAAAGACAAATTGTGATGTGACCCCTCTGAAAAACAAAAGCAGTTAGACTGCAAGGAAAGGTGGCCACAAAGACTTAAACTCACTGGAAGGCAGCAACAGATATACTTACCTACTCAAAGCCAGACTGGAGACTGCAGATCATAAATTGCAGCCGGTGGAACCAGGAATAAGGGAGAAAGCTGGAGCACAGGAACTGATGACGGCTGCAGCTGAGGAACTGGTGGATGCTGCTCAGGAATTTGACGGCAGCAGCGCTGGGGAGCATTACTAAGGAATGTGACAGCGGCAGCTCTGGAACTTGGGACAGCACCATCTCTTGAAGTGAGGAGCATTTCCGCTGAGCAAACAACTGCTACAGCTGATTACTGAAGCAGGTCGGGAGGATTACCTGAGTGCTACACAACCTTTCAAAGACAGGCAGGAAGATGATCACATGGGCGGTGAAGTTCAGATCAGAAGCTCAGGCAGTCTCGGTAAATTCCCAGATTAACTCATGCCATGTATGTTCAGACAGTGATCAACATAACCTGTCTCAGGCAGAAGAGTTTCACTTTGTCTCCTCATTGATAATGTAGGCGTAGATAGATGTAGGTGTATGAGGAAATGGAGCTTCTCACCCTGCCAAGGCCAAATAGAAAGTAAACATTTTGTCAGTGGCACACTTAAGTTCAAATACACCTTGAGGAAGACAGGAACTTCATAGAGTTGGCGACGACACTGCACAGTAACAGTTGTCCTGTACTGGTCTACCCTATTTTTCTCCTCAATTGATAATCAAATCCTTCTGTTAAGGCCAAGTCTCCGGAACGTTCTTCAGGTAAGTAAATTTATTTGTGCTGCTCATGAGTTTTTCCTTAATAGGCAGGAAACATCTGAACAAGGAAGATAGCGTTAAGACACCTTGAGGAAAAGACTTAAGTCACTCAACTAAAATTTGGAAACAAAGAAGGCGCCTCACTGTAAGGTGATAAAGAAGGGTCCTAAACAAGGGCATGGAGACAGGACCCCAATCAAGGACAGCCTGCGGAGATCTTTAAGAGCGGGAACCAGGGAAACAGGAGACAGAGCACACAAACAGATTACAGCAGCTCCAAAACCTGTGACAATAAATTAGCTCAAAAGAAAAGTCAGGCAACAGTGATCAGGCAAAACATAGAAGAAAAAAGTAATCCAACACACCGGAAGAACACATGACACTTTGAGAGAAAGACTGACGAAATAGGAAAGAAAGACTAAATATGAGGGGATTAGAGTGATTGGACACAGGTGAAATGAATCAGGGTTAGAAAGACAATCACAAAGGGACAAAAGAGAGAAAGTAAAATACATTACACATGAGGTTTGTATGATAAAATGTAAACAGGAAAGCCTAAACCAAAATAAACTTTACATCCCGGAAAGTCCGGACGGTTGGTGTGGGTTGCAGACCCATATCCAAGGATTGGAGGTTCCGGAAATGAGATGGTGTAATTAGTAATGAAGTTGAATGCATGAATTGATTTGTTGAGTAACAGTGACTTGACTGTGATGCAGGAATTTAACCAGTTTAGGTGGGGTATTTGTTGCCAGGGCTTGGTGCAAATGTAAACCTAGCAGCTCATCCTCAGATATTAATCTTGGACATCAAAACCCAATCTTGGACATCAATAAGGCAGAATCCCTCATGTCCGATAGTTCCCACCCACTGAATGTAGAATTTAAGTTGCTGCCCTCTGGTTGCCGCTTCAGTCGGCCACCAGCCAAAACAAATAGGTATAAATTCTCCTTTGTCCCCTCTGCTATCTCTCTGCTTAACTCTGGAAAGAATAGGTAATGTTCTGTACATAAGGCACACTGGGACTTAAACTTTTAATGTGGTGGTATTTATTTCCCCATTTGGTCTGTGCTTTTAATTGATGTTGTTGTCTTTTTCATGTATGTCAATGTCTTTGCTACTGCAGCAAAATTAATCGCCCCTCGGGGACAAATAAAGGTCTTGAACTCCATTTAATTTGATTTAAAGTGTTAAAGACAATAAGTTGTCTCAGGACACTTTACAGTTACAGTACATCAAGACCAACAATACCACCTTGAGAGCAAGCATTTGAGCCGACAGTAGCACCAGGTGTACTGCACCAGACTCACCAGTTCTTGGTTGTTTTTGCCATCCTGTACTTGTCCAGCAGGTGTGATATTTCGATGTACCGATCCCGTGCAAGTGTTATTACACGTGGTCTGCCACTGCAAGGATAATCAGCTGTGCTTCCTTTAACCCTTTAGCGATTTTTACCCTGCATTTCCACCAACTGTTGAACAAAAGCGGATCGTCTCCGCTGCGCGTCTGCGCCGTGCTCTGCCGTCCGTCAATAGGCAAGGCAGCTTTATTTGTATAGCACATTTCAGCAACACGGCAATTCAAAGTGCTTTACACAAAAACAGTTAAAAAATAAAAACAGATAAAACACAAGAATAAACTTAAAAATGAAAAATAAAATCTGATAAAACATAAGAATCAAAGTTACAGTGCAGTATAAGAAATTAAGAAATTAACATAATTTAAAGAAATGCAACATCAAAAAGAAAGGCCTTCAGCTTTGATTTAAAAGAACTGAGAGTAGCAGCGGATCTGCAGGTTTCTGAGAGTTTGTTCCAGATATGAGGAGCATAGAAACTGAATGCTGCTTCACCTTGTTTAGTTCAGACTCTGGGGACAGAAAGCAGACCGGTCCCAGATGACCTGAGAGGTCTGGGGGGTCATAGTGTAGTAGCAGATCAGAAATGTATTTTGGCCGTAAACCATTTAGTGATTTATAAACTAGCAAAAGTACTTTGAAATCAATTCTTTGAGACACAGGAAGCCAGTGTAAAGACTTCAGGACTGGAGTGATGTGATCCAGTCTCTTTGTCTTAGTGAGGACCCGAGCAGCAGCGTTCTTAATCAGCTGCCTGATTTTTTTATTGAGACCTGTAAAAACCCTGTTACAGTAGTCAAGTCTACTGAAGATAAAAGCATGGACAAGTTTTTCCAAATCCTGTTGACACATGAGTCCTTTAACCCTTGATATATTCTTAAGGTGATAATAGGCTGACTTTGTAATTGTCTTAATGTGGCTGTTAAAATTCAGGTCAGAGTCCATGACTACACCAAGATTTCTGGCTTTGTCTGTTTTCAACATTGTTGTTTGAAGCTGAGCTCAGACTTTTATATACCCACATTTTATGTGCGGATTTGTTTCAGAACTGCTGCAGACATGACTGACAGCTGTAGTCACGAGGCTCCACGAGATCTCATGAATTTACGTTGAACAGTTTGTTTCCATCCAAAGGGATTGAAGGGAAACACTTGTGTTTTAAAGGTGTAGTGCAGGGAAATATGATGTGTGGGGAGCAAGGCATATTTTACTATGAAAATTAACCAGATGTTTATTTTGTTTGTGCTCGACTTCCTGTCCCGCACTATCTGGTGCAAAATGCTGCAGCGTGACCCCTGACTGCCACAAGGAAAAGAAAAAGTACCCCACCGATTCTAGCATTCCTGCACTGGATTGAATACAGGATGATTTTGAGGTTCTTTTCCTTTTTTAAACCCATTCAAGGTCAGACTCTCCAGTACATTTAACTCCTCAGCCCCTACTTTAATTCCAGGTCTCGTAGATCCTCGAATCAATTGTTTTTAACTTTTTCTCAATCAAGGGTAGTGGGTAAGGGAGATTGTGCCTTTTCGGTAGCAGCTCCAAAGCTTTGGAATAATCTCCCACTAGGTCTCAGACCTTTCCCTTCCATTGATAGTTTTAAAACACATTAAGACATTTGTTCTCAATGGCCTTTGGTTGCTCTTAGAGGTTTGTAGCATTGTACTGTATGGTCATGCTTTTGCCATTTTATTTTTATTTTTGTCATTTCATGACTCCTTCATTTGCCTTTACTTTAGTTGTGCTGCACACTTCAAATGTACAGTACTATGTGTTTTTATGTGTGCATATTAATAGTTATGAATTGCTGCGGAGCTCTGCACCTCTCCAGCGGAGAGCTGCGTATCACTGGAGTCTGGCTTTTCCAGCAAAAGGCTTCAGAAACAATTCAATGTATTCTGTGAGTGCAGTGTACCAGTGGGGCAATAAGGTACTAAGAGCTCTTCAAGACATGATGGTGCCTGACCATTAACAGCTTTGTAGGTCAGGAGGATTTTAAATTCTATTCTGGATTGCAGCATGCTAATGTAGAGAGCAAACATAGGAGAAACAATCTTTTCCCAGCATTTGTCAGTATGACTCAAATTTGGCCACAGATGTTACAGAATTGTTGAGTTTTCTTCCTGATCTCAAGCAATCAACTAGCCATCAAGTCCTGCACCGTGACATAACGTCAATGCTGATTGCTAAACAAAAATCAGTAAGATGTGAACGCAGTAACAAATCCATCATGCACATGGTAGGTTTAGAGTTTTTTCACTAGCTTCTGGGGTATTTTTCAGTCGGCATTGATTGGGTTGAGCCACAGTACTTTGGGTCACTGAATTTACACTTGCTTAATGAATTTAGAAATTACACTTTTGGCTCAAGACAGGCAAATACACCCTGAACCCCACCCAAGTGTTCATTTATTTGTTGTCCAACATACTCAACAACTCAAGTATTGAGTTACCCTATATCTACATAGAAAGGTATTGTACCATCATTGAACCAAGCTTACAGTCATGGCACAAAGGTCATGATAAATATATCTATATGATATGAGGAGCATAGAAACTGATGCTGCTTCACCCGGTTTAGTTCTGACTCTGGGGACAGAAAGCAGACCTGTCCCAGATGACTTGAGAGGTCTTGGGGGGGTCGTAGTGTAGTAGCAGATCAGAAATGTATTTTGGCCCAAAACCATTTAGTGATTTATAAACTAGCAAAAGTACTTTGAAATCAATTCTTTGAGACACAGGAAGCCAGTGTAAAGACTTCAGGACTGGAGTGATGTGATCCAGTCTCCAGGTCTTAGTGAGGACCCGAGCAGCAGCGTTCTGAATCAGCTGCAGCTTTCTGATTGATTTTTTAGTGAGACCTGTAAAGACCCCGTTACAGTAGTCAAGTCTACTGAAGACAAAAGCATGGACAAGTTTTTCCAAATCCTGTTGACATGAGTCCTTTAACCCTTGATATATTCTTAAGGTGATAATAGGCTGACTTTGTAATTGTCTTAATGTGGCAGTTAAAATTCAGGTCAGAGTCCATGACTACACCAAGATTTCTGGCATTGTCTGTGGTTTTCAACATTGTTGTTTGAAGCTGAGCTCAGACTTCAATATACCCACATTTTATGTGCGGATTTGTTTCAGAACTGCTGCGGACATGACTGACAGCTGTAGTCACGAAGCTCCACGAGATTTCATGAATTTATGTTGAACAGTTTGTTTCCATCCAAAGGGATTGAAGGGAAACACTTGTGTTTTAAAGGTGTAGTGCAGGGAAATATGATGTGTGGGGAGCAAGGCATATTTTACTATGAAAATTAACCAGATGTTTATTTTGTTTGTGCTCGACTTCCTGTCCCGCACTATCTGGTGCAAAATGCTGCAGCGTGACCCCGGACTGCCACAAGGAAAAGAAAAAGTATCCCACCGATTCTAGCATTCCTGCACTGGATTGAATACAGGATGATTTTGAGGTTCTTTTCCGTTTTTAAACCCATTCAAGGTCAGACTCTCCAGTACATTTAACTCCTCAGCCCCTACTTTAATTCCAGGTCTCGTAGATCCTCGAATCAATTGTTTTTAACTTTTTCTCAATCAAGGATAGTGGGTAAGGGAGATTGTGCCTTTTCTGTAGCAGCTCCAAAGCTTTGGAATAATCTCCCACTAGGTCTCAGACCTTTCCCTTCCATTGATAGTTTTAAAACACATTAAGACATTTGTTCTCAATGGCCTTTGGTTGCTCTTAGAGGTTTGTAGCATTGTACTGTATTGTCATGCTTTTCTTGCCATTTTATTTTTATTTTTGTCATTTCATGACTCCTTCATTTGCCTTTACTTTAGTTGTGCTGCACACTTCAAATGTACAGTACTATGTTGTTTTATATGTGCATATTAATAGTTATGAATTGCTGCGGAGCTCTGCACCTCTCCAGCGGAGAGCTGCGTATCACTGGAGTCTGGCTTTTCCAGCAAAAGGCTTCAGAAACAATTCAATGTATTCTGTGAGTGCAGTGTAGTGGGGCAATAAGGTACTAAGAGCTCTTCAAGACATGATGGTGCCTGACCATTAACAGCTTTGTAGGCCAGGAGGACTTTTAAATTCTATTTTGGATTGCAGGATGCTAATGTAGAGAGCAAACATAGGAGAAACAATCTTTTCCCAGTATTTGTCAGTATGACTCAAATTTGGTCACAGATGTTACAGAATTGTTGAGTTTTCTTCCTGATCTCAAGCAATCAACTAGCCATCAAGTCCTGCACCCGGACATAATGTCAATGCTGATTGCTAAACGAAAATCAGTAAGATGTGAACGCAGTAACAAATCCCTCATACACATGGTAGGTCTAGAGTTTTTTCACTGGCTTCTGGGGTATTTTTCAGTCGGCATTGATTGGGTTGAGCCACAGTACTTTGGGTCACTGAATTTACACTTACTCAATGAATTTAGAAATTACACTTTTGGCTCAAGACAGGCAAATACACCCTGAACCCCACCCAAGTGTTCATGTATTTGTTGTCCAACATACTCAACAACTCAAGTATTGAGTTACCTTGATATGTACATAGAAAGGTATTGTACCATCATTGAACCAAGCTAACAGTCATGGCACAAAGGTCATGATAAATATATCAATTAGATCAGCAACAGGGCAATTCAAAGTGCTTTACACAAAAACAGTTAAAAATAAAAACAGATAAAACATAAGAATAAAAGTTACAGTGCAGTATAAGCAATTAAGAAATTAACATAATTTAAAGAAATGCAACATCAAAAAGAAAGGTCTTCAGCTTTGATTTAAAAGAACTGAGAGTAGCAGCGGATCTGCAGGTTTCCGGGAGTTTGTTCCAGATATGAGGATCATAGAAACTGAATGCTACTTCACCCTGTTTAGTTCTGACTCTGGGGACAGGAAGCAGACCTGTCCCAGATGACCTGAGAGGTCTGGGGGGGTCCTAGTGTAGTAGCAGATCAGAAATGTGTTTTGGCCGTAAACCATTTAGTGATTTATAAACTAGCAAAAGTACTTTGAAATCAATTCTTTGAGACACAGGAAGCCAGTGTAAAGACTTCAGGACTGGAGTGATGTGACCCAGTCTCTTTGTCTTAGTGAGGACCCGAGCAGCAGCGTTCTGAATCAGCTGCAGCTGTCTGATTGATTTTTTAGTGAGACCTGTAAAAACCCTGTTACAGTAGTCAAGTCTACTGAAGATAAAAGCATGGACAAGTTTTCCAAATCCTTTTGACACATGAGTCCTTTAACCCTTGATATATTCTTAAGGTGATAATAGGCTGACTTTGTAATTGTCTTAATGTGGCTGTTAAAATTCAGGTCAGAGTCCATGACTACACCAAGATTTCTGGCTTTGTCTGTTGTTTTCAACATTGTTGTTTGTAGCTGAGCTCAGACTTCAATATACCCACATTTTATGTGCGGATTTGTTTCAGAACTGCTGCAGACATGACTGACAGCTGTAGTCACGAGGCTCCACGAGATTTCATGAATTTATGTTGAACAGTTTGTTTCCATCCAAAGGGATTGAAGTGAAACACTTGTGTTTTAAAGGTGTAGTGCAGGGAAATATGATGTGTGGGGAGCAAGGCATATTTTACTATGAAAATTAACCAGATGTTTATTTTGTTTGTGCTCGACTTCCTGTCCCGCACTATCTGGTGCAAAATGCTGCAGCGTGACCCCTGACTGCCACAAGGAAAAGAAAAAGTATCCCACCGATTCTAGCATTCCTGCATTGGATTGAATACAGGATGATTTTGAGGTTCTTTTCCGTTTTTAAACCCATTCAAGGTCAGACTCTCCAGTACATTTAACTCCTCAGCCCCTACTTTAATTCCAGGTCTCGTAGATCCTCGAATCAATTGTTTTTAACTTTTTCTCAATCAAGGGTAGTGGGTAAGGGAGATTGTGCCTTTTCTGTAGCAGCTCCAAAGCTTTGGAATAATCTCCCACTAGGTCTCAGACCTTTCCCTTCCATTGATAGTTTTAAAACACATTAAGACATTTGTTCTCAATGGCCTTTGGTTGCTTTTAGAGGTTTGTAGCATTGTACTGTATTGTCATGCTTTTCTTGCCATTTTATTTTTATTTTTGTCATTTCATGACTCCTTCATTTGCCTTTACTTTAGTTGTGCTGCGCACTTCAAATGTACAGTACTGTTGTTTTATATGTGCATATTAATAGTTATGAATTGCTGCGGAGCTCTGCACCTCTCCAGCGGAGAGCTGCGTATCACTGGAGTCTGGCTTTTCCAGCAAAAGGCTTCAGAAACAATTCAATGTATTCTGTGAGTGCAGTGTACCAGTGGGGCAATAAGGTAGTAAGAGCTCTTCAAGACATGATGGTGCCTGACCATTAACAGCTTTGTAGGTCAGGAGGATTTTTAATTCTATTCTGGATTGCAGGATGCTAATGTAGAGAGCAAACATAGGAGAAACAATCTTTTCCCAGTATTTGTCAGTATGACTCAAATTTGGCCACAGATGTTACAGAATTGTTTAGTTTTCTTCCTGATCTCAAGCAATCAACTAGCCATCAAGTCCTGCACCCTGACATAACGTCAATGCTGATTGCTAAACGAAAATCAGTAAGATGTGAACGCAGTAACAAATCCCTCATACACATGGTAGGTCTAGAGTTTTTTCACTGGCTTCTGGGGTATTTTTCAGTCGGCATTGATTGGGTTGAGCCACAGTACTTTGGGTCACTGAATTTACACTTACTTAATGAATTTAGAAATTACACTTTTGGCTCAAGACAGGCAAATACACCCTGAACCCCACCCAAGTGTTCATGTATTTGTTGTCCAACATACTCAACAACTCAAGTATTGAGTTACCCTATATGTACATAGAAAGGTATTGTACCATCATTGAACCAAGCTAACAGTCATGGCACAAAGGTCATGATAAATATATCAATTAGATCAGCAACAGGGCAATTCAAAGTGCTTTACACAAAAACAGTTAAAAATATAAACAGATAAAACATAAGAATAAAAGTTACACTGCAGTATAAGCAATTGAAATTACATAATTTAAAGAAATGCAACATCAAAAAGAAAGGTCTTCAGCTTTGATTTAAAAGAGCTGAGAGTAGTAGCGGATCTGCAGGTTTCCGGGAGTTTGTTCCAGATATGAGGAGCATAGAAACTGAATGCTACTTCACCCTGTTTAGTTCTGACTCTGGGGACAGAAAGCAGACCTGTCCCAGATGACCTGAGAGGTCTTGGGGGGGTCGTAGTGTAGTAGCAGATCAGAAATGTATTTTGGCCCTAAACCATTTAGTGATTTATAAACTAGCAAAAGTACTTTGAAATCAATTCTTTGAGACAGGAAGCCAGTGTAAAGACTTCAGGACTTGAGTGATGTGATCCAGTCTCTTGGTCTTAGTGAGGACCCGAGCAGCAGCGTTCTGAATCAGCTGCAGCTGTATGATTGATTTTTTAGGGAGGCCTGTAAAAACCTTGTTACAGTAGTCAAGTCTACTGAAGATAAAAGCATGGACAAGTTTTTCCAAATCCTTTTGACACATGACGTCCTTTAACCCTTGATATATTCTTAAGGTGATAATAGGCTGACTTTGTAATTGTCTTAATGTGGCCTGTTAAAATTCAGGTCTGAGTCCATGACTACACCACAGATTTCGGGCTTTGTCTGTTGTTTTCAACATTGTTGTTTGAAGCTGAGCGCAGACTTTTAATCGTTCCTCTTTTGCTCCAAAAACAACCACCTCAGTTTTTCCTTCATTTACTTTAAGAAAGTTCTGGCACATCCAGTCATTAATTTTTTCAATGCACTTAGTCAGTTTTTGTATTGGACTATAGACCCCTGGCGATAAGGTTATGTAAATATGTGTGTCGTCCGCATAACTCATGGTAATTTATTTTGTATGTTTTCCATAATCTGGGCCAGTGGAAGCATGTAGATGTTAAACAGAAGAGGAGAATGGAGCCTTGGGGAACTCCGCACGTCATATTTGTATGTTCAGATGTATAATTACTTATTGACACAAAGTAATTCCTATTCTGTAGGTAGGATTCAAACCAGTTTAGTACTGAGCCAGAAAGGCCAACCCAGTTTTCCAATCGGTCTGGTAATATGTCATGGTCAACCGTGTCCAATGCAGCACTGAGATCAAGTAATACTAAGACTGAAATTTTGCCATTATCTGTGTTAAGGTGGATGTCATTAAAGACTTTGACAAGAGCTGTCTCAGTGCTGTGGTGTGGTCGGAAACCCGACTGAAAGGTATCAAAACTGTTGCTTAGTGACAAGAAATGGTTGAGTTGTTGAAAAACCGCTTTTTCAATGATTTTACTTAGAAACAGAAGGTTTGATATTGGCCTATAGTTGCTCATTAGTGACGTGTCTAGGTTGTTCTTTTTTAAGAGTGGCTTGATTACTGCAGTTTTCAGGGCCTGTGGAAAGATTCCTAAAGAAGAGACGTGTTCACAATCTGTAGAAGATCAGAGGCCAAACAATTCGAAACTTTTTTGAAAACACCCGTTGGTAGAATATCAAGGCAACAGGAGGAGGATTTCAGATGTTGTAAAATGTCCTCCAGGTTTTTATGGTTGATCGTATGAAATTCTGTCATATTGGAACTAGTTTTGTTTGAACACTGTGACAGCACATATCCTGTACTTGATATGGAGGCACTGACTGTTTGTCTAATCTTGTGAATTTTGTCTTTGAAGAAGGAGGCAAAGTCATTGCAGGCCTTGGTAGATAAAAGTTCAGATGCTACTGGTACTGGAGGGTTTGTTAACCTATCAACAGTAGCAAACAAAGCACGTGCATTATTATTGTTTCTAGAGATAATATCAGAGAAGAAGGACCTTCTTGTCCCACACAGAACACTGAGGACAGCTCTCTCCCTCAGTCACTCAGGTCCGCGGGTCTTTTCCCTTAATGTTCAAAGTTTCCCCCCTGACTCCCTCTCACACACCTGGTGTTGAAGTTAAAAAAAAGAACCAAAAATCACACTGATCATAAAAAATTAAGTTAAAAAAGAAAGTTAAATTACGGAGTATGAAAACTCTTGTTCATTACATGTTACTTCATAATTGCAACTGCATGTGGTGCATTCATTGTTGCAAAACTTGTTCTGTATATAGTTTGTTACCATAAAACCATTGATCTGAAGCTCAGTGCTGATGCTGTCATGGAAATACTTTTCTAATCAGCAATAAATATAATTTCTGATCAACCTATATCAATCGCTATTCTTAAAACATACTGGTTGAAGCCGGGTTAATCCTGTCCAGTTCTGGGTTAGGCCCCGCCCAGTCTGAGTACAGATACTTCATATGGTTAACAGATACAGATAACACTGTACTCGTTCATCCCTAATATCAATACAATTTAGAGTCACCCAACTGGCATAGATTTTGTTTCTACTAATGTCTTTAATATTCGGCATGTATTATGTACTGTATATAATGTTTGTAAATTCTGGAGCACCTAACATTTGAACTATATAAAAAAGTGTATGGGAATATTAATGTGTAGTGGTTATACGTTTTCCTATAACTCATAACTACTCAATGAAACTTATTGTTTCACATCTTTCTATTGCTGGGTTGCATTCTGGAGAAAGGCATTAAACAATGTCACTATGTTGCACTGCAAATTAATGTACACTACTGGTCAAAAGTTTGGGGTCACATAGAAATTCCCATTGCACTCCATTGTAGACAGAATGCCAGCTGAGATCAGTTGCATTGTTTTTTAACCAGGGCAGTAATCAGATTACATTATGTGCTTACATAATAGTAAAATGGTTCTCCAATGTTTTTCTAGTGTTTTATTTTTAAATGATAGATTAGTACACAGAATGTGCCTTTGGAACATTGGATGAAGGGTTGCTGGTAATGGGCAATGTAGGTATTGCATTAAAGATCAGCCCCCCCCACGCAAATTAGTAGGTATTCTGTCTATAATGGAGTGGTATGGAAATGTATAAGTGACCCCAAACTTTTGACCGGTAGTGTACATCTGACAATAAACGGTTTTGATTTGAGAAAGAAAAAGGCCAAGTTAGACTGACAGCAAAAAGTAACCAGTAAGTGCAACCTAAAAATTGTGTTAAGTATCTTCAAGCTGTGTGACATAAACAAATGGCACAACATTTCTATATCAGCATGCATCTTACCAATCCATCCATCTTCATCCACTTAGACGATATCGGTAGCGGGGGCAGCAGCTCCAGCAGGCAACTTCAAACTTCCCTTCCGAGCCACATCAACCAGCCCTGACTGGGGGATCCCGAGTTGTTCCCAGGCCAGGTTGAAGATCTCTCCACCTAGTCCTGGGTCTTACCCAAGGCCTCCTCCCAGCTGAACGTCCCTTCACCTAGTCCTGGTTCTTCCAAGGCCTCCTCCCAGCTGGACGTCCCTCATTTAGTTCTGGTCTTCCGAGGCCTCCTCCCAGCTGGATGTCCCTCCACCTAGTCCTGGGTCTTCCGAGGCCTCCTCCCAGCTGGATGTGCTTGAAACACCTCCCTTTCCAGATGCCTGAACCACCTCAACTGTCATGTATGTAAAGGAAGTTATTGACACTTTACTGAGTCAAGCTTCTTACATAATCATGGCATGATGAGCAGGATACATCATTTATCCTTCAGCCATGTTACATATATACACTGTCTTACTGATATTACCTATTCAGCATAGTTTCTCATGTACAGTTAATATTGATGTTTTTGTGGAATTCATAATGTGGTATGGTTCATTTTTTTAGGAATTCCAATGCTATCTATCCTTAAATCATTTTCTAAAAAACTATTACTGTGTGTTATTGTTAACAATTGAATAATTCACTGTCACAAATGAAGACTGGAGCGCAAAACTTCGCAGAAATAACATTAAACTGACAACTGCAAACATAGTGGTTTCTGGGTTGAAAACCAATTATTTCAATTAGCTCTGCAATGGTACCAACGCTTAGTCCAGTATAACAGGTGGTACTATCCGTGTCAAGAATCATGAAGCTAATTAAAATGCACAAATGGCATGTCGTTTCTTGAACTGCCTCCATCAGACGTGGCACAGTGGCCATAATAGAAAGAGAAAGATTGATCAAAAAAGCAATAGGGCAAATAAAAACAATATTTTAAAAATAGCACATTGCCATTTCCTTTCCAAAAACAAAGTTATTTGTAGCATTATGTTCGCAACCATATCGCAACACATCGTTGTTCACTTAGACGTTAGATTTCTGCAGTAAACTCAGTCTCTCGTAATGCACTAACAAATCAAATTCCCCTGCCATAAATAAAGCATTCTATATGGGCCTACATCTTAATTTGATTAAATCTTGCGCTTTTTTAAAACCTTGGCAAAACCAGTATGGTGCGGAAGCAGTCTCTCGTAATAACTTCAGATAAACTATATCCCCTGCCATACATGTACCATTGTTTGATTATAAACAGTAACTATGATTAAATGGTTTTACTTTAGTGTTGTAAACTTACTTTCTCTACAATTACATTTTAATCTGGAGTAAAGCAGGTAAGAATTTCACCATTTGTGCCTTGAAAGTTGTTTGTGAGGAAAAACTAGATTAAGATGAAATATTAAGACATGGCGGCCATGTTGCAGACAGAGACGTGGCACAAGGGCCATGATAGAGGGAGAAAGATTGATAAAAGCAAAAGGTAGGCACGGTGGATAAGGGCAACTTTGTCTCAAGCAAAATGAAAATGGTACTTACCATTCGTAGATCTTTCTGAAAAGGAAAAGTTATTGCACAGCTACTGATCCAAGCCCATTAGTCAAGGCTCATCGGCCGTGATAGAGATATATAATTTATCATTAATTCACCTGCTATGCATCACTGTCATACCGATACTTTCAGCTTTTCTACATATACTATCATGGGCAGTTTATATTGATACTCAAGGGTTATATTTTTTATATTTTGCGGGAAATCATGAAAAATAAATTTTTCATTATTTCACTTTAATTTTATAAACCAAATTCATTACATTTACTACGCATTTAACTATGCAACGTCATTTTATTACACTTTAGATTCAGTCAGAAATGTAACCTTTTAGTAACTTAAAAATTAAATCCCCCTGCCATACATGCACAATTTATAAACAATGTAACCATGTTAAAATTATTGTTTTACTTTAGCGTTTCTTAGGTTGCATTCAAGCATCCAGACTGGCCTTCATCTTAGTTTTTTTCATCTTACTCTGCTCTTAAAACCCCGGCAAAACAAGTATGTTGGCACAGCTGCGCATTGTTGTACACTTAAAGTTAGATTGGTGCAGAATCTAAATCTCTCGTAATCACCTTTGAAAAATCAAATCCCGTCAATATATCATTGCATACTTTTCTATATCAGCCAGGGTTTTAAAAGCGGAACAAATTAAATCACTTTAAAATACATGCTTTTCTCTCCTAAATTTTTACCCCAAAAAAAGTGATGCAGTGCCCCCATCCTTTGGCCCTCTGGGATGACCCTGAGGTCATTGGGTAGTTAACGCTCAATTTTTTGTTTCTAGTGTCAGTGTCACACTAGGCCTTACTGACAGAGCTACAGAGGTTAGAATAGAGAATTTCTATTTCCGTCCAAGTAAATCAACTGTAAAATGATTAAAAAAACACTACTGTAAGCATATTACATGGGCTACATACAAAAATAGTACCCTAGCCACATGTCTCAACTCAAAACAGAAAAAATCCAGAAAAAATGACTTATAAAATGGATTTATACACATATGTCTGTGCGTTTCTTATTTCCTTTCAGAAAAAAAACCCAAAAAGTGCAAAATACAAAACTTCCAAATTAAAAAACATATCTACATCACTCACACACATACTCTAAATAACAGGGATGCCGGTTTCAAAACATAATGTTGTAACTGCATGGAATAGCTGTCAATCTTTCTTAAGTCCCTCCTCTGTAAACCCTTCAACTTTATTGGCTTCCATATGGGATAACTCAGGTTAAAGTCGACGGATTGGCTGAAAAAAATATGTCACTCAATTCCTTAGGATTCAGTCTATTCGGCTGTGTGGAAAAATACAATGTGGCAGCTTCAGGGCAGACGGCAGGAGCGATCAAAATCCAAAAACGATGGACTGTTAAGCTTTGTTTATGAGGAAACTGCTAGAATCTACAAGATTGTGAGGGGATCAGCTCGTTTTGGATTAAAAGGATTGGATGTACTTATTCTTTGAACTGTTGGCGACTCAAGATAAAAAAAGTTTATCTCGATCTTTCACCGCTGTGAAGAAAGACACGAGGAAACAGGTAGGGATGCACGCTCAACTTTAGACAGAAACGGTGCAGAATCTTTCTGTGTTTCTTTACTTCATACGATGATTATAACAGCTGTACGTCACCTTATGCTTTGTGTTTGGGCTTTATGGAGTCAGGACACTTTAAGCTTTCTATTATCTGCTGCATGAGCGTGTTAATGAAGATTTAATGCTTGCAATTTATCAGTGAAGAAAACGTTTTCTCCTAAAATGGATAAAACCGGAGAAAACAAAATACACCAAAGTACACTTGTTTCAACATCAGTATGTTCGAACGGCTACGCATCGACGGTCCCTTAACCTTTGTAAATGTGCTTTATTTTATATAGCGCTTTTTTAGTCTTAACTACTCAAATTGCTTTTTACATCATACAGAAAACATTCACCATTCACACACATTCATACACGAGACAAGGCTGCTGTACAAGGTGCCACCTGCTCTTCAGATAAACACTCACACATTCACACTCCGATGCACAGCATCGGGGGCAACTTGGGGTTCAGTGTCTTTCCCATGGACACTTCGACATAGCACTGCAAGGCTGAACCACCAACCTTCCAATTGGCAGGCAACCGCTCTACCACTGAGCCACAGCCGCCTGCTTGGCTTCAGGCACAAACATAGTATCTGTTAACATAAGAATGAAATCCTTCTGTAATACAGATACCAATGTATATGGTCTTAAACAATTATATCTAACTTATTCAAATGTTTTACTTTAGTATTTTTAAACTTTTTGGAATCTAGCGCAAAGCAGCAAAGAATTTCACTATTTGTGTAGGATTGTGCATGCGAGGAAAATCTAGATTAAAATTTAACACTATGGCACGGCGACCATGTGGTCAAAACAGACGTCGCACATTGGCCATGATAGAGAGATAGATGGATCAACGTTAAAGGTAGGCGCGGCGGCCAACCACAAAAACTGTAAATTAAACTGAAAATGGTACTTACCATTCGTAGATCTTTCTGAAAAGGAAAAGTTATTGCACAGCTACTGATCCAAGCATTTTACATAGTCGGGGCTCGGCGGCCGTGATAAAAGACATTAATTCACCTGCCATACATCACGGTCAAACTGATGTCAGCTATTCTGCATAGACTATCATGTAGTTTATATTGATACATTTATTAAACTCAGTTATATATTGTTTTTTCTTTGCAGGAAATCATAACTATTCATACAAATTTAACTACTCATTGTTCCACTTTTTTGTAAACCAAACACATCTTACTACATTTAGGCGTCATTATAAAAAGCCACACATATCTCACTACATCTTGTACTATGAATGATTGTCTATGAAAAACATTCACTGTTACAGGGCAGGGCACAGCAGCAGAGTTGTACAGACAGCTAAAGCCACCCGAGACCATAGTAGTGATACAGGAAGGCACGGCGGCCAACCAGAAAAAGTAGAAATAAAAAATAACGTTGCACCTTACCTTTGTAGATCCTCCAAATCCGCTCTCGTATAAAAATTAGATCGATTTTAGTAACAGCGCGATTGGACTAACAGACGATCTGCTCTATAGACATTACTAACAGTGTTGTCAAGCATCATAAAGTGGTGCAACATGCACAAAAAGAACAGATTCGGACTGACCTACATCTTAGTTACTTCGCTTTTAGAACCCCGGCAAATAAAGTATTTTGGCATTGCTACGAATCGTGCGCTTAAAGATGTTAAATTCTTGCAGAAACTTAGTCTTTTATAATCACGTAAGAATAATCAAATCCGTCATTAATCTAACCTGGCATACACCTTTTAATTTTTTTATCTTACTCGTCTCTTAAAACCTCGGCAAAACCCGTATGTTGCTCAGATACTTATTGTCCAGTTAATGACTTTAGATTTTGACAGAAACGTAGACTCTTAACAATTAATCAAATTTCCCTGCCATACATATTGTTTACTGGTTTTAAATAATTTAATGTAATTATATTGTTTCTTTTTTACTTAATGTTTGCAAACTTACATTGTTACATCTAGAGCAAAACACGCACAAATTTTACCATTTGTGATCGCAAATGCGCGGGGGGAATTAGATTGAGATTACGCAATATGCCGCGGCTGCCATGTTGTACAGAGAGACAGAAGTGGCACACGGGCCATGATATAAACATGAGTGGCACACGGGCCATGATATAGACAGATGTGGCACACGGGCCGTGATATAGACAGATGTGGCACACGGGCCGTGATATAGACAGGAGTGGCACACGGGCCATGATATAGACAGCGATCAAAATAACAAAACAAGGCATTCACGGTAGACGTTCCATAAATGTTTTTAAAAATTAAAATGGCACTTACCATTCGTAGATCTTTCTGAAAAGGCAAAGTTATTGCACAGCTACTGATCCAAGCCTATTACATAGTCGGAGCTCGGTGTCCATGATAGAGAGACATTGTTATTTATTCACTTGTTTTACATCACTGTCAAACTGTCAGCTTTTCTACATACACTATCATCTACAGTGTATATTGATACATTTTTAAAGTCAGGGATTACATTTTTGTATTAAGCAGGAAATCATAACTACTCATGTAAAAAAAAAAAAATTGTATTCAATGTTCCAATTATGTACACCAAATTCATCTCACAACATTTAGGTTGCATTATAGAGGAATGCCACAACAATGTCACTTTATCTTGTACTATGAATTAAAGTTTATGTGATAAAAACATTTACTGTAAAATGGCATGGCACAGCAGCAGGGTTGTACAGACAGCTAAAGTAACCAGAGGCCATAAAAGCAGTGATACAGGTAGGCACGGCGGCCAACCAGAAACAGTAGAAATAAAAAAAGTTGCATCTTACCTTTGTAGATAGGGGGCGGCTGTGGCTCAGTGGTACAGCGGCTGCTTGCCAATCGGAAGGTTGGTGGTTCAATGGTTGGTGGGCCATATCAGCATGTATCTTACCCATCCATCTTCATCCGCATATATGTTATCGGTAGCAGGGGCAGCAGCTCCAGCAGGCGACCCCAAACTTCCCTTCCGAGCCACATCAATCAGCTCCGACTAGGGGATCCCGAGGCGTTGCCAGATCTCTCCACTTAGTACT